>CM060349.1:16041709-16059209 GCA_030674155.1 Stramonita haemastoma
TCAGTTGTGAGTCACAATATTCTCAGTTGTGACATTTCCGAGTCACACATTTCTCTATTGTGACATTTCCAAAGTCACAATATTTCTCACTTGTGACATTTCCCAGTTCACACAGAATATGCTCATTCAGTCTTGTTCTGCCAGCAACCATCAACGACCACTGTCACTGTCACTGTCTGCCTATAAAACAAGTGACCATCCATCCTCCAAAAGGAAGGGGATGAACAACAGACGTCCTGTGTGTATTTGCATAACAACAGAAACGACAGCTCCAATGGAGTAAGTCGTTCAGTAGCAGTGCAATGACTTTCCTGATGGCTGATCTTGAAGAAATTCTGTACCCAACTCTGTCCCCTTTGCAATGGCGACATGCACAAGACAGAGAGGGCGTAGAAAGGAAGATTGGCAACACACGTCTGTAACCGTAGCTGTGTTCCATCAGAAAGTGGTCTCAAAGCACATGCACCTCCATAGCAGCATCATTATTATCATCATCCTCATTCTCATCAATGATCATCATGCAAGGAATACATGAAATCATAACATCTCTTAAAAACTGTTGAAAGCAATTTCTTGAATTCTTCTCAGAATCCATTTAAAGAAAAACAACAACAACCCAGATTTGTAGTTCAGAATAAAATGAAAAATCCCAACAAAAAAAAGTGATAATGACATGATTTGAAATTCAATACTCCAAAGGCATAGGTACAGACACATGGATTCGTAGCATTATCAATTCATAAGAAGATGGTGGTGCCATTTCTATCCAAGGATGCAAATCCCAAACGCCCCATAATCAAAGAAGCACAAAGACAGTTTACTTCTTCTTTCAAGAGTATGGGTCTCTTGAAATAAAAGCCTCTGAGCAATAGGTCCATATTTCTAAAACACACGTCCATAGACTTTTCATCACTGGGATGTTTAATCAAAAGTCACATCTCTTCAGTTCACTGCTTATCTCTTATCGTTTATAGCTCTGGGACAGTTAATAACCAAGAGCCCATCCAAAAAAAACAAAAAACTAACATATCCCACACTTGATAGAACCAAACCTTTCCCTGCAAAGGCTTCATAGCTGGCAAACAATTTCTCGAGTTTTATCATCACCTGCCTGCCTGTCTGCCAGCCCGCCCGCCTGCCTGCCTGTCTGTCTGCCTGCCTGCCTGCCTGCCTGCCTGGTAGTGCCTGCCTGCCTGGCCTGACTTCTTCACAACCCTGCTGTGTCCATGAGCAAGATCATTTGAAGATGGCTGAAGGCAAATCAGTCTGACAGTCTTGTTTCTGTCAAACACAATGACTCGGCTGCTACTGGCCTGAATTAGAACACGGCTCTGTCAGCCAGCGTCATAACCACTGCTGGTTAAGGTTAGACACGGGTCCAAAAGTGGCCAAAACCATTTGTTTTTGTTATTTTAATTATGGAATTGTAATAAAAGAAATATAACCTGCTGGATACCCAGTTTTATTGGAAAAGATTCTTTGCCTTGTGATAATTTAATGGATTTTCAGGTTGTAAAACATGTCCGTAAAAACAGGTTACTTCTACTTGTTACAGATCAAAAGGTTTAGGATTTTTGAAACATTTATTTTTTGGTGGCCATATTGGATTGTTTCCATGGCAACAGTGCAGAAAAAATGAGTAATTCTTTGATTTTTATGCTTTACAAGTGATGCCCTTTCAATAAATGGCATAACTGTTAACATGGGCTTGTAAACAAAATTTAATCAGTTTTGACCCCCATGCCCCACCATAAGTTGGACAGACAGTGACCACAGCCTAAGCCAGTGACCAGACGCCTTGGAGAAAATCTTTAAGTGCCTGACAAGTCAGGCCCAGTGCATTGGACTGTAGCATTGGAGAGAATCTTTTTTTGTTGTTGTTCTTTTTGTTGAGAGAAGTTATATTTTGAATCTTTCTGGAAAAAAAGGCGGAAGAATGGAGTAAGAAGGCAGAAAATCAGAAGAAAAGAAGGTACCAAAAGGAAGAAGGCAGAAACAAATGGAGGGATAGAAAAGAGGGAATTCCTAGCACAGAATTTCCTGAAGAAGGGAATGCTGTTTATACTGACAGACCCCCCTACATCCCCGTGGGGAAATCCTTAATATGACAGACACATTATTGTACAGTAACACTGATACACTGTTGTGTACAGACCTCCATAGTGTGCAGAGCACTCGCTGTCCCCAAGCAAGGTTAAGCAGTGTCGAACGATGGTTACCAGTTGGATGGGTGACCATTTGCTGCCTTGGCTTCAGCACAGTTCTCCCAGCTGTCAAGGGTACCTTCCCTCTTTAGGGTCAGGGAAGGTAAGCAGTGAGGGAGAGGAGATGGGCGCCACGCCCTAAAATGCTGGCCCCTAGAGAAGCTGAGGTCTCTGACGCCTTGCTCCCCTTATGACCATATAGGTTATGGGGACACCTTACTTACCTTTATCTTGCAAAGCAACAACAGACTGATGTATGTAGTGAACCAATTGAAAGTGTATGTAGTGAACCAATTGAAAGTGTATGTAGTGAACCAATTGAAAGTGTATGTAGTGAACCAATTGAAAGTTGTATGTAGTGAACCAATTGAAACTGTATGTAGTGAACCAATTCAAACTGTATGTAGTGATATACAATTGAAACTGTATGTAGTGAACCAATTGAATAGTGAACCAATTGAAAGTGTATGTAGTGAACCAATTGAAACTGTATGTAGTGAACCAATTGAAACTGTATGTAGTGAACCAATTGAAATGTATGTAGGAACCAATTGAAACGTGTAGTAGTGAACCAATTGAAAGTATAGTTAATGTAAGTGAACCAATTGAAACTGTATGTAGCGAACCGATTGAAACTGTATGTAGGAACCAGATTGAAATGTATGTAGTAACCAATTGAAACTGATGTAGTGAACCAATTGAAATATGTGAACTAATTGAAAACGGTATGTAGTGAACAATTGAAACTGTATTTAGAGAACCAATTGAAACTGTATGTATAGTGAACAATTGAAACTGTATGTAGTGAACCAATTGAAACTGTATTTGTAGTGAACCAATTGAAATGTATGTAGCAACCAATTGAAATGTATGTAGTGAACCAATTGAAACTGTATGTAGCAACCAATTGAAAGTGTATGTAGCAACAATTGAAACTGTATGTAGTGAACCAATTGAAACTGTTAGAATGTAGTGAACCAATGAAACTGTATGTAGTGAACCAAATTTGAAACTGTATGTAGTGAACGAATTGATGTAGTGAACCAATTGAAACTGTATGTAGTGAACCAATTGGAACTGTATGTAGTGAACCAATGAAACTGTATGTAGTGAACCAATGAAACTGTATGTAGTGAACCAATTATGTAGTGAACCAATCGATAGTGAACCAATTGAAACTGTATGTAGTGAACCAATTGAATAGTGAACCAATATGGAACTGTATGTAGTGAACCAATTTGAAACTGTATGTAGTGAACCAATTAGAAACCATGTATGTAGTGAACCAATGGAACTGTATAGTGAACCGAATTATTAGTGAACCAATTGAAACTGTATGTAGTGAACCAATTATAGTAGTGAACCAATTGAAACTGTAGTAGCGAACCAATTGAAACTGTTTGACAAGATGACTCACCACCACCACCACACCACCTCACTCACCACCAACACACCACACCACCCACCTTTTCTCGCAAGGCCGGGCGACCCCTCCTCATCATCTCCTCGGAGGTCACCCACCTCCCCTCCCCTCTCCTCGCTCTTCTCCTCCCCCTTTTCCCCGTTGTCGTCAGGCAGTAAAAACTAGGCGCCGACTTGGTCCTTGAGGGACAGTGTGGTGGCGCTGCTACGCCACCACCACACCACCACCACTACTGCAGCTGTCACTGAGTTGTCGTCACTCTCTGTCGTGAAACACACTGTCGTCAATCTCGCGGCAGTGGCAGTGGCAGTGGCGGTGGTTTGGTTTTTAGCACCGACACGGGAGGCAAAGAGACAGGGGTGTGAGACAGATCGGCATAGTGTTTCACTTTCACTGTGTGTGTGTTGGTGGTGATGCTGGCATGTTGTCTTTGATCCACAGCTTTCCCTAAGTGTGTTGCGGGGACTAGGGAGAGTTTGGTATACTAACGCCTCCACGATGCTTTCGTCCTCATGTCTTCTCTTCTTCTCCTCCCGGAAGAGGGAATTATCACAAGGCGAGCGGGAACCGGGACAACCGTTACATGCCAACCGATACGCTAACGATGACGATCGGTTGGTGACAGAACGCGGTGATTCACCGTTCTGTGCGATGTCACCACTTGCATGACCGTTGGAGTGAGGTTGAACTTTGGCCACACCATTCATGGCGACGCCGTTAGACCACGCCTGTGTTTCCCTGTCTCCTTCTCTTTGTTTTCCCTAGGACCTCTGTGGGCGGAGAGGTTGAGGTTGTAGACACAGGTTTCCCAGGAGGGAGGTCAGTTCCCTGTCTTCCTCCATCTCTTGGTCTAGCACGCTCTCCCACTGGAAACAGCTCTTCACAGGGAGAGTCCGACGATTCCAGGTAAAAGGTGCACAGCGACTTTTCTTCTTCTTCTTCTTCTTCATCCTCATCCACGCTACAACTGCTGCTGCTCTGACGACGTCCTGAAGACTTCTTCTGCTTCACCGTCGTCGCTGTCTTTGAAGGAGAGATCCCTCAACATGGTCCCTATCTGTAAGGATTTCGTTGCAGGAAGAAAAAGACGCAGAAGATGATGAGGAGATAACGGAAACTGGAGGGTTTATCGCTCTCAGACATCACATGATCCTCTTCCACACCCTGGCAGTTTCCTGGAAAAAACGGTTGAGGTGGAGGAGGTAGGTGACCGTTATGGGAGGAGCTGGATGCTTCAGCCTCCTTCTGCAACCTCCGGGGTTCTGCGGAACCCAGGGTCTGACTGACCCCACAACCATCTCTGACACGGACGCCTTTTTCGATGCGTCTTCCAGCGCAGAACTCCCGCAGTCTCGAGCCGAGAGGGGTTCATGGCGACCCAGTGGTGGTCTGGAACTGTCAGAACTGGAGGAGGCAGAGAGAGCGTCTGCAGACAAGCTGGCAACAGCAGCAATAGAAGCAGTAGTGAGAGGGGGAGCAGGTGAGGGGGGACAGTGTTGTTGGTCCTCGGGGGGGAGGGGGGAGGTGGAGAGGTTGGTGGGGGTGCTGGAATCGCTGTGCCTCCCTCCTCCACCCTCCCTCAACACTTTTGGCGAGGATGAAAACGTGGACGATGACGAGGAGAAGAGATGAGATGACCACGAATCGAAAGAGTGTCCACAGCTAAACGAGTCTTGCAACGTCCAGAACTGGGTGCGGACAGTGCGAGCATCATCATCGTTCATTGTTGTTGCGTGAACATTCTTGACCGCACCTCTCCCCCCAGTGTGGTGGCTGACAGACTCTGACCCTAGAAAGCAACGTGGAATGTGGGGACACAGTGTGGGTCTCTCTGGGGTCCTCCTGGGTTTTCTACTGCTGCCGCACGGAGCTTTCCATCAGACCCGCACGCCCTCCTCCTCCTCTCTACCTGTGACTCCCTCCTCCCTCTTCTTCACCTTGGTCTCTCTGGAGGGCAGCTCTGGGGACGTCCTCTTCAAACCATTACTGCTGCGCTGCTGGTGTTAGTAGCACTGGTGCTGGGTCGAGATTCTGGGGCCCTGAACGACGCTTGCTCAGCACATAGCTGTTCTATCTCAGAGGCTGGAGGGGCTTTAGGAGTAGCACACAGCTGTTCTATTTCAGAGGCTGGAGGTACTCTAGGCGCAGCACACAGCTGTTCCACTTCAGAGGCTGGGGGTACTCTACGCTCAGCACACAGCCGTTCCACCACCTCAGGCGCGGCAGAAGAGTCAGTGTGGGGGGCAGGAGGGGGGAGATCCGAACCGCCGAACAGCAGCGCTTTCTTCTGCAGACGCGGGCCGCACGGTTTGGCCCCCAGGACAACATCCTCCCCCCCCTCACGCCACTGCACCGGGGTTCGAACCTGGCCCCACTTCCACAGCGCTGCCCTCTTCCCCAGTCTTTCCTCTGAGGTCAACGCCTTGTAAGGGAGAGGAGGAAGTGGTGGTAGCGGTGTTGGTGTTGGTGTGGGTGGTGGTGGTGTGGGGGAGGGTGGGGGTGGTGGCGGCGAGGGCGTGGAGGTTGTAGAAGAGCATGGACAGTTCCAGTTGGGTCAGCAACCCTGGGTGACCCTGCCCGAAGTGGTGATGTTGGTGTTGGTGGGGGTGATGGTGACGTAGCACGAACTCTTTGTCCCCTGACCGCTGGGCCCACAGGGGTGTGTTGAAGTCCAGTTGCATGCAGTGGGTGGGTGCTGGTGCTGGTGGTGGTGGGGGGGCGTAGAACACTTCGGACATCAGCACCTGGGAGGGGTGGTGGGGGAGAGGGAGGAAGGAGTACAAGATTTTATTTTTTTCTCAAAGCGGTCAGTGTTTCTTTCTTTCTTTGTCACTCCCACACTTCGCTCATCCTGCTGGTTACACCTCGTGCCTTACTGACCAACCAAATTGACAGTTCTGAGTTCAATCTTGTACTAACCACATTGTCTCTGTTTTCTGCCACAGTCTTGAGTTCGAATCTTGTACTAAGCCTATTCGTCTTCTGTTTCTCTCGTCTCACAGAGTCTTGTGTTCGAAGTCTTTGTAACTTAAGTCCTCATTGTCTTCTGTTTCTTCCCCAAAGTCTTGAGTTCGAATCTTGTACTAAGCCATATTGTCTTCTGTTTCTTCTCTCAATAGTCTTGTGTTCAAATCTTGTACTAAGCCATATTTCTGTTTCTTCGCTCAAGTCTTGGTTCGAATCTTGTACTAGCCATATCTCTTCCGCTGCTTCTTTCCCTTGAATGGTGGTCTGGATGCTAGTCTTTGTTTTGTTGATGAGTTGAAAAGGGACATCCCCAGTGCAAGCAGATTGTTCGCAAAGATACCCGGAAAAATTTGTGTCTCTGGCAAAAGTTCCGCTGAAGAAGGTCTCTCAGGAAGGAGGAGACAAGCATGGGTAGAGAGAGAGAGAAGGGAGGTAAAGTGTGACCAATCGCTGACCACGGTTTGAGCAGCAGTCTATTGCTCTTGTGGCAATGCGCTCTAGTCTCCCCCTTGGGAGAGCAGCCCCAATTTTCACGCAGAGAAATCTGCCGTGACTTAAAGGGGTATAAAATACAATACAATACAATACTATACTATCAACTCCATATGTTTATTGATATCATAAGTGTACAGCATAAGTATCAACACAGGTTAGGTTCTTCAAATTGAAAAGTGAAATGTTTACAAAAATAAACACAAACACACACACACACTACACACATATGCATGAACGCGCGCGCGCACACACACTCTCCTCTCCTCTCTCACACACACAATACTGTTCAGGCAAACTACAGTGTAGATAAGCAAGACAAAGAAAACTATCTGTGGCTTTCTTAGTGGCAATGTCTACTCCTTTGGGTATGGCGGGGCCCACAGGTGAAGTGGGTAAGATGTCTGATGCTTGATTCAACGGTCCCAAGTTTGAATCTTGCCTGTAGCCACCACGTTTGAAGAGACTGTCTCCTCAAGAGTCATGATTTTTTTTCAGACTCTAGAAACCCACCCATCCCCCTCCAAAAAAGGTAAATAAAGAAAAAGATTTTAAAAATTAAAATAAAGAAAACAAAGAAAAAATGACTGTAGTCCCCTTTCAGTCTTTCTGATGAGGCTGTAAACCCAGGTCCCTTGCATGAAAGCAGGCAAAGACAATTTTGCAGGCTTGGTGAATCCCATTTCGTCTTTTAGCAAAAAGGAGACAGTTATGTGCTGGGTAGAAAGGACAACAAGATAGATAGCACGGTGATGTCATGCTTAGGCCTGAAGATGGTATGTGGTGACCTTAATTTTATCTTAAATCTTTTATCTATTTATTCTTTTATATCGAGGATGATGGAATAAGCACTCGTGACTCATATGCTTTTTTTTTTTTTACACCCAGTCCTCGCGTGTATGCAGTTTTGTAAATCTTGTCATCTGTTCCCATCGGCACATAATGGCCTACTCTTATGAAAAGCGGAACAGGGTTTAATGTGTGCGCAAGATCCAGCAGTGGAAACAGGCATTTTGTGTGGTTGGCTATGGGTGTAAAAAGGTGAAGAAAACATAGATCATGACTGTAGCTGAACTGAACTGAACTGAGCTGTGCTGAGCTGAGCTGAGCTCTAGGGCTAAGCTCCACACCAGCAGTGGAAACAAGGCACCTTTGTATGGCTGGCTATGGGTGTAAAAAGGTGAAGAGGACATAGATTGTGACTACAGCAAAAAAAAAAAAAAAAAAAGAAAGAAAGAAAGATTGTGACTGCAGCTGTGACTCCCTGGGATGAGCAGCCCGAATTTAAGAGACAGAAATCGGTTGTGACTTTGCATGGTATACTACTCACAAAATACAGAAACAGGCACTTTGTATGGTTGGCTATGGGTGTGGTGTGTAAAAAGGTGAGGAGAACCTAAATCATGACTGTAGCTCAGCCATACTCTGCTCTGGAGACACGCTCCTCACCACACAGCTGTCAGTTTCCCCCACTTTCAGCTCCTCTCAGTCGCTAGTTAACCCATCCCATCCCATCCCAGCCCAGATGGGGGCCAACTGGTGCTAATTATAGCAGGAACTGACCACACTTGGGACTAGGTAAAAGGACAGGGTGCGCTACATACAGCACACTTGACTGAATGAGGTTGGATTTGTACGCTGTGACCAGCAGGGCAAACAGGCACTTTGTGTGGTTGGCTATGGGTGTGTACAAAGGTGAAAAAAAACCCATAGACCATGACAGTAGGTGAGCCATGGTCTTCTCTGTAGGGGCATGCTCCACACCAGCAGTGGAAACAGACACTTTGTATGGTTGGCTATGAGTGTAAAAAGGTGAAGAGAACATAAATTGTGACTGCAGCAAAAAAAAGAAAAAGAAAAAAGAAAGATTGTGGCTGCAACTCTGGCTTGTGGCTCTGCTCTAGGGGCAAGCTCCACACCAGTACTGAATACAAGCACCTTTGTATGGTTAGTTTGGGGTGTAAAAAGGTGAAAAAAAACACAAGATTGTAACTGCAGCAAAAAAACAACCCCCCCCCAAAAAACCCCCCAAAGATTGTGACTAAAGCTCAGCCATACTCCTCTCCTCTCTAAGCAACACACCCTGCTCCACCCCAACACCAGCAACCAACCCACCTTAGGACTGTGCAGGTCAAGGGTCGAGGAGGTCGCCCGGGGCGGGGTCAGCTCCAGAGGCCTCAGCTGACTCTCCAGATTCTCGCGTGCGGAGGAAACCTTCTGCACCCCCACCACTCCCCTCACACCCTCCTTCGTCCTCATCACCACCGATTTTTTATCCGGAGGATCATCATCATCGTCGTTATCGTCGCCTTCAGAAGCCGGTAGAATAACGTCATCGGTTGAGCGACAGCGTAGGGCATGCTCGGTTCTGCGGAACAGCGCAGACGGCCCGTGACTGGGTCGCTTGCTGTGTGGGGCGTAACGCGCGCTGTCTTGCAAAGGGCGCTTGTTGTCTTGGGTCGAGACGCCGCGTTTGTAGGAAGAAGAAGAAGCGGTTTTGGTGTTTCGGCGTTGGTCTTGGCCGGTGTGGTAGTGGTGTCTCCTCTCCTCGGGGCGGTGTTTGCTTAACTCCCCCCACCGGTGGTGTCGCCTCTTTTCGGCGAAGCTCAAGGCCAAGGGGTCATGGGTTGTTGTGGTTGGGGTTGGGGTTGGGGTTGTGGTAGTGGTAGTGCTTTCCTTGTTGGTGGGTCTGGATTTGTAAGGGTGGTGATGTTTGGGCAAAGTTTTCCTGGGGGACTGGTCAGCCCAAGAGCTGGAGGCCCAGATGTCGTCATCGTCGTTGTTGTCCTGGTGGTAATGGAGGTGGTGGTGGTGTTGTTGGTGGTGGTGGTGGTGGGGGTGGGGGTGTGATGATGGGGGAGAGGGAGAGGGAGGGGGAGGGGGGCTGTATTGTTGGGAGGATGAGTGTTGCTGGCGGTTGGAGGAGGTTGACGCTGAGGAGTCTTGGTGAGAACCTGCACAGGCAACACACAGAGAATTGAATGAATAAATAAATTTATTTTAAAATTCAAAATTAGAAAAAAAAAAAACACACACGATAAAAACAACAACAACAGCATGCACACAGGTGTCATGTTCAGACACCATCCCTGATGGGGAAAAAAAAAAAAAAAAAATGATGGGTAGGCGCTGCTGCACTTGTGGCCACGTGCTCTCTCTCTCTCCCCGGGGAGAGAGAGAGAGAGAGCAGCCTGAATTTCATGCAGAGAAATCTGCTGTGACATAAAGTGGTATAAAATAAAATAAAAATAAAATAAGTATTTTGAAAATAAAGCAAAAACATCCAACTAACTCCATCTCCCTCCCAGAAAACTGTCTAGGACAACATGAGCAATCACAAACCATGTTCAAGGCTGCAATAAGGTATGGTAAGGTAAAGTAAAGGTGTCCCTTAACCTGTGTGGTCGTAGGGAAGCCAGGCATCAGAGACCTCAGCTTCTCCAGGGGCCAGCATATTAAGGGCGGCGCCCATCTCCTCTCCCTCGCTACTTTACCTTCCCTAATCCTAAAGAGGGCAGGTACCTATTTACAGCTGGGTGAACTGGGGGGGACTGTACTGAAGCCAATGCATGCAAACAGTCACCTATCCAATTAATAACCACGCTTGATGCTGCTTAACCTTAACTTGGGGAAAGCGAGTGTTCTGACCACTGAGCTGTCCCGTCCCCTAAAAAGTGCTAACAATAGGCTGCAAAAAATTAACTCTTGATAAAGCATCATGATATGTGATATTGTATATCACTTTAACATTATGCCTTAATACTTCAGTACAAGTTAGAAGAAGGGCAGTAGTTTTAAAATCAATCAAAATCTCAAAATCAACATGACCGCCATCTGCTGAAAATGGCAATTAGCGGAAAAGTACAATGTACAAAGTGACTCATCTTGTGGTGGAGGGTCACATATGAAAGGTTTTAACGAATTTTTTTTAAACATATTTATTTCCCAGTCTAATGGCTGAATATCTTCATGGCTGAACAAAGCTGTTGTAACGGTGGACATGTGAAAAAGCAATATCGGAAACCTGGCAAGTTTCCTAAAACCGCAATAATAAAATTGGCAACACGCACTAACACACATACACACACACACACACACACACACACACACACACACATACATACGCACACACACACACACACACACACACACGAGTCCCACACACACACACACACACACACACACACACACACACACATACACACATGCACACACACACACACACACACACACACACACACACAAAGATGAAAATGCTGACTATAACTTTTCTTTTCCAGAAATCATCAAAAATGAAATATAAAGCGACAGTAGCAGCATGACTTCAGTGTTGGAATGTTAAAAAAAAAAAAAAAGTAACATTTTGTTTTGCATTTACCAACAGCTGTTTCTGACCTGTGTGTGTGTGTGTTTTTTAAAATTGTTTTTATTCTTATATATCGAGGATAATGTATGTATGTGTGTGTGTGTGTGTGTGTGTGTGTGTGTGTGTGTGTGTGTGTGTGTGTGTGTGTGCGTGCGTGCGTGCGTGCGTGCGTGCGTGCGTGTCCCCAAAGTCAAAATGTAAATGTAACTACCTTAATGACAGGCAACCCCCCCCCCCCCAACCCCATTACATACAGTAAAAACCTCACCAATGAGTGCACCTCAAAATCTCTACCTACCAAAGGAAACAAAAAAACCCATACTCCTCCACCATTTTAACCCTCTTGCATCCGGTGTCTCTGAACACAAACTGCCCCCTAGATTTCGCATTCCATCACAGAATCAGGTCAGGCACACATGCTCGCTGGCCTTTTCCTCCTTCTATAATAATAATAATAATAATAAAATGGAGGCTTATATAGTACGAATTAAAAAAAAAAAAAACATGGGCTCATGCTCTTAAGTACATACCAGCAGCTATAATCACTTCCAGACACTCTACAGAGTCTCTCCTTCTAGCCTGATACAGCTTTGACATGTGGTGCTAGCAATTAGTGATGGTCACAGCGTGATGGAAATCTACCTTGTGTAAATCCTGGATCAGGACTTAGGGGGAGAGTAATTATTCAATCCTGGCAAATCCCGGATCGGGACTAAAGAGGGTTAACCAAATTCAAATTCCAAAGTACTTTATTATCTCTAAAGCAGAGAAACCCCCCACACTGACCTGTAGTTTTCGCATACTGAGCAGCGACGCCACGACCTTTCCTCCTGACGCCCTTGCCGGTCTCCAGCCTCATCTCTCTGTCACCGCCCCCTCCACCCCCACCCCCATCATCCCCACCCCCATCCCGACGATCCCCATCTCCATCACGGCCCGCATCAACGCGCCAGGCTGCGGGCGTGTGCAGCCAGAACGAGCGTGACTGCAGGGCGCAGCGCAGCACTGGGAACCCCGGCAGACGCGGAACGTGCAGCACCGAGACCATGACCCTGTGGGGCCCCGAGACGGCCGTCGGGAAGACGTGGGTCTCCGGGGTTTTCCGGAACGTCTCGTCCTCGTCTCCGGTGTCTCCTGGGGTGTACAGCCTGTTGGGGGGAGAAATGGTTAAAGGTAAGAGGTCAAAAGGTGAAAGGTGTCCCCATAACCTATGTGGTACTCCAACCACCACCACCACCATTACTAAGACACAAAACCAACACACACACACACACACCTGTCCTCCCCCCCCCCCTCCCCATACACACACACCCCTCTCCCTCCACCCACACACACACACACCCCTCTCACCCCCAAACACACCTCTCACCCTCACCACCACCACCCTCACCACCACCACCACCACCAAGACACACAAAAACAAAACAGGAAATCAAGAGAACAGACAGGAAGTCAAGAAGACAGACAGGAAGTCAAGAAGACAGACAGGAAGTCGAGACAACAGACAGACAGGAAGTTGAGACAACAGACAGACAGGAAGTTGAGACAACAGACAGGAAGTCGAGACAACAGACAGGAAGTTGAGACAACAGACAGACAGGAAGTTGAGACAACAGACAGGAAGTCGAGACAACAGACAGACAGGAAGTTGGGACAACAGACAGGAAGTGGAGAGAAACAAATTGCAATTTAATGCAATTGTTATAATTTTATAGGAGAAATACGATACACTACATTTTCTTGGAGAAATATGAAAGGACAGACAGGTAGTCGTGAGGACAGACAGACAGGAAGTAAGCCATTGACCCATTGACCCTCTGACCTACTGACCTGTGAGCGATCTGGACAGGGAGACAACCGTGCATGGAGGTGAGCCAGGAGCTCAGCTGGGAGAAGTGGAGGTACGACCGCACGGCCTGCAGCAGCTGACTGCCCCCCACCCCCTCCCTGCTCTCCCTCTGCCTGTTCCACACACACACATAGCAAATGTTATTGAGAAATATGAAATTTTATTGGAGAAATTCGAATTTTATTGGAGAAATACAATTAAAAAAAAAAAAAATGAAATGCAACATTTTATTGGAAAAATATGAAATACATTTTAATGGAGAAATGCGAAATATAACATGTTATTGGAGAAATATGAAATACAACATTTTATTGGAGAAATACGAATTTTATTGGAGAAATATGAAATTTTATGGGTGAAATATGAAATGCAACATTTTATTAGAGTTGGGAGAAGTGGAGGTATGACCGCACGGCCTGTAGCAACTGACTGCCCCCCACCCCCTCCCTGCTCTCCCTCTGCCTGTTTGCACACACAAAAATAGCAAATGACAAATAGTTACTGAAGAAATTTGAAAATACGGCGTTTTATTGGTGGAATATGAATTTTTTTGTGTGAGATATGAAATGCAACATTTTATTGGAAAAATATGTGATACATTTTAAAGGAGAAATGCGAAATACAACATTTCATTGGAGAAATACAAAATATTATTAGAGAAATAAGAAATGTTATCTATTGGAGAAATAAGAAATGTTATTTATTGGAAAAATAAGAAATTTCATAGGAAAAATTCAAAATAAAAGTGATGCTCCAGCGTTTCAGGAGGTAGGTGTTTTCCACAAAGTTGCTGCCCGTCCCCTCCCTCATTCCCTCCCTCCCTCTCTCCCCATCCCCCTCCCCCTCTCTCCCTCTCAGCACCCTACCTGGCACTGACACACTTGATGCTCCAGCGCTCTAGGAGGTAGGTGTTTTCCACAAAGTTGCTGCCTGTCCCCTCCCTCCCTCCACCCCTCTCCCCCCTCTCTCTCCTCCCTCTCCCTCCAACCCCCTCTCCCTCTCTGCACCCATACCTGGCACTGACACACTTGATGCTCCATCGCTCCAGCAGGTAGGTGTTCTCCACAAAGTTGCTCCCCGTGCCCTCCAGGGTGCCAGCCTCCTGTTGGCCGTGCTGACAGTCGGGGAACAGCAGGATATCCATGTTGACCGGCACCCCGTTCCTCCACATTAGCTCAATGCTCTGCCGCACCTCTTGCGCTTGGGCACACTGTGGTGAAGAAGGGAAATTCAAAAAAACACTTTATTATCTCATAGAGAAATTCAAGGTAGAGGGGGGTGTAGGTGGGAGTGGGGTGGGGGGAGGGGTGTTGGTGGGGGGGGGGGTTGAGGGTGGGGTGGGGTGTGTTATGTTTGGTGATTTGTTAACGGTGAGTGTGTTATGTATGCATGTATGCATGCATGTATGTGCGCACACACACATGCACAAACACACACATATTCATACACACACACACACACACACACACACACACACACACACACACACACACACACACACAAACAGAGGTACTTTTGCAGTGTTTAATATTTTCTCTGTCTGTCTAGAGTATCTCTATCTCTTTCTATCTCTAAATCTCTCTCTGTCTGTCTCTTTGTTTCTCTCTCTGTCTCTCCTTTGTACTCTCTCCCTTGTATACAGGCCAGTGGCCTTACAATTAAAATCCTGAGTTCCTCTCTCTCTCTCTCTCTCTCCCCTCTCTCTTCTCTCTCTCTCTCTCTCTCATCACACACACACACACACACACACACACACACACACACACACACACACACACACACACACCCCACATACACACACTCTCTCTCTCTGTCTCTCTCTCTCTTCTTATACCACTTCTAGTGAAGAGATGTTACACTAAAGAACATACATATGTGACCCTCCACAAAAAAAATTGAGTAGCAATGCACTGGAAGTCAAATTTGAGTTGCTAATAATGCTATAAATCCGCAAAATATAAAAAAAAGCTATTCAATACTAGAAAAAAAACAGATGACAAATGAGACAATTCTATGAAAAGTTATTATTACATGCTGAAACGACAGACTTGAGGAAGTAACAAAACGAGAAACTGACAAATTTTTGGCATTGCACTAGATGGCCAAGGTAAGGGATTGGGCATTTTTACATTCGTGTTTAACGCAAAATTACCCCTCGATACTTCACTACAAGGTAGAATAATGGCTACAGTTTATAATCAATCCCCAACTGCATATTCAACAATCTGACCCCCCCCCCCCCCCCCCCCCCACCTGCCATAAAACAACTCCTAGAGGAAAAGTGGGGAATAAAAATGGTCACCTATGCAAAATCTCACCATTAGTGAACCCCCCCCCCTTTTTTAAATTTCTTTCTTTCTTTGTTGAACGCTCAGACAGTAACTACTGTTGTCTGTAATATGAGCGAAAATGTGCTGTACTGCTGTTAAGTGCGTCTGACCTTGGCATGGGAGAGAATTGTTATCTTTTAAGCCTTCCTGGTAAAAAAAAAAAAAAAAAGCAGGAGAATGAACGAAAAAGGCAAAACAAAACAAAAAGACAAGAAGGACGTAACAGGAAGAACAAGGAAGAAGGCAGAAAACAAAGAGAGGGATAGAGAAGAGGGATTTCTTAGCACAGAATTTCCAGAAAGGTGGGGATGCTATAAATACTGACACCTCCCCACCCTCCCATCCCTGGCAAACTCCATAGGGGAAGGGGAGGAGAGTGGATGCCCTACTGCAGTATTTTTCTGACAGAAGAACCGGAGGGTGGAGGGGAGTTGTTTTACTGCAGTATATTTCTAACAGCGGAACTGTTATCCTCACGGGGAAAGGGGGGGGGGGGAAGCTGTTGTGTTACTACTATTTGTTTCTGACAGAAGAATCAGTATCCCCACAGAGTGGGGGGGGGGGGGGGAGAGGGGAGTTGTTGTCCTACTGTTGTTTGTTTCTGACAGAGGTATTCCTACAGAGAGGGAGGGAGGGGAAAGGGAGGGGAGCTGTTGTGTTACTGCTGTTCATTTCTTTCTTCTTTTTTTTGAAATCATTTTATTTTATATATATATATATATATATATATATATATATATATATATATATATATATATATATGTGTGTGTGTGTGTGTGTGTGTGTGTGTGTGTGTGTGTTTTTATTTAATTATTTTTTTGTCTGCTGTTTGTTTCTGACAGAAGAACCAGTATCCTTACCAAGAGGAGGGGGGGGGGGGGGGGGAGGGAGAGGTGCTGGTGTGCTACTTCTTTTTAAATTTTTTTTTTAATATATGTGTGTGTATATGTATAAATATATATATGTACTATATTTTTTTTTTTCCCTGCTGATTGTTTCTGACAGAAGAACCAGTATCCTGTTGTGTTACTGCTGTCTGTTTCTTTCTTTTAAAAAAAAAAAAAAAAAAAGTATATATATATATATATATATATATATATATATATATACGTATATATTTTTTTTTTAATTCCACAATTTTTATTTTATTTTACAGCTGTTTGTTTCTTTTCTTTAAATATATAATCTTTTTTATTTCTTACATATATATTTTTATTTCATTTATTTTACTCATTTTATTATTCTATTTCATTTTACTGCTGTATCGTCTCCGACACACACACACACACAGACAGAGGAAAGTAACCCTTCTGTCTGACCTGCGGCCTCTCTGGAACGCAGACATGCTGCTTCTGCTGCTCGTGCGTCATGGAGCAGTGCGGGCCCTCCACGCGCCCCTTGGCCGAGGGGTGGGGGGTTCGAGCCTCCAGCACCAGCATGGACATCCTGGCCAAGAAGTCTGCCGGTTCAAACTCTTCCTGTGCCATTCTGCTGGACTCTGCAACACACACACAGGAAAACTGTCAGTATCCATTCCTTTCCATTTAAAAAAAAAAAAGTGGAATAAGCACTCATACTTTTTTTTTTATATCCAGTTCCCATGTGTATCCAGTTTTGTCAATTTTGTCATCTGTTCTCAACAGTACACAACAGCCTACTCTTCTGAAAAGCGGAACAGGTTTTAATGGCCTACTCTTCTGAAAAGCAGAACTCTAGTTTCAGTGGCTCCAGTAACTTTCAAATTCAAGTTCAAAATCAACACCTCTCAATACCTTCAAATATCTAACACTGTTCATCTGAAACAAACAAGCAAACAACCCCCCAAACAACATTGAGTGACTCAATTCCTGAATCGTTTCATTCCTTAAC
>CM060349.1:16071709-16076709 GCA_030674155.1 Stramonita haemastoma
CAATTTTCTTCCTACACTGAATGCTCAAGACAGCAAAACAATAACCCATGAAACCATAGCATCGTAAAAAAAAAAAAAAAAACAATATATACAGCACAAACACGCACAACATCACTACAGCATAATACAGAACAATACATGTACACTACACAATACAATAATACCAATCATACACTACAAATACAGAGGTATAAAGACACAATACAACATAGTCCAATAACAGTGCCATACATACAAATTAGCGGCACCAGATCAAACGGAACAAAAGAAGTCCTTTTTGTTTTTTTGCCCAACAAAGTCTTGTTTACAAATTTGCGACACACTACCTGAGACCTCACTGTGGGACGGATAGAGCCTAGAGGGCCAGAGAAAAACATAAGCCAGCTGGCGCAACTGACGACACCGGGTTCGAGATTCCTGATTAAGGAGATTTTTTCTCCTGGAGTTAACATCAGGGCTGACCCACTCTCCTCCCCAAAGGTCCCTTCGTAATGAACTTTAAACCGAGCCATTTAAAACCGAGGCCCCGGTGTGGGAACGCCACGTCAGAACAATCTTGTGTTGCACATGTTAAAATCCTGTCCGCTTTTCATTTTCGTTCAAGAAGTAGGCCAAATCCCAGTGCCGGTGGGAAACAATGCATTTACAAAAACTAAAAACTAACTCTAAAACAATAACTGCTTACACAAACAACGGGTGACTAAGGATTGTAAAAAAAAAAAGCCAACAAGAGGTTGCTTATTATTTATATGATTTCTTATTTCTTTTTTTCCAATTAATCATTGATAGAAAAGAAATTATAAACAAATCAAAATCAAATCAATCAAATCCTCTCCTCTCTCCCTGCAGAAAGGTTTTACAAACCACTCAGTATCATTGTGACAGTCCAGTACTGATACAAATTTGCACCCACCTCACACTACATTCCTCATCATGACAATAGATGGGTTCACCTCACTTGGTTGATTTTTAAACATCTTCGTGAAAATTGGTCTAAAAGCATCTGTCGGAAATTGTCAAAAAACAAACCCCGCCAAAAACCAAAAACCATACCCACCCAGCAGCTTGAATATTTTGAAATTAATTTCATATTTCATTAATTTTTTCAAATTACTATTCAATCATCAACACCAAATCAAAACATTCCACACTTTCAATTATATATATGGAATTCATACATGTATGTACAATAGGTAGTTAAAAAATTAGGTATATTGGATAAATGAAATACGCTTAATAACATGTAACAGACTTGCACGGGGAGGTAACAATCACCTCCCTCACATCACTCACTCATAACATACAACACACACACACAAAAAACACACACACACACAATACTACACACTACACACAACACACATACACACACACATGACCATAACATCTACATTTTTCATTTACATCTACATATGTACTTTAACAAAAACAACACTATAAACAGTTATAAATATAGTATGCAAGAAAAGATATGCATTAATGCAGAGAACATCGTACAAACACAAGAACAGAAGGCCCAAACAAGAACCTAAACTTAAAAAACTGAACACCCCTGCACCTGCGGAAACCATCATACAAACCAAATAATCCCTAACCCCCCAAGCAGCGGGCAAGCAAGCAAAGCAAGCAAAACCACAACCACTACACACACCACAAACATACAACATACACAACCAAAACCCACCACACACACACACAAAAAACACACACAACACACACACACAAAACAACACCCCGGACACACAGAATTCCAAAACCACTACACAAACAACACCACACACACCAAGAAGAAACAACATAACACACAATACAAGTGCAAACACAAAATCCCACACCACCAACAAAACACAACCTCCACCAACGAAACAACAACAACCACCACACCAAAAACAAGCAAACCACCAAACACAAGATCCACACACTAACCCACAACACCCCAACAAACAACATTACACACATACATACACATGCACAAAAAAACAACACAAAAACAAACAAAAAACAAGTGCCCACAAACAAACACAAAAACATGCACAAAGCCCCGCACCTAGTGCACCCACCAGCAGCACAACACACAACCAACAAACCAAACTGCACACATAGTGCAAAAAATGCCAAAAAAAAGTAGCCCACCACACCAAAAAAAACCCAACAACCCCAATAACAAAAAAAACCAAAAGTGCCATCCTAACAAGTGCAACAAAAGACATACCACCACAACCTACGATACAACACGAACAAACACAAATTAAAAAAACGACACATAGAACATCTGACAAACACACACAACCAATATACACTCTACATACAAGTGCAAAAAAAAAAAAAAAAACTAAAGCCCAAAGCCAAGTGCAACAAAAAAAAAAAAATCAGCAATGCAAAAACAAAACAACTACAAGAACCTAACACAAGCAATACCACCAATGCACCACATACCAACAAAACAAATACCAACCACAACCACATCACCAGGCACGACACAAAACTGCCAACACAATACACACTAATAACCACCCGCCCAACCTAAACAAAACACACAGAAAATACACACACACACCACACACACACACTACACCTAGCACACCACACATCACAAGAAACAATAAACTACATCTCTTTTTCCTTATACTACAACCAACCACACGACGACACACTAAATACACACACAAAAAACCACACAGCAAAAAACCACCCCACAACACACAACAAACAGCACACACACACACACAATCAAATGAAAATCAACACTCAACACACAACCATACCTCACACAGAAAACACTACGCACACACACTTTACAACAGATCCGTCATAAAACCCCAAACTGAGTCCACACTATCCTTGAATAATGCAGTAACAATTTCATGACAGAAGTTCATCGCAACAGGTCGTTTTTTTTTGCATTTTTTTTTTTTGCAAGGACTAGCTTTAAAAAATATCAACTCAATCACATTTAATGTTTTAAAAATAAAAAAACACCAAGATAAAAGAAATTAGATTTTTCTTTAATTAATTCGCATGTTTGGGCACATTAGACAAAACAACGCTTCATTGTGTTTAAACCGAGTTGTTGTTGTTGTTCCAGCTAAACAACTTTGGGGGGGGGGGGATTTGGGGGGGGGGGGGGGGGGGTCCACCCAGAATGTCACTCATGAAATCACGTCATACATCCTTTAGCCACCTGGGATCACTGTGAGATTGAAATGCAAACACTACTGAAGAAATTTGACCTGTATAACTATTTTCAATTACCTCGCCATATAGGCATGCCATACTGGACCTCCACTAAAAGACTTCAGCAAGGATTTGTACTTATAACCCAGAGTAAAATTAATTAGATTTTTCTTTCATTTCCTATGTCAAGGCTATTACAAGATTTTTGCTGCTGGGAGCATTTTTTGGGGGGGAGTTTTGCTGCTTTTTTTGGGGGGATTTTTTGGGTGGTTTGGGGGGGTTTGGGGTGGTTTGGGGGGAATTGAGTGGGGTTTTGGTGGGGGGGGGGTTGCTTTTTTTGGGGGGGGGGTTTTGGGGGGAGGTTTTTTGGGGGGTGGGGGGCATTTTTTGGGGGGGTTTTTTTGGGGGGCTTTTTTTGGGTTTTTGGGGGGTGCTGCTTTTTTGGGGGGGTTATTTTGGTTGGGGAGGGGGGAGGGGGGGGGGGGGGGGGGGGGGGTCAGGGGGGGGGGGGGGGGGGGGGGGGGGGAGGGGTGGGGGGGGGGGGGGGTTTTTGGGTGGGGAGGGCCCACCATAATAAAGTCCGCCACAATTCCACATCCTCACAGGATGATCTTTTTCGGATGAGAGACTATAAAAAAACCCTATAAATATAAAAAAAACCATGCGGGCCCATACCCCCAGTTTCGGAACCTATAGCAGAACAATCTTGTGCAAACAAGCACTAGAACTCACCACATAGACGTAAAAAAAAAAAAAAAATAAAATAATCACTGTTATCCGTTATCAACTGTTCCTGTTCATATCCTGTTGTTCCCTTATTCGTAAGAGTAAGGATAGTTAGGATCGGTGTAGGGGATGGGTAGAAATATAGGGGTAGGCCAATCGTGGGTGCCGTGGCCGGTGGGAAAACCGGATGATGACATACCTCTCACTTACACTTAGAACGTAGCGTAACCAAACCAATTCAAAAACTATGAAACTCAAAAACCTGCATACAAATACACAACCACGGGGACTTGGATGGGGTAAAAAAAAAATGCCACATGAGTTTGATTACTTTTAACCATTATCCCACGATAATAAAAGAAATAATTAATATATGTCAAAAAACACAACACACCAGTGTGCATGGCAATGTTGGGGGTACATCATCCTATCTTACAGGCATGAAATGGCCAACCATCCTCAGAAATGCACAACAGGTTTCAACATGTGCGCAAGATGGTCCTGTTGGGGGCATAGTTCGCCCAGGCATGGGCCTGAGATCTATATTCTCATTTCCTTTAAAACTGATCTCTTTCTTTCCCCAAAGAAACGGAATACAGCTACCTTACTGATGATTTATAAAAAAAAAAAAAAAAACAACACCTCTGCCTGTACACAAAAAAAATCTCACCATTGGGAAACCCTTTAATATTCTAGCAGAGAACCCTACTTGCCTACTCCCTCCCCTACTCTCTAAACTTCCCTTTTATCCCCTTCAAATCTTTCTATTAAATTAAAACACAATATCAATAAATCGAAACCTTCCATCATCGACCCCCAACCCCCCCAAACACCCCCCACCCCCACCCCCCCCAACCAATCATTAAAATAATATCAATATAATTCATCGAACCCCCCCCCCCATCAAGCCACACCCCCCCCATCGACCCTCCCCCCACACCCACGAAGTCCCACATCCCCTAAAATTCCCTACTCTAACCCTACTATCTCACTTTACTTACTTCCTTTCCTACTACTCAACGTGTACACTACTCCTAACCCAACTTTCTAACTTACGTTTTACTTACTCAAATCCCCCCTACCTAATTTTACACTCCCCC
>CM060349.1:16086709-16091709 GCA_030674155.1 Stramonita haemastoma
GAGAGGGGGGGGGGGGGAGGGGAGGGGGAGAGAGAGAGAGAGAGAGAGAGAGAGAGAGAGAGGAGAGAGAGAGAGAGAGAGAGAGAGAGAGGAGAAAGAGAGAGATAGAGGGAGAGGAGGACGAGGGGAGGAAAGGGGGGAGGGGAGGGGGAGAGAGAGGGGGAGAGAGACACACACACACAACAAAGAGACAGAGACAAAGACAGAGAGAGAGACAGAGAGAGAGACAGAGAGAGAGACACAGACAGACAGACAGACAGACAGACAGACAGACAGAGATAAAGATACAGATCACACGCACGCCCTCGTGCGCGCACACAC
Organism: Stramonita haemastoma; assembly: GCA_030674155.1. Taxonomy (NCBI): domain Eukaryota; kingdom Metazoa; phylum Mollusca; class Gastropoda; order Neogastropoda; family Muricidae; genus Stramonita; species Stramonita haemastoma. The sequence goes on from CM060349.1 coordinate 16,087,031, forward strand.
ACACACACACACACACACACACACACACACACACACACACACACACACACCACACAACACAACACAACACCACACACACACAACACACACACACACGCGCACACAAACACAACACAACACAACACACCACACCACAACACACCACACCACACCACACCACACACAACACAACACAACACAACACACACACTGAAGCAAGAGTGTAGACATTCTAAGTTAATGGGATTGGTGATACAACCAGCCAGCCAGCCAGTTGCATGCATGTGCAGTACTTCACTTGATGACTGCCACAGGGCTTGTTTTTAGTTTTACCACAGTTATGTGCAGGTACCTCCCACACTTTTCTTTTTATTTATTTATTTTTTTAATCAAACTCCTGGACACCTACCTCCCTCCTAGTCCTTCGGATGAGACTATAAACCGTGTGAACGCACACAGAACAACTTGCGCACACGTTAAATCCTGTTCCGCTTTTTGTAAGAGTAGGCCATCATGTGCCGGTGGGAACAGATGACAAGATTTACAAGACTGCATACACACGGGGACTGGATGCAAAAAAAAGCACTTGAGTGCTTATTCCATTATCCTCAATATAAAAGAATATATAAAAAAAAGACACACACACACACACACACACAACACTGAAGAAAGAGTGTAGACATTCTAAGTTAATGGGATTGGTGACACAGCCAGCCAGTTGCATGCATGCACAGTACTTCATTTGATGATTGCCACAGGGCTTTTTTTTTAGTTTTACCACAGTTATGTGCCAGTACCTCACACACTTTCCTTTTTTTTTGGATTTTTTTTTTTAATCAAACTCTTGGACTCCTACCTACCTACCTCCTAGATCTTCCCTCTCTCTCTCTCTCTCTCTCTCTCTCTCTCTCTCTCTCTCTCTCTCTCTCTCTCTCTCTCTCTCTACTGTTCAATAATTCACCTGAGTTGTGTGTTGTGAGCATCAATGATGTGATTGTGAGTGCCTTTTAATTATTTTTTTTCCAGGGTGGTTTTTTAAATTTTCATTTTCTTGCATGTTGTAACAACTTGCATTAATCTGTGATGATGGTGATGATGATGATGATGATGATGATGATGATGATGATGATGATGATGATGATGATGGTGGTGGTGGTGGTGGTGGTGGGTGAGCGTGTGTGAGTGTGTGTGTGTGTGTGTGTGTGTGTGTGTGTGTGTGTGTGTGTGTGTGTGTGTGTGTGTGTGTGTGTGTGTGTGTGTGTTGTGTGAGTGTGTGTGTGCGCGCGCATGCATGTGCATGCGTGTGTGTGTGTGTTGTGTTGTTGTGCGTGCATGTATGTGTGTGCACACATGCATGTGTGCATGCATGTGTGAAACCTTACCAAAGAAGCTATCTTCCATAGAATTTTCCCACAGACATCTCTCTTCTTGTGGTTATTTGTATGCATGCATTAAATGTATGCTACATAAAGTGGTACAAAATACAAAATACAAAAAATACAAAAAATACATGAGCCCTCGATTTATCATCTTGTCCAAAAGACTAGCTCTCAAACCACCATACAAGGGGAGGGGAAGGAAGCCTAGTGGTTAGAACATTGCACTCATGATCTGACAGCCTGGGATCAAGCCTCCATGGAAGCTCCCATTTCAGGGTGTTTTACTCTGGAGTTAACATCAGTACTGACACTCTACTCCCTATAAGTCCTTCGGATGAGACTGTAAAGCAAGGCCATGTGTGCGAATGCACATGCAGAACATCTTGCGCAAACATTAAAAAACCTGTTCCGCCTTTCCAAAGAATAGCCATTTCATGCCGGTAGTCATGCATGACAAAATGTTACAAACGCTCGCAAGTTTTGAGGTTTACACACCATCCTCGCAAGTTGGAATGTGGTGGCGACCTTAATGGTAGAAAACCAAAACAATCATATATATGTACAAAGGAACAAAAGAATTAATAAAATATGAGCCAAACAAACACTGCCCCCAAAAAACCCCCAGCAAACAAACAAAACAAACACACATTGCCACCCCCCCCCAAAAAAAACAAACAAAAAAAACCCCACCCCAAAACCCAAACCGCTATGATCTCTCATTCTCTAAATGAGTACATACATGTATGCACTCACTGTCCCCAGACCACCAATGCGGTGAGTGAGTGAGTGGTTCCACTGTTCACAGCAAGTGAGTAAAGCCACCGCCCACTTATGACTTGGCGTCAAGGCCCCCTGAGCAAGGCTACAACCACACACACACACACACACACACACACACACACCATACTTCTTTCTAATCCTCGAAGTTCTCAACTCTCTGCTTCCAACAGGCTATAGGTCATGGATTAACTAAATAGGCCAGTGGCATATACTTTTTTTTTAATCTACCAGGTCAAAGGTACAACCCCCCCCCCACCCCCCCCCCCCCCCCCCCCCCTTTCCTTCCACTCCTGACCAACCCTAAGTTAAGTAGAACTGGAACTATAAGTACTATGAGTAGCGCAAAGAATTAAAACACTAAACAGTTTCCTATTTAGGGACGGGATAGCTCAGGGGTCACAGCACTCGCTTTCCCCATAGCTAAATTTAAGCAGCGTCGAGCGTGGTTACCAAGTACATGGGTGACCGTTTGCATACACTGGCTTCTGAACAGTTCCCCCGGTTCACCCAGCTGTCAATTATGGGTACCTGCCCTCTTTAGGGTCAGGGAAGGTAAAGCCGTGAGGGAGAGGACACACACACACACACATGCAAGCATGCATGCACACGCGTATGTACATGCATGCACACATGCACACACACACCCACCCACACCTACCTTCTTTAGGGTCAGAGAAGGTAAAGCAGCGAGGGAGAGAACACACACACACACACACACACATGGTGACATGCACACACACGCACACACACACACACGCACGCACGCACACGCACACACACACACACACACGCACGCACACACACACAAAAAAGGGGAAGCACATCACATATTCAAAAGACAGTCCACAAAAAAAAAGACACAACACTAACAACAACAACAACAACAAAATGATGAAAGACACCACCATCACCAGAAATCAACTACCCACCCACCTACCTACCCGCTACCCTCTCCTCTCCTCTCCTTGCCCACACAAAGAAGGGGGTGTAGGATAGGACACATGTTCATTCCATGATAATGACCCTGGGCAGAGTCACTATCAGTATCAGGCTGGATAATCAATGTGAGGTCTGCCTATAGTGTCTCCTCTTGCTGATTCTGTTCTGGGGGGACAGATAACCCAGTGGTCAGAACATTGCGCTGGCAAGTTGACGACCCGGGTTCGAGTCCGGTCAAGGAGATTTTTCTCCTTCAGTTAACATCAGTGCTGACTCCACGCTCCCCCAAAAAGTCCTTCGAATGAGACTTTAAACCGAGGTCCCGTGTGAGAACGTACGCAGAACATCTTGCGCCCCGCGTTAAATCCTGTTCCGCTTTACGTAAGAGTAGGCCATTGTGTGCCGGTGGGAACAGATGACATTTACAAAACTGCATACACACGGGGACTGCACGTAAAAAAGCATATTAGTGCTTATTCCATTATCCTTGATATAAAACAATAATAATGATAATAAAAAGGAATAAATCTCTCTCTCTCTCTCTCTCTCTCTCACACGCACGCACGCACGCGCGCGCCGCGCGCGCGCGCGCACACACACACACACACACACACACACACACACACACACACACACTTTTTTTCCTGACTTTTTTTTCTGTGACTTTTTTTCCCAATTACCGTCTAAGTAAAGTAGAGCTGGAACTATAAGTAAGTACTATGAGTACCGCAAAGAATTAAAACACTAAACAGTTTCCTAATTTAGGGACAGGATGGATAGCTTTGGGGTCACAGCACTTGCTCTCCCCAAAGCTTAAGTTTTAAGCAGTGCTGAGTGTGATTGATTGAGTAATTTGAGTGATTGATTAATTGAGTGATTGAGTGATTGATTGATCGACTAATTAAGCTTTGTTTCCCAGGGTGACACTTGACAGAAAACCCGATAAGCATTCACACACTTTTTTTTTTCTTTTTTTTTTATTCATCGGGGGCCCTGGCCCTGATTAGGGATTATCATTAGCAGAGAGTAACAGAGAGAGAGACAGAGAAAGGGAAAGAGAGAGAGACACAGAGAAAGAGAGAGAGAGAGAGAGAGAGAGAGAGAGGGGGGGGGGGAGAGGGGGGGGGAGAGAGGGGGGGGGGAGAGGGGAGAAGGAGCGAGAGTTAGAGGGAGAGAGAGAGGGAGAGGGAGAGAGAGAGAGAGAGAGAGAGAGAGAAAGGGAGGGAGGGAGAGAGAGAGAGAGAAAGGGAGGGAGGGAGGGAGAGAGGGAGAGAGAGAGGGAGGGAGAGAGAGAGAGAAAGGGAGGGAGGGGGAGAGAGAGAGAGAGAGAGAGAGAGAGGGAGAGAGAGAGAGGGACAGAGAGAGAGGGACAGAGAGAGAGACTGAGACAGAGACAGAGAAAGAAAGAGACAAAGAGACAAAGAGAGAGGATCATTAACAAACCAACACCCCCCCATCTCCCCACCCACCCTTCTTCTCCACAACAAAGAAAAGAGGGTGTACAGTACACACCTAGGATAGGGTAGCCAGGTAGGGTAGCCAGAAAGGACACAGGGAAGGTGAGCAACTAAGTTGCATGATACCCCCCCCCCACCCCCACCC
>CM060349.1:16111709-16119209 GCA_030674155.1 Stramonita haemastoma
TTGAGGAAAAGTGAGTGCTCCAACCACTGAGCTATCAAATCCCCTTACAGTGTATATGAGTTGGTACTGTTTTTTCAAATCTACAGCTGGCCATTTTTCTTCAAATGTACTTGATGATAACTTTTGTTCATTGGGAAAGGATGAGAGAACAATTCAGAGCTGTATTAATTCTGTAGGTCACACCTACAGACCCTTGAATACAAAGTACCTCCCACTCTCACCCCATCCCTCTGTCTGTCTGTCTGTCTGTCTGTCTGTGTCTGTCTATGTCTGAGTGAGTGAGTGAGTGAGTGAGTGAATGAGTGAGTGAGTAAGTGTGTGTGCTTGCGTGCATGTGTGCATGTGTGTAAGTGCATGCGTGCGTGCGTGCATGCATGCGTGCGTGTGTGTACATGCATGAGTGTGTGTGTGTGTGTGTGTGTGTGTGTGTGTGTGTGTGTGTGTGTCTGTCTGTGTTGTGTCTGTGTCTGTGCGTGCACATGCATGCATGTGTGTGTACATGTGTGCATGTGAACATGTGTGTATGCACGCATGCGTGTGTGTGCGTACATGTGTGTGTGTGTGTACACACAAGCATGCAAACTGAATGTATGCGCATGTGATACTGTGTGAACCTGTATGATTGCATGCTTACATATACACACACTGGTATCAATTTACATAAAAAATTTACACATTAACAACAGAGACAGAAAGAAAAAACAAAGATCACAAATCGCAACAGTTTGAGAAAAAAATTCATGAATGCAAAATTAACAGCAATCAATCAATACCAAAGACAAAACAAGACACTGACTAGGCCGCCAGCTAGCACTACTACTACTAGTTAATGGAATGATTATTTCTTCCTCAGGACTCGGCTAGCTCACTAGACTAAGCTAGAGGCAGCACAAAACAAGTCAGCCAGCCAGCTTCTTATTCACTCTGTGTGTGTGTGTGTGTGTGTGTGTGTGTGTGTGTGTGTGTGTGTGTGTGTGTGTGTGTGTGTGTGTGTGTGTGTGTGTGGTGTGTGTGTGTGTGTGTGTGTGTGTCGATATCTGTCGTGCGACAAAATAACTGCAGAACACTCAAGTGCAGCCTGCAAAAATCAATGAGCCTCGGTGTCTTCATCTCTTTCTCCTCTCAATCACTCTCTCTCTCTCTTTCTTTCTCTGTCTGTCTCTCTCTTTCTCTCTCACTCTGTCTCTGTCTCTCTCTCTCTCTGTCTTTCTCTCTCTTTCTCTGTCTCTCTCTTTCTTTCTCTCTCACTCTGTCTCTTTCTCTCTTTCTTTGTCTCTGTCTCTTTCTCTCTTTCTTTGTCTCTGTCTCTTTCTTTCTCTGTCTCTCTCTGTCTCTCTATCTGTGTGTGTGTGTGTGTGTGTGTGTGTGTGTGTGTGTGTGTGTGTGTGTGTGTGTGTGTGTGTGTGTGTATGTGTGTGTATGTGTGTGTGTATGTGTGTGTCTCACTCACTCATACTCTCTCTCTCTCTCTCTCTCTCTCTCTCTCCCTCCCCCCCTCCCTCTCTCTCCCTCCCCCCTCTCTCTCTCCACTGCACAACTTCAGTAGTCAGCCCCGTGAACATTACTGTCACCCTGGTAACATACACTATTACTATTAAGCAAACAGGTGGGGAGGGGACTTGACATGGAAGAGGAGAAGAGAAAAAAAAAAAAAAAAAAAAGTAATGCTGTTAGGCAAGAGAGTGTAACATTACACTCAGCTTTAAAAAAAAGAAAAGATGGCTAAATATACTTAACCTGACACGATACGCCTTCACAAATTTATGTCTGGCAAAAAAACAAAGTTTCATGATTACACATATGTATCAGATTAAATCTATATTTAAATCTTGCTGAGCTATTTCAGTGCTGGCCTCATACAGACGTTAATGGCTGATGGGGGACAGGATACTGATAGCTTAGTGGTCAGAACATTGCGCTCGCACTTTGACCAACCGAGTTCGATTCCCGTTCGAGGAGATTTTTCCTCTGGAGTTAACATCAGTGCTGACTCCACTCTTCGAATGAGACTATAAACTGAGGCCCCGTGTGCAAACACAGGCAGAAGATCTTGCGCACATGTTAAATCCTGTTCTGCTTTTCGTAAGAGTAGGCCATTGTGTGCCGGTGGGGACAGATGACAAGATATACAAAAACTGCATACACACGGAGACTGGATGTAAAAAAGCACACGAGTGCTTATTCCATTATCCTTGATACAAAGAAAAAAATTGGCTCAAAGGCAGGAGTTACTTTTATCTAGACATTAACAGAGAAAATGACTACACTGATCATGCATCACTGTGGATTCTTTCATTGCAAGCTGATTTCTATGGTGGATTGGTGGAATGGTCTAGAGGTACCGCACCTGCGTACAAAGTGCGCACATGTTAAATCCTATTCCGCTTTTTGTAAGAGTAGGCCATCGTGTGCCAGTGGGAACAGATGACAAGGTTTACAAAAATGCATACACACGGGGACTGGATGTAAAAAAAACACATGAGTGCTTATTCCATTATCCTGGATACAAAGAATAAAAAAAAATTAAATTAAATTTTAAAAGGCTCAAAGGCAGCAGTTACTTTTAATGTTTTATTGACTTAACACAACAGAGAAAATGAACACATTTCTCATGCATCATCGTGGATTCTTTCTTTCATTCCAAGCTGATTCCTATGGTGGATTGGTGGACTGGTCTAGAGGTAACACACCTGCAGCTTAGAAATAAAGTGAAAAGTCCAGGTTCAAAACCCGTTTGGGCCCCAAACTTTACCCCCATTAACTAGACCGTGAGGTGGTCTGGGTGCCAAGCTTAGGGATGAGATGATAAATTGAGGCCCTGTGTGCAACATACATTCAGTGCACATGAATAACAAAAAATACATAGCAAACAAGAGAGTTGTATTGTTGATCAGCATTTTAACAACAAATATCCCACATGCTGTGATCCATGAGAACGTTAACTGGTTAAGCCTTAGTAAAAGAGAACTGTTCCTAGCTAAATTATGTTGAAAAAAGCCACTCTGATAGGAAAACATACACATGCAGGCTGAAAAAAAAAAAAATGGGTGGTGCTACTCTTGTGGCACCACACTCTCCCTGAGGATAGTAGCCTAAATTTCACAAAGAAAAATCTAAGTGACTTAATCAAGTTGGTATCATACATGTACACCAATACAAATTAAATACAAAATGTATACAAATGCTCTGCCAACAAAGGTTTTCCCCACAAAGGATGTTAAAGTTAAGGATCTGTGTAGCTTACACTGGGTTTGGATTCACTCAATTCTACCCTAAGATGCGAGTTAACTCAACCTCAATCTACATTATTACATGGACACATCCATTGAGACTGATACCTCTGGCTGCTGTAAAAAAAAAAAAAAAAAAAGGTAAAAGGTAAAAGGTAAAAGGTGAAGGTATCCCACAACCTATGTAGGCCATAAGGGAGCAAGGCATCAGGGACCACAGCTTGCTGCAGAAAGGGGTCTCTAAAACACAGAGTTTACCAGAGTACTATGGATTCACAGCAAAGAATAAAATCACACAAAATGGGCAGGTTCACCCTTCAAGGAGGCACATTTGAAAGAGTACTAGTTAGCTAAACCTTCTCGGCAATACTGCAGGTATCTAAAGGTATATTATGCAGACCCTGTATCTTAAGGTTTGTTGGGGTGGGTTTGCATAGTATTTTGTTAGGTGTGGGTTTGTTTGTTTTTTTTTTGGGGGGGTATTGTTTTAGTTTTTGTTTGTTGTTGTTGTTGTTGTTTTTTGCAGTTTTTTTATGCTTTCTTCCTTATTGAATCATTCAGACACAAATGGAAAATAATTTCCTGTACAGTCTCATGACCACTGTCACGAGTCATCCCTTCCAATTTCATACATCTTCAAGTCTTCCCTGATTAATCAATTCTAGTCAGTCCAAATCAAGGACAGTCAAACTCAAAAGTAATCCAGGATTTTGATCCATCATTTATGTTTGCTATAAGTATAAGTTATACTTAATGCATCACATACTGACATCAATTTCATCATGATCAATGACAATTTGTGAGAATCAGCAAGAATGTATCAGAAATGTCTGATATGACAGCTGTGAGACTTAAACTTGTGGCCCTTGAAAAAAAAGAAAATCATTAATATTAATGAAACAGCCTACCCACACCGCCAGCAAAGTTTTCTCTTCTTCTTCTTGTTCAATTTACAGTTAGTTCAGTCTGTTTCAATTTGTCCACTGATTCCTGAAGCCATGTCCCTGATACCAAACATTTAAACTATAAAAAAAAAACCCATGCAAAGTAAACAATCAGAAGAATTAACCCGAAGATGTAAATTGTAATTTTCTGACAAAACCTGACCTACCTGGAAGCTAAGTGTAGTTTTCTAACAACTCTCCTGTCAGTACAACTAAATAGCATCCGCCACTTTCTAAAAAATTCTGTGCTAGGAGTTTCCTCTTTTCTATCCCTCTCCTTCTTTCTGCCTTGTTTCTGTCATCACCTCCTCTATGTCTATTTTCTGCCTTCTAAGTCCATTCTTCTTACCTTTTATTCCAGAAAGTCTTTAAAAAGATAAAAGTTATTTCTCAAGCAGGTCAGATGCACTGAGCCTGACTTTTTGTCAGATGTTTTTACAGCAGAACAATGTTTTCTTGCTCACAATTAAGACAGAAAACAGGCATTTTTTATTTATTTATTTTTATTTTATTCTTTTATAACAAGGATAATGGGATAAGCACTCTTGTGCTTTTTTACACCCAGTCCCCGTGTGTATGCAGTTTTGTAAATATCCGTTCCCACTGGCACACAATGGCCTACTCTTATGAACAGCAGAACAGGATTTAACATGTGCGCAGATTTCTGCGTGCGTTGACACATGCGGCCTCGGTTTACAGTCTCATCCGAAGGACTTTGGGGGAGAGTGGAGTCAGCACTGATGTTAACTCCAGGAGAAAAATCCCCTCGAATGGGAATCGAACCCGGGTCGTCCAATTGCGAGCACAATGTTCTAACCACTAGGCTAGGCATTGCTGTCTGAGCATTCAAAGAAGAAGAAGAAGAAGAAGAAGAAGAAGAAGAAGAAGAAGAAGAAGAAGAAAACTCTATTGATTACTTATCATACAACTTACAAGATATGATTTGGTTATCACCCACAGAATCTTCTGGTTTGTTCTGAGGTAACAAAGAAAAGATGTAACTTATTTATAAAATCCCCATCACTACACTCTACAGTCAACCGACTGACTTTCAACAGTGAATCATCTAGTTCTTGTTCCACAACACACAACACAACACACACACACACACACACACACACAACACACACACACACACACACACACACACACACACACACACACACACACACAGAGTAAAACCTGACAGTGACACTCACCGACTCAGGGATAGCTGGATACCCCTCACAACAAAATCAAACAAAACACTTTCTACAGTTGATCTACAGAGACTACACATAAAGTGACATATGTGTGTGGGCATAACAGTTTGTAAGTGACAGCTGCTGAAAGGAATAAAACTGCTGACATAACGAGTATACAGTATGCAAGTAAGCAACTACTTCCCCCCCCCCCCCCCCCCCCCCCCAAAACAAAGAAACAAAAAATCACTTGCTCAAGGTCACTGTCGTTAACTGACTGAATCAGTGCCAGTAACTGACATCATCGGTAAGACAAGATAAAATGTGACTGCTTTTCCTTATGAATATATACTGATTGGATGATATTGATAAAACATATAGTATACACACTGTTGGAATATCATTACATGTCTACTATTTGCCTATATTCAGTATTTGTGACAATGTTAATTTAGGGCACTAGCTAGCTGTAAACTTAACAGTTGTTTGTTTTTCTGTGACCAGTGTTGAGTACACAGCCTTTAAGTTGACACACACAGTATCATTACTTTCTCTTAAAAATTCATTTTCAGCATGCATGCATTCCTACTTTACACAAGTTTTCAAGCACCACCACCACCACCACCAGGATAAGCCACCATCCTTAAAATAAATACAAGATTTTTGTTTTTCATTCCTCAGCTCGAGCTCCGAGGTTCATCAATAATGAGATTTTTGCACATGCGAAGTCCTGTTTTTGCCCACAATGAAGGTATGTTTGGTTGGTTTTTATTTGCCATCCTTCCCTACTGGCATGAAATGGCCTACTCTTAAAAAAGGCAGAACACGTTTTGACGTGTGCAAGATGTTAATGTTCTACATGTGTTTGAATACATAGTACCTCAGTTTATAATCTTATCCAAAAGACTTTCAGGAAATTGGAGTCAGCACTGATTTTTCAGCCTTTCAGGGGATGGGATAGCCCTGTGGTCAGAGTGCTCGCTTTCCCCTAATCAAGTTAAAGCAGCGTCGAGCGTGGTTACCAGTTGGATGGGTGACCGTTAGCGCGCCTTGGCTTCAGTACAGTCCACCCAGTTCACCAAGCAGTAAATGGGTACCTGCCCTCTTTAGGGTCAGGGAAGGTAAAGCAGCGAGGGAGAGGAGATGGGCGCCACCACCCTCAACATGCTGGCCCCAAGATGAAGCTGAGGTCTCTGACGCCTCAGTCCCCTACAACCACACAGGTTATGGGACACCTTTACCTTTACCTTAACTTTTTGATGATGTTAACTCCAGGGCAAAACTCCCTTTGAACAGGCATATCGGAGGTGGCTAGCCGCCGCTGTAGTCTAGTGGTTAGGGCGTTGGACTCATAATCTAAAGGTTGCGGGTTCAATCCCAGCTTTCGGCTATGGCGTTGTGCCCTTGGAAAAGGCTCTTTACGGCTATTTCCTCACCCCACCCAGGTGTAAAAGGGGTACCAACCTTGTGTTGGGGGTTAACCCTGCGATAGACTGGCGTCCTATCCAGGGAGGAGTCTATGACTCTCAGTCGCTTAACGCCACAGAAACCGGGATAAGCACCGGCCTGATGAGCCTTAGGCTCGGGACAGACTTTAACTTTTTAACTATAGGAGGTGGCTAGCTCAAACCTGGGACTGATCCTGGGCAGTCAGATCATGAGTCCAACACTCTATCCACTCCTCTGAAGTTAACATCAGTGCTGACTCCACTCTCCCCAAAAGTCCTTCAGATGAGACTATAAACCAAGGCCCTGTGTGCGAACGCACGCAGAACATCTTGCGCACATGTCAAATCCTGTTCCGCTTTTCGTTAGAGTAGGCCATTGTGTACCGGTGGGAACAGATGACAAGAGTTACAAAAACTGCATACACACGGTGACTGGATGTACAAAAGCGCATGAGTGCTTATTCCATTATCTTCAATATAAAATAATAAAATAAATAAATAAAATCATATATTATACAAAATAAAACTACAGCATCCCCCCGAAACTAGATTTAAAACTTGTCAGATTTTCAGAATGAAAAAGCTCTCAAAACTAAGGTATGCTGAGCTCACAATAAACTCTGAAGCTCCAATTCTGAAACTGACTGTGAGTCACAGGTTCATGATTAACACATGATAAAAATTTTATATATGTATA
>CM060349.1:16126709-16139209 GCA_030674155.1 Stramonita haemastoma
GTTGAGTGAAATATTTTTTTATCTTTCCAGATGATGTTCAGTTTTGATAGTGCTGTAATTGTCTGTGCAATCCTGCATACTACCTCTGGCTTGGACCCCTTGTCTGATACAACGGCTCCCAAGTAGGCCTACTTAAAGCTTTGAACCGTTTCAAGCTTCTGGTCATTCACCATGATATCAGTGCTGATGCCCGTGGCGTTATTGGTCATCGGTTGGGTCTTCTCTGCACCGATTTCCATGCCGTATGTTTTAGAGGTATTGTTCATGTGTTCTGTTGGGCTGGCAAGCTCTTGCTCTGGTTCTACTAGTCCGTCAATGTCATCTGCGAAGCGGAGGTTTGTAATCGTTTTGCCACCACTGCTGACTGATCCTTTATGGTGTGCCAGTGCATCAGCCATGATTCTCTCAAGGAAAATATTGAAAAGAGTGGGTGAGAGTAGGCAGCCCTGCCTTACTCCAACTGTTGTTCGAAACCACTCTCCAATGATGCTGTTGTAGTACACTGCACTGGTGGCCTTGCAGTACAGCTCGTTGATGACTCTGATCAGGTTTGCATTGATGCTGTACAAATTTATGGTTGCCCAGAAAGCTGTATGCCACACCCTGCCGAATGCCTTCTTAAAATCAACAAATGCGTGGTAGAGGTCTTCTTGAAGGTACCACTCACGACAACGTATCATTAAAAAAAGAAGTGGTAGCTCATTAGACTCCGATAATGGGATTTTTAGAACTTTAGGTATCCTGTGTTGCAAACACTGAATAAAGCTTTAGTCGACTACGCAGTTGTGGCATGGGACCTTGACGTTACCATTTTGCAAGGGCAGACGACGCAACTGTAAGTCATAAGACAAGATGGCGCCAGTGAAAGTAGAAGTGGAATACTGGTAAATTTATTTTATCATTTTTTATCTCATTATAAATGATTTCATCTGAACTGTATACATCATAAGTTAGATATTTGTTCGAGTAATATATCAGCTTTGCTATTGGCTTGTCTTTGGCCCAAAAGACTCAGATAAGAGACAGTTGCTAGGGTCTGATAGGCCTACTGACTGGCATCGTTTTCTTCCTTTAGCCTAGTTTAGGCTAGGCCTAAATTTTGCCCTTTTCATTGTTGCAACACTGAGCACAGACTCAACCGTACTAAGCTGAACTGCCAGTTTCGCTGTTGTAGACCTTCGTAGTGATTGCTGTTACATTAAAAAAAACAACCAAATATTATGAAGCAATCAAATTAATGACGAATTTATCAGGACACTTTCAATGGTATTCTAATATTTCTATTGGCATTGCAGAGTTGTTGGTTATTTTGATATATATCTCTTAGTATGGCACTACAGTCGTAAGAGAATGGTGGATAGATAAAAAAAACTGCTCCAAAGCTCCAAGGCGTGGCCACACACACACACACATATGTAGATGTACACACACACACACACACACACACACACACACACACACACACACACACACACACCCTAAACCCACCCAACATACCATTCAAAATCTCAAAGTTATCTGAAACTTTCTCATTTCTGACATTGTAGTGGCTGCTTTCACTTTCAGAAGTTGCATCATTCATGAGTTGTAGAAATAGCTAGAAGAACTTTCAAGAAGCAAAAAAAAAACCCACTGGGGAAGACAGAAGGTCCTCAGAAAAGGAGACCCCTTCTACCAAATCTTAATCTTTTTGTGTTGTCCCGAAAGTGGGGGAAACTGATGGTTATGGGGGGTTGATATTTGCTTGGTTTGTTTTGTCTTTGGGAGGGACCACTAGAAAAAAATGACTCGTTATCATATAACTTTTTATAATCATAGTTTTATAATGAAAGAGTTTTGGAACTCTCTCCCTCTTTGCCTTGGTTATTCACTACATCCAGCAGCAGAGAATCAGATGGTTTGGACACATGACACGCATGGCACCTCATCAGCTTGCCAGTAATTTGAGTAAAGCCCTACAATATAACCTTGGATGTTTGGGTACAAGGCAAGGGGAAGACCGAGGAAGACCTGGATCGAGGGTGTGGTGAAAGAAACACCGAAGACCCACAACATCCCGCCCACCCAGGCCTTTAAACTTGCCACAGACAGAAAGCTCTCTCCCCCTTGACGCCCTAGATGGTACAAGAGGAGGGATTTGATTTGATTTATTTGATTTATTCTTTTATATCAAGGATAATGGAATAAGCACTCTTGTGCTTTTTTTCATCCGGTCCCCGTGTGTATGCAGTTTTGTGAATGTCATCTGTTCCCACCGGCACACGATGGCCTACTCTTACAAAAAAGCGGAACAGGAGTTAACATGTGCGCAAGATGTTCTGCGTGCGTTCGCACACGGGGCCTCGGTTTAAAGTCTCATCCGAAAGACTTTTGGGGAGAGTGGAGTCAGCACTGAAGTCAGCAGGAGAGTGGAGTCAGCAGGGATAAAGTGAAGTAAAGTATGTACTGGCCGCTGCTGTAGTATAGTGGTTAGGGCGTTGGACTCATGATCTAAAGATTGCGGGTTCGATCCCAGCTTTCGGCTATGGCGTTGTGCCCTTGGAAAAGGCACTTTACGGCTATTTTCTCACCCCACCCAGGTGTAAAAGGGGTACCAACCTTGTGTTGGGGGTTAACCCTGGGATAGACTGGCGTCCTATCCAGGGGGGGTCTATGACTCTCAGTCCCTTAACGCCACAGAAACCGGGATAAGCACCGGCCTGATGAGCCTTAGGCTCAGGACAGACTTTAACTTTTAACCTTGTGTTGGGGGTTAACCCTGCAATAGACTGGCGTCCTATCCAGGGGGGAGTCTATGACTCTCAGTCGCTTAACGCCACAGAAACCGGGATAAGCACCGGCCTGATGAGCCTTAGCTTAGGCTCGGGACAGACTTTACCTTTAACTAAAGTAAGTACCGAGTCTCCCTGACGCTGACAGTGAGGTGTTTGTGGCTTGTGTTGCAGTGGCGGATGAGGTTACGAGCCTCGGTTCAGAGAGTTGGCTGGCTTCCTGCTGGAGCGTGCCCCTGATACCGAGGTTCGAGGCGAGGTGGGCCGTTCATGTGAGTACAGCCAGCCCCTCTCTTTCCACTGCTAAGGATTGAAGGTGGGACATGGGGGGTAGAAACTGATGACATTTTGTTTACAAGCCCATGTTTAAAGTTATGCCATATATTATATTCAAAGGGCATCACTTGTAAAGCGTAAAAATCGAAGAATTAGTTTTCTGCACTGTTGCCATGGAAACAATCCAATATGTTATATGGCCACCAATGGGTTTGGGGGGGGGGGGGGGGGGATTTTTTGGTCATCCATTCCTACTGGCGTACAATAGCCTACTCTTCCAAAAGGCAGAATGTGTTTTTAACCTGTGCACAAGATGTTCTGTGTGCGTTTGTACACAGAGCCTTGATTTACAGTCCCATCTGAAGGACTTTGACATAATTCTGTTTGATTTCTTTCATCAAACTGGGAAAAAAACAGCATGGTAAGGAATCAAACCCAGAACCTCACACGGCTTCCATGCTGGCAGACAAACGTCATAACATTCCTGCCACCCTCCTCCTTATGACAGAAAATAAACACGATCCATTTGAGTCCAGCGGTTTAGAAGGGAGTAAAACACTATCGCATCCATCCAACAATCTATCCCATGACTATCAGGTTAAGAGAAGCATGTGAACCATGGAGCTGTAGCTGAAGAACTAAATCCCCCCCCCCACCCCCAATGAAAAATCAACACAAAAAACTAAAAACTATATATAAAAAAAAATAACCCTCTAGAAACCAGTATGGGGGGGAGGGGGACGGGTGGGTGTGGATGGTGTGTATGGGTAGGGGGGGGGAGCGTGTGTGCATGTGTGAGTGTGGGGGCGGGTGGGTATGGATTGTATGGGGAGGGGGGGAGCATGTGTGTGTGTGTGTGTGTGTGTGTGTGTGTGTGTGCATACATGTATATGTGCGGGTGCGAATGCGTGTGTATAATGTGTAAATAATGGTGATCATATGTCTTTTCTAGTCAATGGTTTTTAAGAACATTGTATCTAAACATTGGTGTGTGTGTATGCGTGTGTTTGCGTGTGTGCGAGCGCGTGCGCGTAGAGTGTGAGTGTTTGTGACATTTTTATTTGAAGTTATATAATGTTTGAACAAATATGAAATGTAGCTACTTCGTGCGTTTGATTATGATTTGTATCAATATGCCTGTCAGTATTGTAATTGCCCTTCAGGGATGATTAAAGTGTTTTGACTTGACTTGACTTGACTAGAAAGTTAAAGAAGTGTGATGATTGTGTTGGACAGCGTCCTTTGAGGTGACGGTGAATGGCAAACTGGTGTTTTCCAAACTGAAGCTGCATGGGTTTCCCAGCCATGAAAAGGTAGGTAGCTGCTTTATGCGGTTTTTACAAGGTAACGTTATGACTGATACCTTTTTGGGACAGGGGGGGGTGGAGGAAGGGTGTTTCTTTCATCCAGGGGATGGGGGAGTGGAGGTTGTTCTGACTTACTACTAATTGGCTGAAGAAGTGAAGCACTGGGTAATTTGTGGAAATGTGTACTGTAATTTTTTGCTTTGTTTGATTTTTGGAGGCAGTTTTTACCATTATGCTGGTCAAATACAGAAAACTATGGACTGTGGAATCCTAGGTAAAACTTGTTTAATTATAAATACAAGTGTGGAGATAGGTTGGCCTGGTGGTTAGAGCATTGCACTTGCAATCTGATGGTACATAATCAATCCCAGGTTTGAACCACCACAGAGATGCGCGCTCAAGGGAATTTTTTTCCCCTTGGAGTTGACATCAGTGCCGACTCCACTCCCCAAAAGTCCTTTGGATGAGACCATGAATGGATGTCCTATGTGTGCTCGCACGCAGAACTTGCGTTACAACCCGTTCTGCCTTTTGGATGAGTAGGCCATTGTGTGCCGGTTTGTACGGGTGATGAAAACAGCATGATGAAACCAGCATACACACAAGTGTCGTGTTTTGACACCATCCCTGAGGAAAAATCGGTAGTTGGAGTCCCCAGGGCTGCTCGGGGCTGTATATATATATAAAAAAATAAAATAAATAATGGGTAGGCGCTGCACTTGTGGTGATGGTGCTCTCCCCGAGGAGAGCAGCCCGAATTTCACGCAGAGAAATCTGCTGTGACATAAAGTGGCATAAAATAAAAATAAATATATAATGTCAGTTGGTCACTCCTTCTTGGAGAAACTGGCTGGTAGTCACTGAAGTGAAACTGCAGCTTTCTGCTTTGACTGTTATGTTGTTGTTGTTGTCTTCCATTTAACGTCTGTTCACTCTAAGTAATATTAGACGAGAAAAGTGGAAGGTGTAATGGAAGTTATTGAAGTGAGTGGAAGAGGTGGAAAGAGAAAACGTCATAAGATAGCATTAGTGGTGGTATTTTTGTACGCTTTAAATAAAAAATTTTAAAAAGTGATAACAATAATACTCAACAGGAGCAAAATTTAAACTCAACAAAGAATTTGATTGTTACATCTTCTCTGTGTGTGTTTCAGGTGTTGGAGTGTGTGCAGCAGGCAAAGAAAGGGCAGCCAGTAACGGAAATCACCGATGCCGAAAGTCCAGGCTGCAACATTCTGTAGGGGTGGTCTCCCCTGGTGGCCTGGACCCCCCCCCCCCCATGAGATGTCACGGCTTCTCTGTGACTGCCTGTCTCCGACTGCCTGATTTTTCATTGGCTGCTTGTGCCTTCATTATCTATTCAGTGAATCGTGTCACCTTGTAGGGTTGACTTATCCCGTGGCTTTGAAGCCATATATAGCAATATCGGAAGGGAGCGTTTTTTAAATGTTTTAGACAGGAAACTGTTAATGGTTTCATGTAGTTCAGGCTGATTAGGGTTCTGATAATCCATGTATTGTAATGGGTACAAAAAATGTTCGCATATACACCCTCTCCTTTCCTTCCCAATGGAGATCATTGCTATTGGAACTGAACGCAATAATCTTGTTGGCTCAAAACTTTAAAAATTCATGACTTAAAAATTGTGATAAAAAAACTGCAACGACGAAAAAGGCAAAATTTAGGCCTAACGGAAGAAAAGGATACAATATTAGTCAGTATCATAGACCCTAGTGAAATCTGTATTCCGTTAAGAAGTTACTGAGTGGTACATTAAGATTGTATCTAGTCTTAATTGAATGAAAACTGATTGAAGGAGTAACATTTTGAAATATATTTGATATATAATAAAACAAAACACATAAACCAACAACAACCAGAAAGAAAAAAAAAAACCTAACAGAATGCCAACATTTTCTCAGGCACCAACCTATAAGTGTATTATTATCATCATCATTAGCTGAGAAAAAAGGCAGCAGGCAGGCAGGCACAGAGAAGTTCGTTCAGCTATGCGTGTTAAGGGAGCACTGGAGCGTGCGTGTGTGCGCGTGCGTGTATGTCTCTGTGTCACCTGTCACAATGAAGATGCACACCTCAAGGCGACAGACAGGTGTGTGTTGGAGAACTGGACAGGGTGGATAGAGACGCGCTTCACTGCACCCTTGTCTACGCATCGCTGCATCTCTTTCTTTTTTTTCTTCTGTTGTTTGTTGTTGTTTTTCTGTTAATGTTGTTGTTGTTTTTTTCTCTCGTGTTCTTTTCTGCTCAAGGCTGTTTTGTGTGTGTGACTTGACAGTGATGTTGATTGATTGAGATGGTTTGTGAATTATTTTCTTGTTTGGTTGTTGGTTGTATGATTTTCTGATGAGAAACTGGTTGTGAATGAATGGGTGTACTATCCTCTCACGGGTCTTCATCTTCTGTTTGCTTTAGAAAGGGAGCAGTTGTTGTTTTGTTCATCTTCTTGGTTTCTCAGCAAGAACTTGAGGTTCACTTGTGGGCAAAGTTTTTGAACATGTGACTGTTTACTTTGTGTTAAGTGTTTACGTTAGTTGTGTTTAAATGGTTTAGTGTAATCTGTCTGTGCATCTTCACAGCTTCTGTTTTAGTGGTGAACTCTGACCCTTTGTGTCTGGACTTGTCCATAGACTCAGTGTGCCATTTTAAGTTTTTGCCAACTGCCTAGACTAGTCTTAAGGAAGGAAGTTTTTTATTCTTTTTTTAAGTTAGGGGATTGAGGGCTTGATACAGTAGTGGGCAGGATGTTTATTTATTTATTTATTTATTTATTTATAGCTCTTCTTTGACCTGGGAGTGATGTGATGTGTTGGTGCAGTATGTGTACATCCGTGTGTGTGTTCAGTGGATTGTTGTGTATTTCTTTTTTGTGTGAGTGCATGATTGTGAGATACTCATAAGAACACTGCCTTTAGCTGTCTTTTATAAAAAAAAAATGTTTAAAGTTAGAATGGTACTAAAGATCTGAACTGAAAAAAACTTCGTTCTACATGAGTTCAGAGGCAGAACATTTGCTAAATGCTTTGCTGAGTGCTTGCTAAATCTGATTATCTGAAACCTGTACTTCTCTTCTGCTCAAGAACATAACCCTGCTCTAACTTATATCGTATAAACTCCATGATATTGATCAGATTGTAAACATTTCTTTTTGGATGGAAAGTATGATTCCTTTAAAAAAAAAAAAAAAAAAAGGCTGTCCTTTTTAGTGGATGTTGGTCAACGAGCAATTATACATGGCAGAAGTTCTCATTCCTGGTGTTTATACGTGTTGGAATGACTGACTGTGTGATACCTGTAATGATGTTGCTGTTTGTGTGACTTTGGCAGAACCGATTTCAGTGAGGTGTTTTTCAGCAACCAGATGTAGGCAGAGTCAGTGTAGGAGGGTTAAACTTGATTGATATTTAAATTAAAAAAAAAAAAACACGGGTGTGTTGAGGATCGGGATCAGTGTAAACAGTCAATTTTGTTGTATTTTTTTCGTTGTTGTATTTCGGTGTGACTGTGACTTGGTATTGCTGCAATAAATGGTGTTTGAATTGATAGGACTTTTTTGTGGTTTTATTCACATTTTATGTTCACGCTGGAAACAGAAAAACACTGCTGGCAGAGTTGTGTCAGTCATGATCACCAGTTGTCAGTTTTGTCCCACAAGTCTTCTTTTTGTCGGCTTGAATCAGTAAACCATCAGTCTATTATACTGGGAGGTTTGGCGTTATTTTTGCATTTTTTCGTTTTCTCTTCACCAGTCCTCAGCTAGAGCTCTGAAGTTCACCTATGGTGAGATATTGTGTATGTGACTAGTTCTACCCACCTAATGGGGCATTGTCTAAACACAACACCTGTATGCATGCATTTGAAATTTTGTCATCCGTTCTTACTGGCATGAAATGGCCATTTTTCCAAAAGGTTGAATAGGTTTTTAAAGTGTGTGCAAGATGCTCTGCGTATGTTTGCACACAGGGCCGTGGTTTATTATAGTCTCGTCCCAAAGACTGTTTGTTTAGTTTGAGACTGACCATTCTTCTGTTAGCAGAAAAATACTTTGCAGCAGATTCTCTCCATCATTCTCACCAGAAATCAACTCCCATCACAAGCTTTTTCAAGCCAGCTAGAATCCCAAAATGAAAATGATTGTAAGGCTTTGCTGGACAAAAATTCAGGCTATTTGAACCCAAGGTTAATAGGTATCATAATCATCTTTCCATTCAGTATGTATTTTTCATAATGCTTGCACACACATACTCTACTGATTTCACCAACACACTGTGGCACCTTCGCTCAAACAAAAGTCCTCAACACTATTAACATGTGTATCATTTTATTCATAAACAACATGACATAACATATTTCAAAATGCTGTCTCCCATTGGTTTTTAAATTTTTTTAAAATTTTAAACATATAGTAAGTAAAGGAAATGCAATTATTTCACAGTCCATTGTCTTTTAATTGGATTATTCCTGACCAAGAATGTGTGTTCTGATAGTTCAGTCTTCAAAAGTAGTTTACCCGCTACAGTCAGTTTACACAGTCTTGCACAAAGTCTACACCTGTTGCCTAACATGAATAAGTATATGCTGCTTTCCCATAAAACCTGAATAACTAACATTTCAAAACACGTTTTACTAAACTTAAATAAAATGATGCATAGCATTGTTATTGCCTTCAATTGACCCAAAACAGCATGTATTCAAGATAGATTATAATATAAAATCAGATTCAAAGACATGCACACAGGTATATCATGACAGGTATCAACATATGCAATAGTCCAAAAATTCCCAAGTATTTGTAATCTTTCAAAATGACAATCTTTTTCTAAACATTAAATAACTTTCTTTTTAACATTTATTTTTTTCCTGAACATTAGATAACTTTGTTTTTAACATTTCAAAAAGAACAATCTGTAATACTCATTTTTTTCCCCCATTTAAATGTTTAAAATATACTGAGTAATCAACAGGAACTATCTCAAAAGATAGAATATAAAAACTACTTTATTCTAGATCACAGCATATCCACAAGAAATGACTTGCATTGCAGTATACTTATCATATGGATGACTCTCTCTCTCTCTCTCTCTCTCACACACACACACACACACACACACACACACACACACACACACACACACACACACACACACACTCCTGGCAGGAAAGGCTGAACGATACAGAATACAGCATAATGATAATGAATGAAGAACAGTTACATTCATAAAAACATAATATGCAATACATGACTCAAAAACAATTTTCAACAGATATTCACAACTAAAGTCTGAACAACAAGCCAAGTATACAAAAACGGAAAAAAATAGAGTGGCAAAAGATCTGTCTTTCCACTCCAATTTACAGCACACCAAAATACCCGCTTTTAAAAATGTTCTTTTAACAAAGTATACATACGTGTAGGTACAATGATCCATAAACATTTCTTTGTGCAGTATGTTCTACCCAGAGAAATCCTGGCCTATATGCCCCACAGCTCTTGCCAAAGAAACAATTTTTGTGTGTGTGTGTTCCTCAGCTAGAGCTACACCACACTGTGAAGCTGACAGTCTGAACCACATATACTGTATGAGATGTTAACTCTCAGAGGACCGCCATCAACTATAGTGGATCAGTGTAAAGCAAGGGTTTTGGCCGGCCATCCACTATAGCGGATCAGTGTAAAGCCACAGTTTTGGACAGCGTCCACTATAGCGGATTTGCCATTTGCAGATTTTTCATGTGGCGGCCGCATTCATACTATGACTAGCACAGCTTAACATAGCTTTGTGAGCCTATCCAAGGTCGAATGCAGAGTGTTGTTTGGTGATTCCATGAGTTCCAAACTCTTTGATCATGGTTGCTGAGAATAGCTGACATGAAGTAGTGACACAAAGTACAAAATTTGGCGTATTTTCTTCCTGCTAGTCAAAGCTCAAATATTAAAGTGAGAGCTTCAATCTTTTGACATGTACTAAGCCAAGCAATTTTATTCATAAGCTCAGAAAATTTCATTTTCTCACTATGTGTTTTGTATTTTAATGATTTTTTTTTTATACTAACGATTACAAATGGGCTGTCTGTGGGGAAAAGCCAGGGGAGAGAACTTGCTGCCCCAAGTGAGTTAATCTTTTATTTTTGGTGATACGTCAAATCTAGAGTTGTGTCATTTTCTTTGGTTCAAACCTCTTCTTTGCATTCATCAGACAGACAGACAGCTCAGTTTCTGCAGTGCAGGCAGTAGAAGGCTGCAGGTCCTCGAAGTCCTTGTTTGAATCCTAGGGTCAGGTCAGGTCAGATCTCCTATCCTAGCAGGTCATGTCTTTAAGTTCAAGGTCACCCTTCTGAAAAGCTTGTCTGAACAGCCTAGGAAATTGTCTACATGCCCCCCTATCTCTCCCCTCCCCCCATGCCAGGGGGAGGGGAGTAAAAATGTCTTCACTTTCTAAATACTCAGTGCTAGAAAATTCCTCCTTTTCAATCACTCCCTTTTGTTTCTGCCTTTTCCCTTACTTCTCTCTCTCTTGCTTATTTTCTGCTGAGCCATCCCATTCTCCTGCGCCTTGTCTCTGAAAGCAGATCTTGACTTTGGTTTTTCTTTGGAACTTTATATATAATCTGCTGCCCAGAAGTCTGAATGTGTCGGCTGAGGTTTTTTATTCAAAGTCTTTCCTTATTTCTCTTTACATTAGTTACTCCACTACTGATGACATATTTGTATGTGGTTTTTTTTTTTCAGAATACTGACAGTAATCTTCTTGACGAAGAACAAAATAACCTGATGCTGATATCAGTTTGACATAGTGAGATTTTCATTTTTTTAACGGAACAGTACAGAATTTTCTGCAACAGGCAAATTGATAATTACTTTTTTTTTTAACAGGTTTCAGACCTTCAACATTCTGCTTCAACAAAAGTGTGGAGAGAGTCAACAGAAAAAAAAAAAGAAGGTGAAACACATTCACAACGCAAAAAATGAACCACATGTAAAAAGAAACCAACAACAACAAAAACCCCCAGAAGAGAACCAAAATGCCTCACAGTCCAAGGAAAACTACCTGTAAAACAACAACAACAAAATAACCACAAAAAAAAGAACAAAAATGCCTCACAGTCCCCAAAAACCCCCCCCCACCTGTTAAAACAACAACCACCACCCCCAAAAAAAGAACCTAAATGCCTCTCAGTCCAAAAAAAACCCACCAGTAAAAACAACAACAACAAAACCCCCCAACAAGAACCAAAATGGCCTCACAATCAAAAAAAAAAAACCCACCTGTAACCCCCCCCCCGAAACCCCCCCCCCAAAAACAGGCTTCACAATCCAAAAAACACGGTACCCACCTCCGTGAACGTTTTACTGCACCCGTCACACATGAACGACTTCTGGCCGCCGTGCATGATGCGATGCATCCGCATGCTCCCCACCTGCCCCCCCGACGTCTTGCAACACACCTCGCACATAAACGATCCCTGCCCTGCATGGATGTTCTTGTGCCGCTTCAAACTCCCACCCAGGCGAAAAGTCTTGCCGCACACGTCGCACGAGAACGGCTTTTCTCCCGTGTGGATCATCTTGTGCCGTTTGAGGTCGCCTGCGTGCGTGAAAGTCTTGCTGCACACGTCGCAGATGAACGGTTTCTGGCCCGTGTGGATCATTTTGTGCATTTTCAGGTTCCCCTCCTCCAGGAAGGCTTTGTCGCACACGTCGCAGACGTGAGGTTTGACCCCCGTGTGGATCATCCTGTGTCGTTTCAACACGCCGGACAGCGCGAACGTCTTGCTGCAGATCTCGCACATGTACGGCTTCATGCCCGTGTGGTTCATTTTGTGCGCTTTCAGATCGTCCGCGCGCGAGAACGTTTTGCTACACACGTCGCACATGAACGGCTTGTATCCTAGATGAATCAACTTATGCTTCTTGAGGTTGCTTGCCCGGGAAAAGGTCATGCTGCAGAGGTCGCAGGCGAAGGCCTTGACCCCCGTGTGGGTCAGCCTGTGCGTCTTGAGGTTGTTGGCGTGGGTGAAGGCCCGGTCGCAGAGGTCGCAGGCGAAGGCCTTGACCCCGGAGTGGATCATCTTGTGGGTCTTCAAGCTCCCGGCCTGGGTGAAGGTCTTGCTGCAGATCTCGCACATG
>CM060349.1:16144209-16149209 GCA_030674155.1 Stramonita haemastoma
ATTCATCTATTTCTTGTCATATCAAAGATAATGGAATAAGCACTCATGTGATTTTTTTTTCACATTCAGTCCCCGTAGTGTATGCAGTTCTGTCAATTTTATCACCTGTTCCCACTGGCACACAATGGCCTACTCTTCCGAAAAGCGGAACTGGATTTAACGCGTGCACAAGATGTTCTGTGTGTTATCACAGAAACTCTTAAAGTGAGGTGTTGTTTTTTTTCATTTCTTGGCTAGAGCTCCCAAGCTTCATGGGAGCTCCTTAATAAATAGATATATCAATAAATAAATAATTAATTAATAATTAATAAATGGTGAGCAAAAACTGTCCCAATGTGCAAAATCTTACCACAGGTAATGGTAATCTTATCATTGGAGCTCTAGTCGAGGAACAAACAACCAAACCAAAACAAACCCACCAAAAAAAGAAAACAAACTGGTAAGTAATGTATTCAAGATTCAACATTCAAGATTTAATTCGCCTTTGACCCCCCTCTTGGGGCATGGAGGATTTCAGAAAACAAAATCAACTGTAACATATATATAATTTGCATTAATTAATAGAATACATTCATGCACAGAATTTCAAACACAGAACCCCCCACCTTGCTTTTCTTTCTACAACCTCTCTTTTTCCGCACAGGTTGGGTACCGGGAGAGACGTCGCTATTGTTAGGATGATCCGAATCTTTCTCCCATATATTCCCCTCAGTATTGTCCCCCACTTCTTCTTTGGTCTTCACATGTCCCTGTGACTGAAACGACGACGACAGATCGGAGGAGAAGGAGGAGGAAGAGGAGGAGGAGGAGGCTGCTGTGGTTTTGCACACTGTTCTTTCACACTGGATGCAGACAGCAGACAGGGAGGCTCCGCATGTTTTGCACAAGGTGGTGCCGGTGGGAAAGACTTGGGACGTGTCCTCGTAACTTGGAAACAGATAAAAAAATAAAATAAAATTTAAAAAAACAACAACTTTGAAACAGATAATGAGAGTCGTCATGTTCAAAGGCATCTTTTCATGATTAAAAAAGGCGAAAATGTTAAGTCATACACAATGTGATGGAGGTATGTGTTATATACAGGTGGAATTGATAAGTGATATGTTCAGTGAGTTTAGCAATGCTGCATCTTCAGATCATAGAAATTTCAAGTTGAATTACCTCAAGTAAATTTCAGGGTATCAATAATCATTTCATGATCTTGCCAATGCTACCTTTTCTAGTAATAGAAAAAAAGAACAGTCACAAAAACACAGGTCTGATATTAGATATGCAATCATCATCATGTATATTATATATATACTAATACTATACATGTAAATGATAAGCACTATATTAGTGTATATATATACATAGACACTTAAAACAAATGCTTGCTTGCTTTCCCTCAGTCTCACACATGCACACACACACTATAATTTCATTTATCATGATACCACATACATGTACACACACACACACACACACACACACACACACACACACACACACACATACACACACACACACACACACACACACACACACACACACACACACACACACACACACACGGGATATCAGAACATTGCGCCTGAAATTTGACGACCCGAGTTCAAATCCCGTTCGAGGAGATTTTTCCCCTGGAGTTAACATCAGTGCTGACTCCCCTCTCCCCAAAAAGTCCTTCGAATGAAACTATAAACCAAAGCCCCATGTGCAAGCGCACGCAGAACATTTTGCGCACATGTTAAATACTGCTCCGCTTTTTGTAAGAGTAGGCCATTATGTGCCGGTAGGAACAAATGACAATATTTACAAAACTGCATACACACGGGGACATGGGATGTAAAAAAAAAAGCACATGAGTGCTTATTCCATTATCCTGGATATAAAAGGGGAAAAAAAAAAAAAAAAATATATATATATATATATATATATATATATATATATATATATATGTATATATATGATAAATAAATAAATAAATTACTCACTACTTGAGAAGAAACAAGGCAATCTCCTCATCCTCAGACAGTCCATGGCGATTCCCCACATCCTTCCAGTGTGCGTAAGCCGGGGACCGGATGAAGGAGGAGACAAACTTGTCCTTGCTGTCCACAGGGGTCGCCACTGTCAGGGTTGAAGGGTCACTCATCTCGTGGCACAACGAAACGAGCTCTGGGACTGGCTGTGAGTGTGAGTGTGTCTGGCCAAAGTCTACCCCCATGCATAGGCTGTTGTTTTCTTCCATTTTTTTTTTTTTTTTTCAGTTTTCTTTTTTTTTTTTTTTTTTTGAGGCTGACTTTATATTCTGTGGTTGTTGTCAGCTGCAAGCAGAGAATAAATTTTTATACTCCACATTGGAAATGCATCATTGATTAAACAATCAATTTTTTTTTTAAACAAAACAAAACAATTGACTATTCTGAGGTTGTTGGAATTAGCACTCATGTGCTTTTTATATATTTTATCTTTTTAAAATTTTTTTTTTTTACATCTAGCCCCAGTGTGTATGCGGTTTTGTAAATATATAGTTTTGTATTGTACTGTATTGTATTGTGCACCACTTAAATTTACAGCAGATTTCTCTACATAAAATTTGGGCTGTTCTCCCTGGGGGGAGTGCATCGAAATAGAAGCAGTGCCACCCATTACTTTTTTCTGTTTTGTCTGCATGTGCATTTGCTAGCCTAATACAGTGGCTTTTTTTTCTACAGAATTTTGAGAGAGACAAATCTTTTGTTTGTATGGATTTCTTGCACACAGGACCTTGGTTTATTGTCTCATCCGAAAGACTAGCACCCAGACAACCGCTAAAAGTCTAGCGGATGAGGGAAAATTTTTGGGCACAAACAGGTTTCAAACCACCACACACTTTGAACACGGACTTTACGCTTTCTAGGCAGGTGATCTACTTCTAAACTATATGGTCCCACTGGCACACAATGTCAATGGCCTACTCTTTTAAAAAACAGAACAGGTTTTATTATGTGTGCAAGACACTCTTGAGTGCGTTCATACACGGGGCCTCACTTTACAGTCTCATCCAAAGGACTTCGGTGTAAACATACACTATTCAATGTGATAGACCAAAACAAGAAGAGTGCTTGAAATTGTTAAGGTTCGTTTGTTGTTGTTTTTCGAGTTCAGAACATCATGGACTGGTTAAAAGTATACATGATATTTGGTCAGCTCAAACAGCATGTGAAAAACAAAAAAACTGGTTAGTCACATGTAAGTTGTATTCTGAAAGAGAGTCTCAATATTTTAAGTAACACAAGTGCCACTGGCTGATACTGCTTTGTAATACTAACAGAGAAAAATGGGCCTACTTGATTTGTTCCGAGCTAAATATTAGCTTATGGGGGGCTTAATTCAATACAAAAAAAGTTGACATAACTAAGAGTGATATATATGTATATATATCCCACAGCTGCTGTTACTAATTAACCCTGCACATAAGATGTTTCCCTCCTTCCCCTTCTCCTCCATAATGTAAACATTAAAAAAATTATGCTCAACCTGTTTGCTTATTTGGATGTTTCGTGTTGTTTTGTTTGAAATACGGGTGTGTCACTGTCACACTTTGACGTTACTTGGTGACATTGGGTGGCAGTACTCGTTGCCGATAGCCAGAGCGAATGCACACACTTCGTGGTTGCCCAGCAACCCTCTTTATACTTTCCGACCCTCCTTCTCTTTACATCTTTGTCAGCTTTCCAGTTTGGCCAACAGAGAGCAGTAAAAAATACTCATAATAATTAAGTGTTTTCATGCAGTTTTAGACCTTTCATAGGCAGCCGAAATCATGGCAGAATAATCAACTGCACGATTGCAGTTATTACAAAGAGAAAGCTGAAGAAACTGTTCGGAACAATTTCGGAAAAGGAAAATGGCGACTGCTACATCGCCAGGATACGCAGACTAAAATTACGACGAATTAACAAATCATCGCCAAAAAATCAACCGTTTTTCCTAAATTAATTGATTTCAATAAGCACAGACGCAAAACTTACCAAACGACACCAACAGCATAAACAGTGGGAACAACCACAAGGCTTAACTTTCTATTTCGAACAATACTGTTGATATACGAAGAAAAGATCTTTTAACCGGAAATGTGAGTACTTACAGGTACACATACCCAAATTGACAGCCATTGAGTGGATATAGCCTAGAGCTTTGACTTTTATCCCTATTGTGGGTTCAAATCCCGGTTGTGGCGTCTTGTGAATGAATGGAAATATGGACTTGTACGACTCCTAAGTTAACTAAAAGTGCATAGAGGGACGGGATAGCCTAGTGATTAGAACATAGCGCTCGCAATTTGACGACTCAAGTTCGATTCCCGGTCGAGGAGATTTTTCTCCTGGAGTTATCATCAGTGCTGACTCCACTCTCCCCCAAAGTCCTTCGGATGAGGCTTTAAACCGAGGCCCCGTGTGTGAACGCAAGCAGAACATCTTGTGCACACGTTAAATCCTGTTCCACTTTTCGTAAGAGTAGGCCATCGTGTGTCGGTGGGAACAGATAACATTTTAAAAAAACTGCATACACACGGGGACTGGATGTAAAAAAGCACAAGAGTGCTTATCCCATTATCCTCGATATAAAAAAATAAACAAATACATACATACATACATACATACATACATACATACATACATACATACATACATACATACATACATACATACCTTCCGGTACCTCAAGTTCCTCCGTGTACGTATAGGCCTAGGAGGTAAATCATGCAAGGAAAAAATTCCCATCATTCATGTAGATGTAAATGTTTGGTGGGTTA
Organism: Stramonita haemastoma; assembly: GCA_030674155.1. NCBI lineage: Eukaryota > Metazoa > Mollusca > Gastropoda > Neogastropoda > Muricidae > Stramonita > Stramonita haemastoma. Next base: position 16,148,993 of record CM060349.1, read on the forward strand.
AGAAAACATAAAGCATACCCAGCATGCACTCTGTACTTTGAGAAAGCCACCTGGCTCAATTTGACCACGAGAACCCCCCCCCCCCCTCCTCCCCGTTCTTTTCATTGTTTTTTTCTTCCTTTAAAAAACAACAACAACAATTTTTTGTAGTGTTGTTGCTCTTAACGGTGATGGGTGTTTATCATTATATTGTATCATTATTATAGTTATCAATTCA
>CM060349.1:16151709-16179209 GCA_030674155.1 Stramonita haemastoma
GCGTGCGTGTGTGCGTGCGTGTGTGTGCGTGTGTGTAAGATTTTTCTGTCAGTTGCAAAAAATGTTCATTGGGAAATGACATGTATGATTTCAATAGTGGATTTTGGGGTCATTGTTTATCCAGTTTATTTCAATGATGGACTTCCCAAGTGGGACGGGATACCCTAGTGGTCAGAACAGTGGTTCTCAATTTGACCACCCAAGTTCGATTCCCGGTCGAGGGGATTTTTCCCCTGGAGTTAACTTCAGTGCTGACTCCACTGCCCCCAAAAGTCCTTCGGATGAGACTATAAACCGAGGCCCCGTGTGCGAACGCACGCAGAACATCTTGCCGACACGTTAAATCCTGCTCCGCTTCTCGTAAGAGTAGGCCACTGTGTGCCGGTGGGAACAGATGATATTTACAAAACTGCACACATACGGGGACTAGAAGTAAAAAAATTTTTTTTTAAAGCGCACGAGTGCATATACCATTATCCTCGATATAAAAGAATAAACAGATAATTAAATAGATAAATGAATGAAGCTGCTTTGAGGAAAGCAGTCTTATTACTCCCAGAATGTCAGGGCCCTCAGGTTCGTTGTTGAGGAATTGCTCAGACCACTCCTGCAATCCAGTTCAGACATCGGCACAATGGCAGATCTGACGACAGCCTTGTCCAACATGTCTGACGGCAGCAAGACAACAAAGTTGTAGGTACAAGGCCTCATCCAAGCTCTGATTATCATCATGACATTCGTCAGGAGAGAGAGAGAGAGAGAGAGAGAGAGAGAGAGAGAGAGAGAGAGAGAGAGAGAGAGATGGCTTTTTTTTTTTTTTTGGAGGCATATATATATTTAATCCTTCTGAAATTCAGTGAGGTATGACGTCATCAGCATTATCCTTTTGTGGCAGGTTTTTTTTTTTTTACATAGAAAAATGTACCCATGTTTTCAACTGTATTATTATTTTTTTTTATGACAAGAGATATATTCTACATTTTATTTTTTATTATTATCATTTTTTTTTTATATTGGTGGTCAGCTCTACCCCACCCCACCCCACCCCTATCACCCCCTGGAGGGGAGAAGGGGAAAAAAAGAAGTACAGAACAAAAAGATGTTATCACCAGTGACGTCACAGCAACTTCAGAAGATTTGAACACAAAATTAATGTGATGTTTCTTTTTTTTTTTTTTTTTTTTTTTGGGGGGGGGTATATTGTGTTTGTTTGGTTTGGCCAGTTGGTTTTTCAGTCACAGTTACTCATCATTACCCTCCCCAAGAAAGGAAATCTTCAGCAATGCCAGAATTACCCCACAGTCAGCCTCATATGCCACCCGAGCAAGGTCATGTTGAAGATTATATTGAACAGACTGAAGGCACGAGCAGAGACTATCATTGCTGAGGAACAAGCAGGTTTCAGAGCAGGGCGTAGCACAACTGAACAGATATTCAACCTCAGAATACTCTGTGAGTGGTATCTCCAACACCAACAAGGCCTCTACCACGTATTTATTGATTTTAAGAAGGCATTCGACAGGATGTGGCATGCAGCTTTGTGGGCAACCATGAATTTGTACAGCATCAATGTAAACCTGATCAGAGTCATCAAAGAGTTGTACAACAAGGCCACCAGTGCAGTGTACTACAACAGCAACATTGGAGAGTGGTTTCAAACAACAGTTGGAGTAAGGCAGGGCTGTCTACTCTCACCCGCTCTTTTCAACATCTTCCTTGAGAGAATCATGGCTGATGCACTGGAACACCATGAGGGATCAGTCAGCACTGGTGGCAGAACAATCACAAACCTCCGCTTCACAGATGACATTGATGGACTAGCAGGATCAGAACAGGATCTTGCCAGCTAACAGAACACCTGAACAAGGCCTCTAAAACATACGGCATGGAAATCAGTGCAGAGAAGACCAAACTGATGACCAATAACGCCAAGGGCATCAGCACTGATATCAGGGTCAATGATCAGAAGCTGGAAACAGTTCAAAGCTTCAAGTACTTGGGAGCCGTTGTATCAGACAGGGGGTCCAAGCCAGAAGTAGTATGCTGGATTGTACAGACAGTAGCAGCACTGTCAAAACTGAACACCATCTGGAAGGATAAAAATATCTCACTAAAGTCCAAGATCAGACTAATGCGCTCCCTTGTCATATTCACATTTCTGTGTGCCTGTGAATCATGGACCCTGACTGCAGATTTGGAGAGAAGAGTACTGGCAGTAGAGATGAGATGCTTCTGGAAACTCCTTGGCATCTCCTACAGAGACCACATAAGCAACGAAGATGTGCATAACAGAATCCAGCAAACCATTGGTCCCTACGAAAATCTTCTATCAATCATAAAGAAGCGTAAATTTAAATGGTATGGGCATGTCACAAGATCAAAAGGACTTGCAAAAAACAATACTGCAAGGCACTGTCCAAGGAGGAAGAAAAAGAGGCAGACCAAAAAAGAGATGGGAGGACATCAGCGAATGGACAGGCTTAGAACTCAACAAAACCCTGAGAAAGGTAGAAGAGAGAGAGGAATGGAGGGAACTGGTTGTCAAGTCTTCACCGGTGCCCCCAGGGTCGCCAGACTAAGGGATAGATAGATTATTCTGAGGATAATGGAATAATCGCCCATGCGCTTTTTTGCATCCAGTCACCGTGTGTGTGTGTGTGTGTGTGTGTGTGTGTGCAGTTTTGTCAATTTTGTCATCCATTTCCACGGGCACACAATGGCTTTCTCTTCCAAAAATAGGGGAACGAATTTTCGTGTGTGCAAGATGTTCTACATGCGTTCATTTATTTGTTGTTGTGATTGATTAAACATCCCAGCTATTCCACTCCTCTCTCCTTGCCTCCCCCCCACACTCTTCCCATCTTGCTATTGTGTTTATACTCCCTTTTTGTCCACCATTACAATCTTGTGAGGGAGGGGGCACCCCCCAAAAAAACCCAACATAACCCCCCCCCCCCCCCCCCCCCCACTGCCCTCACATCCTGTATCTATTTATTTATTCTTTTATATCGAGGATAACAGAATAAGCAATCATGTGCTTTTTTTCATCCAGTCCCCGTGTGTATGCAGTTTTGTAAATATTGTCATCTGTTCCCACCGGCACACGATGGCCTACTCTTACGAAAAGCGGAACAGGATTTAACGTGTGCGCAAGATGCTCTGCATGCGTTCGCACACGGGGCCTCCGTTTAAAGTCTCATCCCAAGGACTTGTGGGGAGAGTGGAGTCAGCACTGATGTTAACTCCAGGAGAAAAATCTCCAGGAGAAAAAAAGGACTTTTGGGGAGAGTGGGCTGTAGCAACATCAAGGTAAACACAGGTCACTTTAGAAACAAACAAAACAAACGGCGCATCATTGATCAGTTTGAATAATGAGAAGACACATAGAGTTATCCCTCTTGGTCGCTTAACATGGCGCGCTCTTAGCAGGTGAGCATGAGTTCAATGTTGGGGTTGGCGCCAGCTGAAGGAGTAATTTGTGAATTTTAGTTGTTAGGCTATAGTCTGCAGTTTGTTTTTTTTAAGTTCTCAGATGGCTGCACACATACTATCAGAAGGTAATTATTTTCAGTCGCCTTTTTTCATGGTATTGAATTTGAAAATTTTACAGGGCTACAATGACAATGGAAGACGCAGACACTACGCATTTACAAGCTTCAGTTTCAAATTCCAGGCTTTATTTTATTTTATTTTTTTAACGTGTCCTTTAACTTTCGTCAGTTACATTTACTTACTATGTATTAGCAAAAGGTTTCTCCTCGAGATTTTTGAGTCCCAGGTTCATCAATGACATGGTGAGATTTTGGGTATAGGACTAGGAGTGTTTGCCAGCCAAATTCAAAGTGGATTTTCTTTTTTCAAATAAGCTATTAAATAAGGATTATTTATTCTCTCTCTCTCTCTCTCTCTCTCTCTCTCTCTCTCTCTCTCTCTCTCTCTCTCTCTCTGCTTTTACAATTACAGTGCCATGTTAGTGACACACATGTTTATGTCTGTTAACAGACACTGGCTGGCTGTGATGGACCTTGTCACCAAAGGACACTAGGATGAAGGTGTCAGCACTACTACAGTCCTGCAGAGTTCAGGATATCTTTGCTGTATGTATTTTTCTTAGGATCTCTGTTGAGGTATGGAGAAGGGATGATAAAATAAAAACACTTTAGCAGTGCTAAAGACTTGAAGGCTTTTTGACTTGGTGTCTGGGACCAGAAGGTATGCTGGTCTTGGACTGTTGAATTGTGATACTTTTTAATCCAGTGCTTGTACAGTTGGTGCATGATAGTGCGAATTTTCAGGTTTTTCAAGGCTGAGCTACTGCAGAGACGACATATTTTTTTTATATTAGTGAGTCAAGTCTACACAAAGTTAAGTAAATTAAACCAAAATAAATGGAGTGCAATGCAAGGCAGTGCATTGCAAAAGACAGATAAAATAAAAATGAAAACGGTATAAATCAAAAAGGGAAATAAACCAAACAATTGAATTAAAAGGGAAGACAGAACTGAAAATTGAAAAAAACCCAAACAAAACCCCAAATAGAGTACTTGTGCAAAACTTGAAAGCCACTTCAAAACTGGAACAAACAAAAGCAAACAAAAAACCTAAAAATGGAAAATTGAAAAGGGGGGAGGGGGAAAAGAGACAAACACTGCAAGGACTCCCCAGGTTCGTGGCTGTGTTCTGGTCCTGCATGTAAACAAAGCTCCAGGTCACCTTCAGGCTTTGAGTACAGTGGAATTTGCCTGGATACAGTTGTTGTGGGGTAAGTTTGGAATGAGTGATGTGAGAACGACTGGACTGGTGCTTGGCAGATGATGAAATAATAAACCTGTGAGATGAACTAAAAGAAACAGTTAAAAATAGAATAACCCATTAAAACGAAATGGAAAAAAAAAAGAAAACCAAACGTTACATATACTGTACTAAACATAATAAACTGAAATAAAATGAGACAACCCTAAAAACAAAAAATAAAACCAAACAAAAAATCCCAAACCAATAAAAACGGAAAAATTCTCATCATGAAATGCTCAATAATAAAAAAGAAAACTTAAAACTAAAAGAACAACCCTCCACACCCTACCCAAAATCCAAAATCAGGCAAACCAAGTGCAAAACTCACCCACCATCTAAAGAATAAATAAACAAAACCAAACAGGGAAAAGGCCTTGCAGGAGGTTGAAGGACATTATCATCTTCGTCGTCATAATCCTCCTCCTCCTCCTCCTCCTCCTCAGTTTGTTGACCAAGATGGTCATCATCATCATCATCATCATCATCATCATCATCATCATCATCATCATGATGTCCCTTGACCAAGACGGTTATCCAGAGGGACAGAAGCATTACAGCAGGCAGCAGTTTGTTTTCCAGGCTGGTCTGTATTCAGCCTTTCACAGCAGTACTGACATTTCTGGTTTGAAAGCTGGACCAGCAGCTTGTTATGTATGTATATGTTTTTTCTGAATGATGATCTCTTTTACCAGGAACTAGATGAGGTTCGGGCAGTTTCAGACCGGCCCAGCACCATCAGAAGCCTTCTTCATCACTTCATCCATAAGGTACAGATTAATCCTCTTTTTAATATCTTTCTGTCTTGTCTGATCTTTGTACATATCTTTAAGTTATCTAAATACTGTAGTTTCCATAAGGTACAGATTAATTTAATCCTTTTTTTAAAATATATACATATCGTTCTGTCTCGTCTGATCTTTGCGCATATGTGTAAGTTATTTAAATACTGTAGTTTTCAGGTTGTTTTTATTCTGCCCCCTTTGTGTGGTTTTTCTGTCATTGCAGGATGGCTTGCATTCTTGTCTGTTTTTTATCTGCCATCTCTGTCTGTCTTTATCTGCCATTTCTGTCTGTTATCTGCCATTTCTGTCTGTCTTTTGCCATTTTTCTGGAAAGGGGGGGCATGCATTTCATTTTGAAACTGTTGCCATGCGGAAAATTTGTTTGTTCACAGAGAAACTGCTACCAAGGAGTAGGTTTAGTAGTAGGAGTACTGACAGCCTGCCTACCAGCATGAAGTAGAACCAAGGACAGGTAAGAAAAGGAGTCCTCTGTCACTCAAATGGTTTATGAATAAATTTACTATGTAGTCTGAAAAGTGGGATATTCTTTCCTCAGGTTCATTGGTGGTTTCAAATGAGATCTTGGGCACATGATTTACAGCTGTGTCCAGCAGTGTTTGTTGAATAATTAATATTTATAAGATAAGGTTGTATATTAGAGATTACTTTTGTATGTTTTTTATGATTTGTCAGATGATTTCATTACGGTATATTTTTTGGGGGGAGGGATGTTGGTCAAGTATAAACTTCATCAGTTTGAAAGTATTGTGGCCATGTAATTGTATAGTTTGTGCTTATGAAACTTTTACCTTTTTCAGTGTGACTGATGACGATGTACTGCTTTCAGGATCTTTAGTGCTGGAAACAAGTGCCAAGGACCATTCATCTCAAGCTGCATCCTGTCTTCACAGGGGTATTGTTCTGCATACTTAGCGTGTGAGCTTTTTTGCATTTTGGGGTTATTTTTCATTTCTGTTTCATAATGACTGATTTTTTTTCTGTTTGTTTTCTGTGTTATTTGTTTTAGCCTTCGTTAGACATTTGTATATGTGTCATTTATCTTGATTATAAGTCACAATACATTTTGTTATATGCTATTTTTGACTTGTGATTACAGGTGTTTCACCATTTTATGAATAATTTTGGTTCATGTTAGTTTTAACCGTGAGTACAGTGATTGTACTACCTCATTAGCAAGTTGAGTCGTACTCTTTGATGCAGTCTTTAACTTTGAGTACATCTGTTTTGCCAGGTACTATGCAAGGTCTACCTGCTAGCCAGCTGTGGTCATGCCAACACCATCAGATAAGTTACACGGTAATATTTATGTCTTTGTGACATGGTGTATATATGTAAGCCAGTGTGTGCATTATCAATTTATGTATTTGTCTACATGTCTCTGTCGTGTGCATGGCCGGCCATTCCGTATGTTTTGTCTGTGAATGTCTTGCTTGTCTGTGTTTCTTATTTCTGTCTGTCTGTGGCTTTCTGAGGTCCTGCCTTTCATGTTGAAAATGTTTCACTGCCAGGTAATAGAATCAGACTGTTGACAGAGCTGCTGTCAAAGTGCATGGACCTGATGGCACACTTGCCTGCATGGGGTAAACCAGGTCTGGGGAATGGACGACTGAGTCCAGGTGAGAAAATGATAGATTTTCATTTGTAACTTTGCCACTTTGAATATGATGTGGGTGCTTGCTAAACTTTGCCGTTTTAAGTGAAGTATGTTCTTGAATGTGTGTTATTTAATGTGTATACTAGTGAAACTTTTGACTTTGCCATTTTAAGTGATGTATGTTCTTGAATGTGTGTTATTTAAAACTTTGACTTTGCCACTTTAAGGGATGTGTGTTCTTGAATGTGTGTTATTTAATGTTATGTGTATACTAGTTAAACTTTAACTTTGCCACTTTAAGTAATGTATGTTCTTGAATGTGTGTCATTTAATGCAATGTACATGCTTGTTAAACTTTGATTTTGCCACGTTAAGTGATTCGTGTTATTGGATGTAATGTGGATGTGAATAAAACTTTTAGGATTGACAGTATGCCTCATGATGATTTATTACTTTCAGAGCTGGAGTCCAGTGCTGAGGACAGTGTGTTGCAGTAGTGTCGTCACAACTTGCAGTGCCTCAACATAGGTATGTTTCTGAAGAAGTAAGCTTTTTTGTTCACATTTTTGTTTTTTTTCTTTTTGACTTGCAGTTAGTCCCAGCTGATTTTCTTATTCAATTATTTTTTGCCTTTAACTGCCTTTTGTTTTTTGTTTTTTCATTATTGCTGACTTGTATTGCTGATAATTTGTGTTAGGCTTTTGTTACAGTTGTGAACAACACCTGTTTCACCAGGTAAACCTGGCCAGAAGTTGTCAAGTCCATTGTCATCAGGCCCTGCCTCAAGCTTTGGTCACCAAAATAAGTGAAGGATAATTGGTAATATTTCTGTGTGTGACTGTGAATGTTTGCCTTTGATTTTATCCTGTCACTGTTTCTATGTCTGTCATCCACTCTGTCTGTCTGTCTCTCTGTCTGTCTGTCTGTCTGTGTGTCTGTCTGTCCTGGTTGTCTTTCTGTGGCACCAAGTCTGTCTGGGTTCTTTTTGCTCTTTTCTGTCTGTCTAGGTCTTTCTGCAGGCCTGCATTTCATGTTGAAAATGTTTCACTGCCCTGTGATAGAATCAGTCTGTCGACAGAGCTCCTGTCCAGGTGTATGGCCCGACAACATCACAGCTGCCTGCATGGAGGGGAGCCGAAAGATCCTGTGATAGTACAACAGTTCAGGTGAGAAAATGACAGGTTTTATTTCTGTTTGACTACTTAAGAAAATGACAGATTTTATTTCTATTTGACTACTTAAGAAAATGACAGATTTTATTTCTATTGGACTGGTTAATGTGGAGTAATAAACTGAATACAGTGTATGTTAATGAAACTTTTAGGATTGTCAGTATGACTGATGATGACTGACTGTTCAGTATGACTGATGATGACTGACTGTTCAGTATGACTGATGATGACTGACTTCAGTATGACTGATGATGACTGACTGTTCAGTATGACTGATGATGACTCACTGTTCAGTATGACTGATGATGACTGACTGTTCAGTATGACTGATGATGACTCACTGTTTTCAGAGTCTCTGGGGCTGGAGTGGAGTGGCAAGGACGGTACATGTAACAGTGACCAAGAACTGAAGTCTGTCTACAAGGTACAGGTCTACATACTTCTGTATTTTTATTTTTGTCTGTTATTTCTGTGTTGATTAAAAAAATTTTTTTTGTTAAGTCACTGTTAAGTACATCATTTGTTTCTGCATTTTTGTCGTCATTTTGGGTTGTGGTTACTTTGTTTTGTGCTAGCTGTCTCTTTTGTGATGGACACCTGTTTGACCAAATACTGTGTAAGTGCAATCAGCTGTGGTCATGTTAGTGTTATGAGATGAGGTGAGTGACCTGTCTGTGTTAGTTATTTACACATTTACCTCTTGTGTCTTTTGTCGCTTACTGTTCATGCTTTTAAAAAAAAAAAAGGCTATTTCTACTTAAATGATGTCCATGTGTGTTACCAGGTATCATGGAAGCCTGACCAGCAGTGGTCAAGTTCAGCACCTGCCTCAGACAGCGGTCACTAAGGAAACATCAGGACACATGGTAACTTTGGGTTTGTTTAGTTGTGGTAGTTGTGATGTTGTGTGTATGTTAGTATTTGTTAACGTGATACATTTGTCTTTTTGTCTATCATTCTTTGTGACGTTTTGTGTGTGTATGTTAGTATTTGTTTATGTGATGTGTGTCTTTTTGTCTGTCATTCTTTGTGACGTTTTGTGTGTATGGTAGTATTTGTTCATGTGATGCGTTTGTGTATCATCCATTCTGCCTGCCTGTCTCTATTGTTTGTATTTACATTTCTGTCTTCTCCCATTTTTGTTCTGTCTGTCTTCCTGTGGGTCTGAATTTCAACATGAAGATGTTTCACTGCTGTGTGATAGAATCAGTCTGTCATCAGATAGCTGCTATGTGATAGAATCAGTCTGTCATCATGTTTCACTGCTATGTGATAGAATCAGTCTGTCATCATGTTTCACTGCTATGTGATAGAATCGGTCTGTCTTCATGTTTCACTGCTATGTGATAGAATCGGTCTGTCATCATGTTTCACTGCTATGTGATAGAATCGGTCTGTCTTCATGTTTCACTGCTATGTGATAGAATCGGTCTGTCATCATGTTTCACTGCTATGTGATAGAATCGGTCTGTCTTCATGTTTCACTGCTATGTGATAGAATCGGTCTGTCTTCAGATACCTGCTGCCACTGATGTCAACACCTGCCAGCATTCAGGGGACAACTTCTGTGACAAAATACAGGTGAGTGACAAAATGCAGATGAGAAAATGACTGAACTCATCCATTCAGCCCCAAAATAGTTTTCTGGTCACTAGTTCATTGAGCGGATGATAAAATTATAAAAAGAACCACCCAGCATGCACACAGGTGTCGTGTTTAGACACCATCCCTGAGGGGGAAAAAAATAATGGGTAGGCGCTACACTTGTGGCGACGCGCTCTCCCGGGGAGAGCAGCCCGAATTTCACGCAGAAAAATCTGCTGTGACATAAAGTGGTATAAAATTTTAAAAAAAAAAAAAAAAATGTAAAGGGCTCTTACAGCAGCTTTCACTGTGTCCTTCAGTGTGACGACAGAAAAACCAACTAGTGAAATGTTCAGGAAACAACATAGTTTTTGGTTTGCCATTTTCAACATTTTTAATCGTTCTCGTGTACATTGGTCAGCTAGTTCGGGGGGGGGGGGGGAGCTTGCAATGGAGGGGTTGAAGATAAATTGTGACATTGTTTTGAGGTAATCCTTGTGGATTTCTTCTTTGAAAGTGTTAAGTCATTTAAATATCTAAGCAAATAATACAATGGTGAATTTTTTACAAGGGCTGTAAAGAATAAAAGATCTGTAAGGAACATTAATTCATTGTGTTTCAAAACGAAATGATCAGATGACTGTAATGTGTAAGCCAAGGAAGCGAAGAAATGTTCAGTGTTGCGTATCGTTTGTTGTTACTTTCAGGAACTGTGGGGGTGAGAACTGGATTCAGTGACCAGGAATGGGCGTCCACACCACGCAACTCCTGCATAACTCGGTCCAGGGCCCAGTGCTGAAATTAACACGCCCCTTCTTCCTTTTACCAAGTCCCAAGTGTGGTCAGTTCCTGCTATGGTCAGCACCAGCTGGGATGGGATGGGATGGGATGGATGGACAGCAGCTGAGAGGTGCTGAAAGTGGGGGACACTGACTGACAGCTGCGCATCATGGTGGAACGACAGCCGTCACGAACATCTTGGTGGAGGAGTGGAATGATCACACTGTGTAGAGGTAATGTGTGAGAAAAAAAAGAAAGCGGGGGTTATGTAAATGTGAAAGCGACTTTAAAGGATAATAACTGAATTTGTCAAGTTTCTAAGAACTGGAAGTGTCTCATTCAGGTATTTGACTTGATGAATCAAAAAACATGAAACCGTGATGGTTTTGAAGTGTCATTAATGCATTTGATAAAATCATAACATTTGAGTCATTTTGATATTTTAATTAATGAAATTAAAAATAAAGTGAAATTGACTCATTTAGGTATTTGACCTCATGAAGCAAATTATGAAACGGTGATGATGTTTTTGAAGAAAAATTAATTCATTTTGTGATGAAATCATAACATTGAATTATTTTTATATTTGAATCGACAAATTTAATGAGGATTTGCAGCAATATTTAAAAAAAAATTTTGAATTTATTTTCTTCAAAGGGAATAAGAAAAAGTAATCTTTTATTTTTGCAAGTAAAAGCAAATAACAAATCATATGACCATGTCTTTTCGTTTCAATATTTAATATCCCTAGGCTGGGGGGGCATAAGCTGACATGTTCAGAAAACGATTCATCGGTGATGTGAATTTGCTTGCAGGAAGCAGGATCATGGTAACATCTGGACAAACCCCAGGTTGAAAAGAAAGCTTTTGTGTTTTGTACATGGTAGATTTCTTTATGTACAGAGCTGTGTAGTGTCTACGTGAAATAACATCTTCTTGAATACACCGCCAGTATAGCAAAACGTTTTGCGATGAAATACTTTGCACAAGAAAATGGAGATTGCTTTTTTGTCGGTGGAGATTTTTTGTCGGTGGAGATGTCAAGTGTACACTGTCAGCTTAATCAATCAGCAGAAAAATCAAAATAATACTTGCCTCAGGTGAGGATTTTTGTCTCCATTTTTAGAGCGATAAAGCAACAAAAAATAAAGCAATTTACTGCATTCAAATCAGACAGTAAAACTGAGAATATTTAATTTTGCGAAAAAAGGAAATCATAATTATATAATTATATCTATAATTTGTAATTTGAATTTTGGAAGACAGTGCCTTAAGAGTAATGTTAATTCTCTGATGTACATACACATCTAAGTGTTTGAATCAAACTGTTGTAGTCTCTGAGCTTACTGAAGCTACTGACTGCTTTCAGGAGCTGTGGAGCCAGAATCCAGTGCCCAAGAATCTGCTGTGGACAAGTCACCGGGGACTGAACAGGTATGGTTTTATTTCCTCTTCTCTGTCTGTACTGTACTTATTTCACTGGCCAGCTCTTCAATCTTGCTTTCATGAAGAATGCCTTTGAAAATGAAATCTCAGAAAAATTCGTGAAATTTTGATCAGCATCACAGTGTAGCAAAAGTGATTGCATTCTTAAAAACCAACAAAAACTGTTAGAGCAGAAGTGTTACAACACCATGGTCTGTACTGCAGTACTGCAGTCGGAATGTACATGATACCCCACCTCTGAAAACAGGAACACCCGATACAGGAATGTAGTGGATTCCAAGATATATCATACTCGGTACTCACGCACAGTGAATTAACATAGTCATTTAGTATATACAGGGTTTGTACATGAGCCTGGGAGTCTGAAACAGTGGTGGGAAAAGTCTAGGAAATATCAGGAGTCTGTTTTGCCTGTAAGGAGACCTGCCTATCTGACTTTTTGGAAAGTAGATATTTTGACCCCAGATATGAAAATATGTATTTACCTTACCTTAACCTTAATTCTCTCCGGTGCCAGAAGGCACTTAAGGCCTGGACATCCTTTCTCCACTGGTTGCGATCTGTAGCTGCGCTGCGTGCTGCGCTCCAAGAGCTCCATCCAGCAGCATTCCGCTCCACCTCCACCATTCTTCGCCAGGTTGTCTTTGGGCGGCCTCTCTTCCTTCTTCCCTCTGGTGTCTGTCCATCCGAGGGCCACAGCACAGTCATTCTTCTGATCTTTTCTCAGGACGTGGCCCGATCCAATTCCATCTCTCTTTTCTTCTTATTCCTGCACTTAAATATGTTATTTACTGACAAAAAATTGATTTTGACAACCACAAGAAAAGGAGAGAAAAAGTGAAACCGTGACAAACTTCTATGCCGATTTCTTTCTTTCTCTGCGTTACATCACAAGTCGTTACTTGATAGCAAGTGAACTCTCTCTCTCTCTCTCTCTGTCTCTGTCTCTGTGTGTCTCTCTCTGTCTCTGTCTCTCTGTCTGTCTGTCTCTCTCTGCCTCTGTCTCTCTGTCTCTCTGTATCAGTCTCTCTCTCTGTCTCTCTCTCTCTGTGTCTCTCTGTCTCTCTGTCTGTCTGTCTGTCTGTCTCTCTCTGTGTGTGTCTCTCTCTATCTCTCTGTGTCTGTGTCTGTCTGTCTGCCTCCCTCCCTCCCTCCCTCCCTCCCTCCCTCCCTCCCTCCCTCCCTCCCTCTCTCTCTCCTCTCTCTCCTCTCTCTCTCTCTTCTCTCTCTCTCTCTCTCTCTCTCTCTCTCCCTCCTCTCTCTCTCTCTCTCTCTCTCTCTCTCTCTCTTTCTCTCTCGCTCTCTGTCTCTCTGTGTCTCTGTGTCTCTTTCTCTATCTCTCTGTGTCTGTGTCTGTCTGTCTGTCTGTCTGTCTGTCTGTCTGTCTGTCTGTCTCCTCTCTCTCTCTCTCTCTCCTCCTCTCTCTCCTCTCTTCTCTCTCTCTCTCTCTCCTCTCTCTCTCCTCTCCTCTCCTCTCTCTCCCTCCTCTCTCCCCCCCCCCCCCCCCCCCCCCCTCCCTCCTCTCCTGTCTGTCAGTCCTGGTTTAGTGTTATTGTTAAATCCTAGTATAATATTAAAATTGAAGTGGGATAAAACTGTTTTTACTTGGGGAGTGTTTTAAGTTTGGGTACTCTGTAGCGTTTTTGAGATGGAAGGAGTTGAAAGTATTTAGCGAGCACATGCGTACCATCCCTCACGATATCTTTCGCTCTGTCTTTCACACGACATTCATACAAATCGTTTAGTTTCATTTGTGCACAACCCACAATTTTGCCACGACGTAATACAACTCTGTTTAATACATTTACTCACACACACACACACACACACACACACACTCACGCTCACACACACGCACTCACGCACTCACTCACTCACTCACTCACTCACTCTCACCCCCCCCCTCCCCACCCCCACACACACACTCACACGTACACTCACTCACACTTACACACACACACACACACACACACACCACACACACACACACACACACACACACACACACACACACACACCCCACACACACACACACACATACATATACACACATATACACACACACATGCACACATGAACCACACATGCATACGTGCACGCACGCACGCACGCACGCACGCACGCATGCACGCAACGCACGCACGCACCACACACACACACACACACACACACACACACACACACACACACCTCACTCACTCACTCCCATGTCCCAAAGGACGTAGGGGGGACATGAGAGAAGACGCAACAGAGATCTTTTTCCATGCTTCACGATCCTGTGTGGCTAGTAGGAGGTGTTGTAGGGGTTGGGCGGTCCAGTCTTTGATGTTGTCAACCCATGATTTCTTTTGGCGGCCTCTTCTTCTCTTGCCCTCGACTGTTCCTTGCAGGATGGTTTTTGCTAGGGTGTTGTGTCTTGTGGTGTGACCAAACCACATCAGCTTTCTCCTCTTTATGGTGGAGAGCAAAGGCTCTTGGGGGCCCACACGCTTTTTGATTTCTTCTTTCACATAGTTATTGGTCTTGTGTTCTTTGTATGATATTTTGAGAAGTCTTCTGTGGCACTTGTTCTCGAATGCTTGGATTCTCCTCTCTAACTCTGCTGTCAGAGTCCATGATTCACAGCCATATAGGAGGATAGATATCACGAGGGATTTGTAAAGGTGGTATTTGGTGCAGAAGCTGATGTTGTTGCTTCTGATGATCTTCTCGAGTCTGACTAGAGCAGATGTTGCTGTTGCAATGCGAGCTTTCACTTCATTGTTTGATGTGCCATCTTTTGTTAGGATGGAGCCTAAGTATTTAAATTGGCTCACCTCTTCTAGTGTTTCTCCATTCATCTTTATTTCCGTGATGTCATTACTTGCGCTGTTGACCATGATCTTTGATTTCTCTGTACTGACCTCCATGCCGTATGCGCTTGCTCGATCTGTTAAATTGTCTGTGAGGATTTGCAGTTCTTGTTTGCTGCTGCCCATGAGGTCAATGTCATCTGCAAATCTGAGGTTGCAAAGGGGTCTTCCACCAATGGAGATGGAAGTGTGGTGGTTTTGCAGTGTCTCTGTCATGATGTTTTCGAGGAAGAGGTTGAAGAGTACAGGTGAGAGAAGGCAGCCCTGGCGAACCCCAACCGTGGTCTTGAAGAACTCGCCCACGTGGTTGTTCATGAAAACTGCACTTTTTGCGTTCTCGTACAGAGCCTTGATGACTTCAATTAGGCAGCTGTCAATGTTGAAGTGCCTGAGTACTTGCCAGAGGCCATCATGCCATACCCTGTCAAAGGCCTTTTTGAAGTCTATGAAATTGTGGTACAAGTCTTTTTGGTGTTGGAGATGCTTCTCTATCAGAATTCTCAGATTGAAAATTTGTTCCATTGTGCTGCGTTTTGGTCTAAAGCCCGCTTGTTCTTCTGCCAGGAGTTTTTCTGCTTGGTTTTTCAGTCTGTTGAGGACTACCTGCAGCATGATCTTGCTAGGATGACTTATGAGACTGATGGTTCTGTAGTTCTGGCATTTCTTGAGGTTTCCTTTCTTTGGCAGGGGTATTACAAGAGACTGTGTCCATTCTTTTGGCCATTCTTTGGTGTCGTGGATCTTCTGACAAAGTTCTGTGAATCGCCTTGCTGTTTCATTCCCTCCATTTTTTATGAGTTCAGCTGGGATGTTATCAATCCCAGGGGACTTCCCCTTCTTCAATTGTTTAATAGCTGCATCTACTTCACAACTTAGTATTGGTGGGTCTTTATCTTGGTGTTCAGGGGTTTGTCAGAAACTATGTTGGTATCAACACACACACCACACATATATATATTCACACACACATTTACACACACACCGCACATTTACACACACACACGCACATTTACACACACACGCACATTTACACACACACACACACACACACACACACACACACACACACACACACACACACACACACACACCACACACCCTAAACACACGCACACACACCCTACACACATGCACACACCACACACACACACACACACACACACACACACACACACACACACACACACACACACACACACACACACACACACACACACACACATCACTTCCTCTTTGTTGTCTTGCCACCTGCTAGGATGGATTGTTGACAAAGTTTAACTGATGAAAGTTGCTTAAAACTCTATATGTATGCAAACCAGAGCCCTCAGAATGTTTCTTTTTAATCTCCAGAAGGAGGGGGACATCACCAGGCTTCAAGGACACCACAGTGCATCAGGAGGACGCTTCCTTCGTCATCACCAAGGTCATTTCATTGATGTGGATGCCTGCAGTCTCCAAGAATACCCCCAACACATGTATCCTTGTGCAAAACCTCCTCCATTACTTTGTGAAACCGGACACTGCAACTTTCAAAGTGAATCGTGGGAAACCTGTGTGGAACCGAACACTGCAACTTTCAAAGTGAATCGCGCGAAACCTGTGTGGAACCGAACACTGCAACTTTCAAAGTGAATCGTGTGAAACCTGGGGAGAAACGGCGACATGAAACGGGAGTGGTGTGTACTTGTGCAAAACCTCCATTACTTTTTTAAAAACTTTTTTTAAAAATAACTTTTTTGTTGTTGTTGTTGCTGCCTCATCTTCTGTGACATCCCCGTCCTGCTGTTCCCACGCTGCTCATTTCAATCTCCCTGCCACAGCCATACCCTGATTTGTTGTGTCTCATCCTCAGGGTCATAGGTCCACAGGGAGACCATAAATATCAGGCCGCTGTGGGCCACCAGCCAGAGGGGCCCTGCACTGCTGCTGGGTCACTTTGGTGGTGTCCAGTGGTGCCTGTTCTGAGTTAACATATGCAGTGCACCACCTGCTAAGCCCCCTACTAACGACAGTCAGAAATCCAAGGTGCTAACCTCTGAACAATGGTGGCTGGTGAAATCGCTCTATTTGTTAGGAAACTCTTGACCTGAGAAGCTTCTGAATGCTTGCAAGACACTCAGTAGTTTTTGTTAAAGGTGAAAATGTGATCATTTTAACCCAACTGTGGATGGTATTTGATTTACAGAATGTGATCAAGGTTTTGAATTGAGTTTTGGGAGTTTTTAATGTTTTTTTTGAGACATGTGTTGTATATCATCTTTAGTAATTTGTATTTTTAAAAATTCTTTTATTTCAAAGATAATGGAATGAGCACTTGTGTGCTGCTTTTTTAAATTTTACATCCACACCCTGTGTGTATGAAGTTTTGTAAATTTTGCCTTCCATTTCCACCAACACACAATGGCCTACTCTTCTGAATAGCGCAACAGGTTTTAACATGTGCGCAAGATTTCTGCAATGCGTTTACACATGGGACCACGGTTTTTAGTCTCATCTGAAGTAATGTGGTGTGCAAGGGATGTGTGTGAAAGGGGTGTTTTGTGGAAGAGTACATTCATTTTATAGGAGAGGTGTTCATTTTATAGGAGAGTTGTTCATTTTATAGGAGAGGTGTTCATTTTATAGGAGAGGTGTTCATTTTATAGGAGAGAAGTTCATTTTATAGGAGAGGCGTTCATTTTATAGGAGAGGCGTTCATTTTATAGGAGAGGCGTTCATTTTATAGGAGAGGCGTTCATTTTATAGGAGAGGCGTTCATTTTATAGGAGAGGTGTTCATTTTATAGAGAGGTGTCATTTTATAGGAGAGGTGTTCATTTTATAGGAGAGGTGTTCAAGGAGAATGGTGTTTAGGAAGAGGAGGCAGGGTGTGTTGGGTTAGTCGTCATCAGTTCTTTGACAAAGATGGTTGTTGGAGGGGCATGAGGGATTTTCCCACATTGGTTTGTCTTCAGCCTTGTGCAGCAACACAGCCATGTCAAGGCTGGTCCAGTCTTTGATGTTTGCCGTCCAGTTCTTCTTCTGTCTGACACTGTCTCTCTCCTTCAAGGGTCCTTCACACAATAGTTTTGGCAAGAGAACTACAACACAGGATTATGAAATAAACAATCATCAAATTAATGGCCTGACCCAGAGTAGACAAGGATGATTACCACTATCTCATAAGACAACAGGTCATCATTGCTAAGACTCTGCACTGGGCACAACAGGCTAAATCACCACGTGTATACAAAGCTGAAACTCGCTCCTTCTCCCCTGTGTGCCTGTGGTGAAGAAAACCAGACAGGCGAGCGCATCCTTTCAAAAATGCACGCGATTCAGCGACATGAGGAATATTGCGTGGCCAACAGAGATAACCCTGCAAACCAAGCTGTACGGCCCACGAGAGGAGCTGGAAAGGACATGTATGCCATTATTTTTCCAGACACATCTGGTGGTGTGAAGGGAAGGAGAGATTTCAACCAAACCAGCCAGTTTTCTTCTCTCTACAACATCCAGAAGGGTTGGTTCCTGTGAACCCAGCTTCCATCATCACTTTTTGCCGCACTGGCTTATAGGTTCTGTAGTCAGGTCAGAGGCTTCCTCTGCTACTGGTAACCATGTAACCCAGTACTACCTGCCACATGTGGGGAGTAAACCCAACCATAAAATCCGACTTGGAGAGGGATGGGCTCCGTCAGGTTCGATTTGCCCAAGACACATCTATGAGGACAACAAACGAAATCTCCATACCCGATCGGTCGTCGCCGGGTTACCAAGGACCGTGCCTTCTGTTGCACATCAGGACAGAGGTAGAAAGTATGCTACTGGTGTACAACGCAGCAAGATCCGTGCCAGAAACTACATCACCATTGGCACTTGGAATGTACAAACGCTAAGAGCCACAGGCAAAGTGGAAGAACTAACACATGAGATGGCCAGACACCAATGGCACATCCTAGGGCTCTGTGAAGTAAGGTGGAAAAAACATGGGAGAAACAACGACCCAGGAAGACCACAAAATTTTCTGAACTGGTGGACAGAATACTGCTCAGACCTGTATAACTTCAAACCCACAGGAGATCCAGATGTCTTCAATGTCCCCACAAGCACAGATACAGACAGCCACCCTATCCTCCGAAAAGAAGTGGAAACAGAAGTCAGATTGCTGAAAAGGGGAAGGCAGCAGGGCTGACAACATTCCAGCTGAGTTGGTTGAAGGTGGAGGGGAAGCCATGATCAACGCTCTACTAAAAGTCTGCAACAAGATCTGGCAGACAGGAAAATGGCCAACATCATGGAAAAAGTCACTCATCATCACCCTACCCAAGAAAGGAAATCTTCAGCAGTGCCAGAATTACCGCACAATCAGCCTCATATGTCACCAAAGCAAGGTCATGTTGAAGATTATACTGAACAGACTGAAGCCACAAGCAGAGACCATCATTGCTGAGGAACAAGCAGGTTTCAGAGCAGGGCGTAGCACAACTGAACAGATATTCAACCTCAGAATACTCTGTGAGCGGTATCTTCAACACCAACAAGACCTCTACCATGTATTTATTGATTTTAAGAATGCATTTGACAGGGTGAGGCATGCAGCTTTGTGGGCAACCATGAATTTGTACAGCATCAATGCAAACCTGATCAGAGTCATCAAAGAGCTGTACAACAAGGCCACCAGTGCAGTGTACTACAACAGCAACATTGGAGAGTGGTTTTAAACAACAGTTGGAGTAAGGCAGGGCTGCCTACTCTCACCCACTCTTTTCAACATCTTCCTTGAGAGAATCATGGCTGATGCACTGGAACACCATAAAGGATCAGTCGGCATTGTGGCTGGTTCATTCTTTCTTGCATACAATACCATAAGTGCCAGTTCATTCTTTCTTGCATACAATACCATAAGTGCCAGTTCATTTTTTCTTGCATACAATACCATAAGTGCCAGTTCATTTTTTCTTGCATACAATACCATAAGTGCTAGTTCATTCTTTCTTGCATACAATACCATAAGTGCTAGTTCATTCTTTCTTGCATACAATACCATAAGTGCCAGTTCATTTTTTCTTGCATACAATACCATAAGTGCCAGTTCATTCTTTCTTGCATACAATACCATAAGTGCCAGTTCATTCTTTCTTGCATAATTATAATACCATAAATCCTAGGTCATTTTTCTAGCTTGCTTAGAAGTTCTCGGAGTTCATAGTTAATGCTTCTAAGAAGATCAATGCCATCAGCAGACTGCAGATTGCAAACAGGTGTGTCACCAAGACAGATGGGGGGGGGGGGGGGGGGGGGGGGGGGGGGGGGGGGGGGGGGGGGGGGGGGGGGGGGGGGGGGGGGGTGGGGGGGGGGGGGGGGGGGGGGATGTTGTCCTTTGAGCCTTATCTAGTGCTATTAGGTTACTAGAAATACAGGAAAAAAGTGGAGGGCTAGTTCAAAAAGCATTCATTTTTTGCCTCATGTTTGTTCTGGACTTGACCATTTATTTATTTATTTTTTGGGGTTAAATATTCCTGAGAATTAAACAAAAATAGTTTTTAAAAAATGACGTGGGAAGAAAACCACTCTGCTGATAGGAGAACTGAGATTTGTAAAAAAAAAATCCAGATAGCAGCCTAAGCTGGTAGGATTGGTAAATTATGGTTTAAATAATGCTCCATACCACTGTGTCTACAGCTACGTACCATTGTGTTTACCTGCTGTTGTGTCCACATGCATTCAGACAGACTGACCGACCGACCTACAGCCCCTACCCCAATGCATGCTAACTGTTACTGCTAACACCAACCCTAACCTAACACTAACCTTGTTTCTTAATCCTGGCCCCTCATGTGGACACAAAGACAGGTAGATACCTTGGTACAGGCTGACAACAGTGGTCAAACATTTTTTCCTGGGGTTTGAGGGAGGAGGGAGGGGGCAGCGTTGTCAGAAAAGGATGCTAGGAATGGGAGCTGCATGTTCTCGTCTGCCGGAATAGGGAAGGGGAGGGGTGGATGGGGGGGAGGGTGGGGGAGGCGATGGCTCATGGACAGCTGTTAACTTGAACACGCTGTCACTGGTTCTTGTTGTCTGTCAGCTTCACATGTAGAGCATCATTTCTCCTGCATTTATCACATGTTCATCATCTTTCCTCATAGTCCAGCTTTACATCTCTATTCTTTTATTAGGGGATAATGGAATAAGCACTCGTATGCTTTTTTTATATTTTTTTTTTTTTACATTCAGTGCCCATGTGTATGCAGTTTTGTAAAGTTTATCAGTTCCCACCGGCACACAATGGCCTACTCTTCCGAAAAGCGAAAATGGTTTTAAACGTGTTTGCAAGATGTTCTTTGTGCGTTCACACTCAGGACCTTGCCACGAAAACTCGTTTCTGGTAAAATTTGCGGACGACAGTGCTCTTCTGTCTCTCTTATCTGGATCAGTCCTAGACCATGGTCAAGCCCTTACCGAGTTTGTAGATTGGTGTGATGAGGCCTATCTGGAGCTAAATGTTTCTAAAACTAAAGATCTTCCTATTGATTTCAAAGATCGGAGCACACTTCTGAGAATACCATCATCCATAATGAAGAAGTTGAAAATGTTTTGAAGTACAAATATCTGGGAACTGTTTTTGCCCAAACAAGCTAAATTGGACGCTAACACTGACGCATTTCAAAAAGGGGCGACAACGTGTGTATTTTCTGAGGAAGCTTAACTCATTTTTTGTCGACAAAAAGATTCATTCTTTGTTTTTACAAGTCTTACATAGAGAGCGTTTTAAAGTTTTGCTTTCATTTGCTGGTACAATAACCTTAGCATTAAGAACAAGAATGGTCTTCACAGAGATTGTGAGAATCTGCTCAAAAATTATGGGAAGAAGAACAAAGAGATCTCAATTCGTTTTGTAATCAGCACTTGTACGCAAAGCAACTGCCATTTTGGCCGTTTCCCCTCCCACGCTCGTGTTTTCAGAAATTCAATTGTTGCCTTCAGGACGCCGTTTTCAATGCCACAACAGCAAAACAAACAGAAAAAGAAATTCCTTGGTGCCAGTAGCTATCCGATTCTAAACTCATAATAACACTGACTGAGGTTTTTTTTTTTTTTTTTTTTTTTTTTTTTTTTTCCTCACTTCTCTGAATTACTTACCTGTCTGCCACCTTTATGTATGTAGCCAATGCATACAGGTGTGCATATACATGCTTATGTACCCATAAAAAAAGTATGTCTTATTTTTGGCTTTATTTGATTTTTTGAATTGCTTGTAAATTCATGTCTTTCTAGCCAAAGGTTTAAAACATTGCATTTATTGGTGATCTGTGTGTGTGTGTGTGTGTGTGTGGGGGGGGGGGGGGGTGAGTGTGGGTGTGTGAGTGGGTGTGTAAATGTGAGGTGTCAACTGTGAGTGTGCTTGTGTGTGGGTGTGTTTGTGTGTGCTCGTGTGTGTAGGGGAGGGGGTTTGTGGATGGTGTTAGGGGGGGAGGGGGGGGGGGGGGTGGAGGTGTGGGGGGGGGGTGTGTGTGGGGGGGGGGATGGTGTGTGTGTGGAGCGTGTGTGGTTGCGTGCATGCATGTATATGTGCGTGTGCGAACGCGTGCGTACAATGCGTAAATAATGGTGATCATATGTCTTTTCTAGTCAATGGTTTTTAAGAACATTGTATCTAAACATTGGTGGTGTGTATGTGTGTATTTTTGTGTGTGTGCGAGCGCGCGCGTAGAGTGTGAGTGTTTGTGACATTTTTATTTGAAGTTATCTCATAATGTCTGAACAAATATGAATGTAGCTATTTTGTGTCTTTTTATGATTTGTATCAATATGCCTGTCAGTATTGTAATTGCCCTTCAGGGATGATTAAAGTTTTTATGACTTTGACTTGACTTGACTTGACTTGACTTAGTTATAGTCTCATCTGAAGGACTTTAAGGGTGAGTGGAGTTAGCACTCCTGTTATCTCCAGAGGAGAACTCCTCTTGAATGAGATTCGAACCTGGGTCAGTTATGTGTGTGAATAAACGCAAAACACACCAGATGTTAGGTGCTGTTCAAATTCCGTTCTCCCTAGTGAGTTTTTGTGTGCGATACTTAGACACTGGGATGGGCACAGGATGTCCATTCTGCAGTCATACTTTGGTATATAGATTTTTGTACTTCAACATGTTTATCCTTTTTTTTATGTGTGCAATCTAAGGATATAAAATTAAGTCGGAATGGCTGGCGTCCTCAGCACACGTCTGGTTTATTTGCCTTAACTCGCTCAGAACCGCCAGTTCTCTCCCTTGCTTTTCCCCATGGACGCCCATTTGTAACAGTTCGTAAAAAAATCATAAAAAAATACAAAACACATAAAAAGAAAATATTTTTTTTTGAAATTAAAATAATATACTAGGCTAAGTAATATCAAAAGATTAAAGCTCTCACTCTAAAATTTTAAAGCATGAAGAAAATATTCTAATTGTGTACTCCGTGTCCCCACTCTGTTTTATGAAAAAAACAAAGAGTTCGGAACACCGGAAATACCTGAAAACCTCTGCATTCACCTTGGATAGGTCACAAGCATTTTAAGCTGCACTAGTCCTAGTACAATTTGGGGGGGGGCCAATGAAAAACTGCAAACGCAAATCCGCTTAGGGACCGCGTCCTCTGAAGTTAAAGAGAAATGATTTAGGTAATTTTCATTTTAAATTTTTTTTTAAATGGATGTGTAAGTATTAGGAAGTGTTGGTTTTGAAACTGAAGTTTGAAGTTACTGGAGCCACTGAAACTGAATGAGGTGACAGCCTTATATGGTTTGTGGTGGGGGGGCTGTTTTAAACATATGGCATAGTTTTTGGGTGTTTTTTTTTGTGAAAGGGGGGGGGGGGGGTTTTTTTTCTTTTTTAAAAAATGTAAAGATTGTGACCGGTTTCCCCTTTATGGCCTTTTTTTTTTTGGGGGCAATGCCCCCGAGTTTTTATGGGCAGCAATGCCTGGGTTTTTTATGGGACGTGCCATGAGTTTTTATATGGGGAGAAAAACCAGGGGGTTTTTTTGGGCAGCATGCCATGATTTTTTTTTGGGGAGCAATGCCCCGAGTTTTTTTTGGGGGGGGCGCAATGCCGATTTTTATTGGGCAGCAATGCCCTGATTTTTTTTGGGGGCAATGCCATGAGTTTTTTTTTTTGGCAAATGCCCTGAGTTTTTATATGGGCGCCAAAAAAAAATTGGGGAAATTTTTTTTTTGGGGAGCAAAAGCCCTAGTTTTTATATGGGGAGCAGCCCAATTTGGGGGGGCCCTGAGTTTTTTTTTTTTTTTAATGGGGGGCCAAAAAACAGCAAAGCCATGAGTTTTTTATGGGCGCAGTGCCATGGTTTTTTATTGGGGGGGGAATTTTCCCTAGTTTTTATATGGGAGAATGCCAAAAAATTTTTATATGGGCAGCAAGCCATGATTTTATTTTATTGTGGGTTACCATTTATTGTATTGTGTTTTTTGACATGGGGGGGAATTTTAATGGAAATTAATCATCATCATCATATCTGCAACCCCCCCTTCCCCCATCCCCTCATCATCATCCATCATATATCATCATCAATTTAAAACATTTCCCCATCACATCATTTATCATCATCATCTCATCATCACATCATCATCAATTCAAACATTACTTCTCCCATCATCATTTCCCCTCATCAAAAAACATCCCCATCACCCTCCATCATATCAATTTATCATCAATAAAACATCCCTATCATCATCATCATATCACATATCATCATCAATTTTTTAAAAAATCCCTATCACCATCATCATCATCGTCATCGTCAAACAATAGAAACATCCCTATACCTCCCATCATCATCTCATCATCATCATCTTTATCATCATCAATTCAATCCCCTATCATCATCATCAATTTCATAAACACATCATCTATCATCATCAGATGAAACATCCTTCACCATCATATCATCTCATCATCATCATCAATTCAAAACATCCCTATCATATTTATCATCATCATCATCATCATCATATCATCATCAATGGAAACTCCCTATCACCACACCATCATCATTTATCATCATCAATGCAAAATCCCCCATCATCAAACATATCATCGAAACATCCTATCATCATCATCGCAAACTCCTATCATCTTTATCATCGCAAAATCCCATATCTTCATCAAACAAAACATCAAGAGTGGCCCACTTCCCTTGTCATTGTCCCCCCCCCCCCCCATTTTATCATCATCGATGGATGTGGGAACCATTAAATTGGTTAAAATTCCTGTCTCTTATCTATAATCATCCATCATCATCATCATCATCATCATCATTCAATGCAATGTGGCCCCTTTATTGCCCACACAAAATCATCATTTTTTCATCATCATCATCATCATCTCATCTCATTGATCAAGCAGGGGTGGCCCATTCTATTGGTCACACACAATATTCAAAATTATCTCATCTCATCATATCATCATCAAAAGCAAGTGTGGCCCACTTTTATTGGTACACACACATCTTCTTATCATCATCATCAATTGCAAGTGTGGCCCATTTTATTGGGACACACATATTCATTATATCTTTCTCATCATCATCATATGCAAGTGTGGGAATTTATTGGTCACACACAATATCATCATTTATCATCATATCATCATTATAATATATCAAAACATGTATGGCTCACTTACCTTATATTATCACATATTCATCATCACATCAATGCAAGTGTGGCCCACTTTTATTTGGGACACAACACATCATCATCATCATCATTCTCAATTTCAAGTGTGGCCCCTTTTTTTGGTTGTACACAATATATCATCATCATACATCATCATCATATCTATTCATCAAAGCAAGTGTGGCCCCCATCTATTGGTCACACATTCATCTATCATTTATCATCATCCCTATCATCCACCCCTCAATCATCATCATCATTTAATGCAAGTGTGGCCCACTTCTATTGGTCACACAATATCATCATCATCATCTACATCATCATTTATCATCATCAAAGCAAGTGTGGCCCACTTTAATGGTAACACACATAATTATTCTTATCATATTTATCATCACAATGCAAGTGTGGCCCACTTCTATTGGTCCCCAACACATCATCATCATCATCATCATCTCATCACATCATACAATGCATGTGTGGCCCACTTCTATTGGTCACACACAATTTTCATCTCATCATCATTCATCATCATCAAACATAAAAATCCATGTATGGCTCACTTCCCTTCTTTTTCCCCTCTATCATCATCAAATAAATCCATGTATGTCCCCTCCCCTTGCCCCCCTCCCCCCAATAATATCATATCAATGCAAGTGTGGGCCCCCTTCACTTGGTCACAACATCCCTGATATCATCATCATCACTCATCATCATCATGCAAGTGTGGCCCACTTCTATTGGTCACACACACATATCATCTCATATTGCAAGTGGGCCCACTTTATTGGTCACACACACTATCATCATCATCATCAATCATACATCAATGCAAGTGTGGCCCATTCTATTGGTCACACACACATATCATCTCATTTATCATCATCCCTGCATGTGTGGCCCACTTCATTGGTTTGCACCCCACATTTCATCACACATTTTCATCATCATCATCATCATCATCATCAATTTCATTGTGGCCCTTCTATTGGTCAACCCTTTTCATCTCTCACCATCATCATCATCATCCATTCATCATCATCCATCATATCATCATCATCAAAGCATGTGTGGCCCATTTCTATTGGTCACACACACATAATCATCATCATCATTATCATCATCATCAATGCAAGTGTGGCCCACTTCTATTGGTCACCCCACACATACCATCATCATCATCATCATCATCATCATCAATGCAAGTGTGGCCCACTTCTATTGGTCACACACACATATCATCATCATCATCATCATCATCATCAATGCATGTGTGGCCCACTTCTATTGGTCACACACATATCATCATCATCATCATCATTATCATCATCAGTGCAAGTGTGGCCCACTCCTATTGGTTTTGCACACACATGTCATCATCATATTTTATCATCATCATCATCATCATCAACATAAATCCATGTATGGCCCACTTCCCTTCATATTTATCATCATCATCATCATCATCATCATCATCATGTATGGCCCACTTCCCTTCATATTTATGATCATCATCATCAACATAAATCCATGTATGGCCCACTTCCCTTCATATTTATCATCATCATTCATCATCATCATCAACATAAATCCATGTATGGCCCACTTCCCTTTGTCCCCCTCCCCCCAAGTAGTATCATCATCAATGCAAGTGTGGCTCACTTCACTTGGTCACACATCCCTGTCACCATCATCATCATCATCATATCATCATTCATCATCATCATTCATCATCATCATCATCATTGAAACAACCTTATCATCATCATCATCAGTGCAACCCCCCCCCCCCCCCATTTCATCTCATCATCGGTAGAAACAT
>CM060349.1:16181709-16184209 GCA_030674155.1 Stramonita haemastoma
TCTTCTTCTTCTTCACAATTCTTCTTCACAATTCTTCTTCTTTGCAATTCTTCTTCTTTGCAGTACTTCTTCACAATTCTTCTTCTTCACAATTCTTCTTCTTCCTTTTTCTTTCTTTCTTTCTTTCTTTCTTTCTTTTCTTTGAGTGTGTGTGTGTGTGTGTAAATCATTCATTTTTTGTTGTGTGTGTGTTGTGTTTATTATTTTATTTTTATCTTATCCCTGATAAGGGTGGGAACTGGATGTAAAAAAAAGCACACGAGCGCTTATTCGTTATCCTTGAAATAAAAGAATTCGCCTTGCCTTGCCTTGCCCTGAGCTCACACATGATATGAAATAATTACTTCATTAACGGCAGCACAGCACAACACATTTTACACTCATATGACAGACAACAACAGTTGCTGTCTGAGTGTTCGCTGATGAAGAAGAAGAAGAAGAGGTCATTTATTTATTTATTCATCTATTTGCTGTCAGAGGGTTAGCCGATGATGAAGAAGAAGAAGTCATTTATTTATCTATTCCCTTTTAAACATTAAAAAAAAATAATTTATTCTTGTATATGGAGGGTAAAATAAAATCTTGTTCAACAACAATGTGGTGCCTGTCTCGGCACATAAGACACTGGGAGAACATTTGATGATTTTGAGGAAAATTCCAAAGACAGAAAAAAATTGAGACAAAAAGACAGAAGGAAAAAAAAGAAGAAAACCACACAACACGTAACAAAAGCGATAAAGGTTGTTTTTTTTTCTTGCAGGGGAAAGCACTCGGGTAGGCTAAAAGAAAGAAAAAATAAATTAGAAGTATTCTCCCTTACTTTGACGTTTGTGGAGTGACAGGCTTATGACCTCTGTCTGAACTGGTGTGTGTGTGTGTGTGTGTGTGGTGTGCATGCATGCATGTATGTAAGTGTGTATGTATATGTTTTGTGTGTGTGTGAAGTCAAGTAAAGTCAAACTTGTATTTCCAGATGGTACATTGAATAAGCAGTATAATTGCTTATTATTTTTTTTTTTTATCAAGCCATCCATCTAAGATGAAAAAAAAATCATATACATGCACATTTGAAGAAAAACCTTAAGAAGAAAGGTATGTGTACAAATGAAAATATTTTTTTTTTAAGTTGAAAATACCCACACTAAAAGATGAAACTACACACACACACACACACACACACACACACACTCTCTCTCTCTCTCTCTCTCTCTCTCTCTCTCTCTCTCTCTCTCTCTCTCTCTCTCTCTCTCTTCTCTCTCTCTCTCTCTCTCTCTCTCTCTCTTTATCTTGATGTTATCCCTGAAAAGGGTGGGGACTGGATGTAAAAAAGCACACCAGTGCTTGAGTGCTTATCTATTATCCTCGAATAAAGAATTTTGCCTTGCCTTGCCTCTGCCAGAGGGCTGGTTGTAAAAAAAGCATGTTTGCTTATGCCATTACCCTCTTTAAATAAAATTTATTCAATTCAATTCAATTCAATTCAATTCAATTCTCTTCTCTCTCTCTCTCTCTCTCTCTCTCTCTCTCTCTCTCTCTCTCTCTCTCTCTCTCTCTCTCTCTCTCTCTCTCTCTCTTCTCTCTCTCTCTACTAAAATTCATAAAAGAATGCTGGTTCGGGGGAGCTAACTCAAGAAACCCACAACATTACTTACTACTCAATAAAGAATTCTAAAGGATCTAATTTTGCACATATTAATTTCACCTTCACTTTTCACCCATCCCGTAGTTCTGTAGACCGTGTGGGAGAACCACTGAAGATTTTGCAACCAGCTTCCTCCACTCCTCGCGCGGTCCTCTGCTTTCATCATCTGCTTTCTGCTTTCCGGTCCAGGAGATTTTTCTCCTGGAGTTAACATCAGTGCTGACTCCACTCTCCCCAAAAGTCCTTCGGATGAGACTTTAAACTGATGCCCCGTGTGCGAACGCACGCAGAACATCTTGCGCACACGTTAAATCCTGTTCCGCTTTTCGTAAGAGTAGGCCATCGTGTGCCGGTGGGAACATGATATTTACAAAACTGCATACACACGGGGACTGGATTTAATAAAAAGCACAAGAGTACTTATCCCATTATCCTCGATATAAAAGAATCAATCAATCAATCAATCAATCTGTAGCAGATCGTTCCACTTAAGGCCAGTCCCCTTATTTTTTTTAATATTTTATTTTATACCACTTTATGTCCCAGCAGATTTCTCTGCGTGAAATTCGGGCTGCTCTCTCTCCCCGGGGAGAGCACGTCGCCACAAGTGCAGCGCCCACCCATTATTATTATTTTTTTCTCAGGGATGGTGTCTAAACACGACACCTGTGTGCATGTGCATGTTGTCTTCCCAGCGTTGCCCATGCAGATTACACACACACACACACACACACACACACACACACACACACACACACACACACACACACACACACACACCTTGTGCGTGGGAGAGAGCTGTTATTCTTTAAGTCCTTGTGGAAAAAAAAATTCTGGGCAAAAAAATAGACAAGAAGG
>CM060349.1:16219209-16221709 GCA_030674155.1 Stramonita haemastoma
AGGGAAAGTTGGAACACTAGATAGGACTAGGGAAGGAGGAGGAGGAGGGGTGTGTGTGTTTGTGTGTGTGTGTGTGGGGGGGGGGGGGGGGGGGTGCAAAAAGGAAAGAGGAGGGGGGGGGGGGGGGGGAGGATGTCAAACAGACAGGCCTCTCTCTTTTAATTAAGGGAAGTTGGGGTGCAGTGGGGGATAGGAGGGTGTGTGTGTGTGTGTGTGTGTGTGTGTGTGTGTGTGTGTGTGTGTGTGTGAGTGTGAGTGTGTGTGTGTGAGTGTGTGTGTGTGTTGTGTGTGTAAGTGTGTGAGTGTGTGTGATCGATGTGTGTGGGTTTTCCCCACAACCCGGTGGCACTGTCCTGGGCTGACCCTTATATGGGTTGACCATGGCATGGATACAAGCAAGGACAGTAAAGTTTGGTTTTTATACCTACCGTTTGAATCTGTACATTATAGTTGCACAGTTTAATCTGAGTTAAATTTGACAAGTGACAGCCCCCACGATATGGCCCGGTCAGCGGGGCTATAAACAACAGATTGGAATGGATTGGATTGGATTAGGAGGGAGGGAGGAATGGTCTGCCCCTTCCCTTTGCCTTTGATTGCTCCTGCTTTCCCCAAGCCAATGTTCAGCAACATGAGCGTGGTTACCAAGTGCATGGGTGACCATTTGTGTGCCTTGGCTTCAGTACAGTTCCCCCAGTTCACCCAGCTGTCAATGGGTACCTGCCCTCTTTAGGGTCAGGGAAGGTAAAGCAGCGAGGGAGTGGAAATGGGGCCACCGCCCTAAATATGCTGGCCCCTAGAGAAGCTGAGGTCTCTGACGCCTACCACCAAATAGGTTATGGGACACCTTTACCTTTTACCTATTTACAGCTGGTTGAACTGGGGAACTGTACTAGTAGACTAAATGAAGCCAAAGCACGCAAACGGTCAACCATTCATTTTTTATATTATATGCTACTTTATGTCACAGGAGATTTCTCTGCATGCAATTTTGGCTGCTCTCCCCAGGGGAGAGTGTGTGGCCACTTGTGCAGTGCCGACCCTTATTATTCTTTTTCTTTTTCCTGTCTGCAGCTGGTATTTGTGT
This sequence comes from Stramonita haemastoma, assembly GCA_030674155.1. Classification (NCBI taxonomy): domain Eukaryota; kingdom Metazoa; phylum Mollusca; class Gastropoda; order Neogastropoda; family Muricidae; genus Stramonita; species Stramonita haemastoma. Next base: position 16,220,297 of record CM060349.1, read on the forward strand.
GCTCTATCCACTTGGCAACCACGCTCAATACTGCTTTAAAAAAATATTTTATTTTTTATATCAAGGATAATGGAATAAGCACTCATGTGTTTTTTTTTTACATCCAGTCCCCATGTGCATGCAGTTTTGTAAATATTGTCATCTGTTCTCACCGGCACACAATAGCCTACTCTTACGAAAAGCAAAGCGGAACAGGATTTAAGGTGTGAGCAAGATATTTTGCTTGTGTTCCCACACGGCCTCGGTTTATAGTCTCAAAATCTTAAAAACCTTAAAAATCTTAGCTTGGGGAAAAAGCAGCAAATGCTCTGAGACTGAGCCTATCTCCCGTCCCCAGCCCCTAGTCTTCTACTAAGGTGTTAATCATTGGAAGTGGGAGACAGGATAGCCCAGTGGTCAGAACATTGCGTTCGCAATTTGACAACCCTGATTCGATTCCCGTTGGAGGGGTTTTTCCCCTGGTGTTAAACATGAGTGCTGACTCCACTCTCCCCCCCAAAAACCGGAGGTCCCGTGTGTGAACGCGTGCAGAACATCTTGCGCACATGTTAAAACCTGTTATGCTTTTCGGAAGAGTAAGCCATTGTGTGCCAGTGGATGACAAATTAATATACAAAACTACATACACACAGGGACTGGATGTAAATAAAACCCCACAGAGTGCTTATTCCATTATCCTCGATATAAAAGCTAGGTAAAGGTATAAGGTAAAGGTGTCCCATAACCTAGCTGTGGTAGGGGAGCCAGGCATCAGAGACCTCAGCTTCTCTAGGGGCCAGAATGTTGAGGGCGGCGCCCATCTCCTCTCCCTCGCTGCTTTACCTTCCCTGACCCTAAAGAGGGAAGGTACCTATTTACAGCTGGGTGAACTGGGGGGGGGGGGGGGGACTGTACTGAAGCCAAGGCCTGCAAACAGTCACCCATCCAACTGGTAACCAGCTCGACACTTGCTTAAGTTGACTTGGGGGGAAAGCGAGCGCTCTGACTACTGAGCTATCCAGCCCCCTTTTATATCCTCGATATAAATAAATAAATAAATAGATAAATAAATAAATAACTAAAGTGCACTATATAGCCCCCTACAACCACACACCATTGCCTTACACCTACACAATGAATACATTGAGAAGAAAACAGGGCAGAGACACATTTGACATGTCAACGCCCTGTAATATTCCCTGGGCTCTAGGTCACAGTTACAATGGGAAAAAAATTAGGAACAACCACACCCACACCCTTATAGTGCAAGTTGAGAAGAAGATAATAGTAAAAGTTGTGGAGTAGAGAGTGCGTCAAGAGAGTGTGGATTATAAAAGAAACAGGGCAGGGGGCATGGGAAAGGGGGAGGGGGGGGGGGGGGGGGGGGGGGGGGGCCGCTAGGGGCGACAGGGGAAGAGGAAGGGGGAGGGGGGG
>CM060349.1:16231709-16241709 GCA_030674155.1 Stramonita haemastoma
ATCAAAATCTCAAAATTGCCAACTTGACCCTACCTGCCTTTAAAGGCTTCTAGCGGAAAAGTGGGTTATGTGCTAAGCGACTCATTTCGTGGTGGAGCGCCACTTTAATTTTAAGGACAGGACCAGAAATGTTAGTTTGGACATTGTAAGACTGTAGGTTTTAAGTTTGGACATTGTAAGTCAAAGCTGGAAAGGCGAGATTCAATTTAATGTAGGCCCTACCTATACACTGGAAAGACAAATAAACAAAATGAATGACCTTTCGTGGGTGGGTGGGGGTGGGGGGCATTGTCTACGGCAACTAACTATTACCGATACGTATAGTTTGTGTTTACCATTACCTTTTACCTATAGTTTGTGTTGCAGTAATGCAACGACTAAAATGAAGCAATGCATGTCTTAGATCACTTCTACAAACCAAACAGGGCCTCGTTTATCTTACACTGTCATCATAGCTGTATAAGAATTTTTTTCCAGCTGAATAAATATACAATATCGTGCCGAACCCTAACATTCGTAGGGCTCATATTATAGACAGCTTAATGGATGAAAAAAGGAAAAAAATATACAGCCTAAAGATAAGTGCAGAGTTGTGCTTACGACAATACAAAACTACTGATAACAATGAGCTCACAAAAATCCTGATATCAAAAAAAGAGAGAAAGAGGCCATTTAGAGGACTAAAAATATATGTGCCATTTTTTTTTTGGGGGGGGGGGGAGGGGGGCGGGGAGAAAGAGGGAGAGGGTAATGGTTTAAGTTTAACCTTACTTTGTTTTATTAATCTATATTTTGTGACAGATCAGAAGCCAGTATGTCCATGAATATAAAGGCCTAACCACATCGCACAAACCCAGCATAACTCAGTCAAGAGTCCAGGGACTAGTGCTAAAATCAGCCCTTTTCTTTGACCAAGTCCAAGTGCTATCAGTTTCTACTGATATATAGAACAAAACAATCTTGCGCACACACGTTAAATCCTGTTCCGCTTTTCGCAAGAGTAGGTCATCGTGTACCAGTAGGAACAGATGACAAGATTTCCAAAACTGCATACACACGGGGGCTGGATGTAAAAAAGCACACGAGTGCTTATTCCATTATCCTCGATATAAAAGAATAGATAAATAAATAAATAAACATAAAAAATAAATCAATCAATAAATAAAATACTATAATTAGCACCATTTGGGATGGAATGGATAGCAGCTGAGAGTAGCTAAATGTGGGGAAAACTGACAGCTGTGTAAACAGTACTTTTTTTTCTTCCTGTTCGAAATTTCAGTTCGCACTGTTTTGCTTGTTTGTTGTTTTTTTTTTAATTTTCAGGTTGCTATTGCTCTCTTGGTTGTTGCTGTTGTTCTTGTTGTTTCGTGAATAATAAGCAGTGTCTGTGTTTCACAGCAGTGTGACAGGTACTGTCATGTGATCAACGTAGGATCAGGAGTGGCACCTTCACTGACACTGATTCTCCTTCTTTGTAGATAGCTTTCTTCTTTTTTTCTCTCTTTATCTTCATAATCATAATCAATGTCGGCGGAACAAGCACATTCCAAGGGAAGCAACTAGCCTGTTAGGAGCTGAACATGCAATTACTTCCCCTGTTATTGGTTGCGTTTTTTTTTTTTTTTTTTTTTTTCGTTTTGGTTGATTGGTTGATTAGTTGGGAACAGATAATATTTACAAAACTGCATACACACGGGGACTATATGTAAAAAAGCACATGAGTGCTTATTCCATTACCCTCGTCATAAAGGGATAAATAAATGATAAAGTTTGTTCGTTGTTTGGTCACTTGGTTGGTTGGTTGGTTTGCCTTTTAATTTTTGCTTTCCCCCTTTTTCTTTTGCAAGCCATCTGTACAGTGATAGTTTTCTTTTACATAGCTGAAACTAAGACTTTAATTTTGACGCCTAGGGTATATTGTGTTTCTCTTTTATGCGTTCTTTTACTGGGTTGGGGACGGGATAACTCAGTGGTCAGAGCGCTCGCTTTCCCCAAGCCAAAGTTAAGCAGCATTGTCTTGACATTAAGGTTTGAGTCAGTTGGAGATTAAGTGTTTGTTGAATACATATTTATCTCATTTAAAAAATAATTATCAATGTACCCAGTGGGGATTGTGTGTTTCTTAAATGCATACCTATATCTTATTTTTTGAAATCGTAGGTTAAACTGTTGTTGGTGATTGTGTGTGTGGTATTTAAAAAAAAATACATAGTGTCTAATCAGGGCAAGGGAGGGTGGAAAAAGTATGTACATATTTACTTTGTAACCATTAAAAATAAAGTTACTCACTCATTCATTTATTATTCATTCATTCTCTCTCCAGAAAAAAACCACCTCTAGAATGTCCGATGTATCGGCATGATTTCTGTGAGTTTGAAACAAAATGTCTTCCGAAGTCGAGCAAAATAATGATCTTGGGATATCTACCGTCAGAACGGTATTTTAGGGATGTAAAAGATGTAATATATTCAAAACTAGACACGAAAGAATTCTTCGTGGTGTATGTTATTTTGTGGGTTTCTTTAATTAACTCCCCTAAAACGGCGTCCTTTATGAATTTTAGTAAGAATAAAGAAGGCAACAGCGTTCTTGCTAAGGGAGGCAATTCAAATCATGGGGCGACAATCCTTTATGAATTTTAGTAGTTTTAAAGAAGGCCACAGTGTTTTTCATGGTCAGGGGAGGGAATTCTAGGCGTCGCGCATTAGCGCAACATGGACCAATGGACATAAAGGCAAAATAAGATAAACAGAAGGTAGATTGTATTTTAAATATTTTTTTCTAACTTTGTTTTTGAAAAAAAAAGTTGATTGTAGATGTTCTCTGTTCGGCATAATAGACTATTGCTACCCTCATCCCGATACAAATGAAAAGGGAGTGAAAGAAAAGCTACGTACATATCCCGCACACCTTGCATGTAAATCTCTCCCAGAGACAGCAGGTTATATAAATGAACGTTAAGCCAGTGACTGTCTTCAGGCTGTTGACAGTTTAATTTTTTTTATCTCAGGAAATGTGTGCGTTTCTTTTCTTTCTGTCCTTTTTTTAACAGAAGGAGAGAACGTGTACCTGCAGTGACCTGTTCGTTTACTTACCGCTTGCTCCTTTATCTTACTGATTGTCAGATTGTTGTTTTGTAATTGTGATTTTTGCGAAGGCGTTCCTTCTTGATTTGCTGATAGTCCCTAATCAGGGCAAGGGCCGGAGGAAAATAATTTATGCGAATGCTTATCTGTAACCCTTGGAAAATAAAGATCTCTCTCTCTCTCTCTCTCTGTTCTCCCCTTTTATCAAAATGTTATGATTTGAATGACTTATTTTGGTATAGATGGTGGTGGATTGATGTTTTCAGTCGTTTACCTCATTATATTCTCATGTTTGCTCTTTATTGCGCTTTTTTTTTTTCAAATCAAAATCTTAATTTGATTCTTACCTCTTATTTCAATTTCTGAATGCGTGTCTTTAAAAAAAAAAACCCTTACGAATTTCTTTCTTTTTCTTTTTTTCTTTACGGCCTGATGAGCCTTAGGCTCGGGACACACACACACACACACACACACACACACACACACACACACACACACACACACACAGATATATATATATATATATATATATATATATATATATATATATATATATATATATATATATATATATATATATATATATATATATATTAAAACAATATTAGCGCCATGAAAACATATAATCAGTATGAATTTAGGAGGCTACTTATCTGCATCGTATTAATTCGTTCATCTCCACCCGGTACCCCTCTCTTTTGCCTTAGATCTCTATGAAACCGCAAGCAGCAGCAAGGGTTGCAGGCCAAGGGAAGCAATTCGCTTTTCAACGGGGGCTCTTAGTTTAGTTATTTCCCATGTTCCTTCCTTCGTCTCTCTACAGGGTCCGAGGAAGGAGATTTTTCACTGCCACTAGATCCACAGAAGATGGGAAAAAACAACAACCAAACAAACTTGAATGAAAATACATCTTAAGGGCCGTGATCCATTTTAGATACACCACCAGATCAACTAAGATGATGATTGCAAAAAGTGACGTCAGATCAACTTAGATGATGATTGCAAAAAGTGACGTCAGATCAACTTAGCTGATGATTGTTAAAAGAAACGTCAGATCAACTAAGATATTGCAAAAAGTCAACGCTAGATCAATTGAGATGGTTGCAAAAAGTAACGACAGATCACATAGAAGATGATGATTGCAAAAAGTAACGTCAGATCAACCGAGATGATTGCAAAAAGTAACGTCAGATCAACAGAGATGATTGCAAAAAGTAACGTCAGATCAACAGAGATTATTGCAAAAAGTCAACACAGATAAACTAAGATGCATTGATATTAAGATTGCAAACAGGAACGCCAGCCATTACATGTTGAGCACACACAGTATCAGAAATCGAAAATTTTAATCTAAAAGGCTGCTACGTATGTCCTTAAAACAACTCGGAGGGGCTCAATTTCACACACACACACACACACACACACACACACACACACACACACACACACACACACCACACACACACACACACACACACACACACACACACACACACACACACACACACACACACATATATATATCAGTGCAGACTCCACTCTCCCCAAAAGTCTTTCGGATGAGACTATAAGCCGAGGTCTCGTGTGCGAACGCATGCAGAACATCTTGCACACACGTTAAACCCTGTTCCGCTTTCAGTAAGAGTAGATGTAGACAATTTTGTTACCGGTGAGAAAAGATGACAAAATTTACAAAACTACATACACACGGGGACTTGATGTAAAAAAGCACATAAGCGTTTATTCCATTATCCTCGATATAAAAAATGACTTAAAAAGAGAGAGAGATATATAACATGTATAAATATGTATACAAACACATGTGTATATCATAATGATATTATCCACATATGAATATCATGTATATACAATATACACACTGTATATGTTTATATGAATACATATGTATATATTAAAGAATATATATATATACATAATCCTATCCAAGATGGTGGGAGAGAGTGTATGCATACAGTACGATACTGTCTTGGTGCCGTGGGGTCTTTTACCGTGCAAAAGTCGGGGTTGGATTGGGCTGAAAACGGCTCTTTCGCTGGCGTCTGTGCTCAAAACGGCACCTTTTAGGGCGGGGGGTGGGTAAGCGTGCGCGCACGCGCGCGCGCACTGGTATTTATCTGTGTGTTTGTTTGTGTGCGCGCATGTGGCGGCGACCCTCCAGTTTACCCTGGTGCATCATATTGCTGTATATTGTCATTATTCCTTTGCGCAATGCTTGTTTTCTGTGGCGTACACTTACCAGCTTTCCTTTACACAAACTAGCTTTCTTAGCTCTTCGGGGCTCTCCTGTCGCCACAAATCCGACTCCACACCTATCCAAGATGGTGGGAGAGAGTGTATGCATACAGTACGATACTGTCTTGGTGCCGTGGGGTCTTTTACCGAGCAAAAGTCGGGGTTGGATTGGGCTGAAAACGGCTCTTTCGCTGGCATCTGTGCTCAAAACGGCACCTTTTTCGGGCTGGGGGTGGGTATGCGTGCGCGCACGCGCGCGGGCGCTAGTGTTTATCAGTGTGTTTGTTTGTGTGCGCGCATGTGGCGGCGACCCTCCAGTTTACCCTGGTGCATCATATTGCTGTATATTGTCATTATTCCTTTGCGCAATGCTTGTTTTTGTGTCGCGTACACTTACCAGCTTTCCTTTACACAAACTAGCTTTCTTAGCTCTTCGGGGCTCTCCTGTCGCCAGAAATCCGACGCCACACCTATCCAAGATGGTGGGAGAGAGTGTATATGTATCTATATATCTGCGAGTGTGTGGTGTGTGTGTGTGTGTGTGTGTGTGTGTGTGTGTGTGTGTGTGTGTGTGTGTGTGTGTGTGTGTGTGTGTGTGTGTGTCTGTGTGTCTGTGTGTGTCTGTGTGTCTGTGTGTGTCTGTGTGTGTCTGTGTGTGTCTGTGTGTGTCTGTATCTGTGTCTGTGTGTGTGTCTGTGTGTGTTGTCTGTGTGTGTGTCTGTGTGTGTGTGCACGTGCGTTAGTGTGTACGCGCGCATGAATGTGTGTATGTATGTGTGTGTAAGATCAAGTTGAGTGACTGATTACACAAAACACACTTCTTACAAGGGAGGAGGAAACACACGACTTCAAGTTATGCCATTACAAAGTTCTAACAACCACACAGTACTTCTGGAATCTTAAAAAAATATTCTCAATGTTTCCATACACATGTTTTCAATACATAATATTGTATAGTAGTAGGCACCCATCAGTCTCGAAAGACTATTGAGTTGCACTCTAGTCTTCAGAGCGCAAAACCTGGGTAAGTAAGTAAGTATGGAGGGCAAGCTGTTACCCATGCAGCAGACCCTACCCCCTCTCCACGCCACTGGAATGATCCATTGGAAAGGCAATGACCGATAGGAATGGTTCCAAAACCGTCGCAGGAGCCACCAGAACGTTGCCATATACAGCCCTGAACCGCCCTGGGAACTCCAATTTTCCCAATTTTTTCTCAGGGATGGTGTTTAAACACGAAACCTGTGTGCATGCTGTTTTTTAATTTTTTTTTATAGATATAATATTATAGTATAATATTGTGTACTTAAGATACGCCAACGCGAAATGCAACTCGACATAAGAACACAGAGATAATAAAAATACGAAGAAGGGAAGAAGGTAATTAATACTAAGAAGAAAGATAAGAAGAAGAAAAAGCCAGAAATAGTAGACGAGAGAATGGGTTGACCAGCATAGCCAGTAACCTGAAAGAGATAAGATAGATCAGGTTTGTGGTCAGAGTGTGGTACAGAAACACACACCAGTAGATGTGTAGTAGTAAGTAGTAGTAGCAGCAGTTGTAGTAGTAGTGGTCAATTGAGTATACAAGGGACAGGGTCATTCATCTAGGCTGTAGGTAGGTCCGGCAGACTCTGGTTTTTGGCCACTGACCGCTATGGATTCTCACTGGACACCACCGTTACTGCTGCTGCTGCTACAGTGTGTCTGTCTGTTGCTGTGTTTTCCTTGTAGGTATTGAAATGTGTGTTTGTTTTGTGTGTGTGTGTGTGTGTGTGTGTGTGTGTGTGTGTGTGTGTGTGTGTGTGTGTGTGTTGTGTGTGTGTGTGTGTGTGTGTGTGTGTGTGTGTGTGTGTGTGTGGGTTGGGGGGTGGATGGGGGGTGGGTGGGTGGGGGGGGGTATGTGTGTGTGTGTGCATGCGTGTGCACGCACCTGTCTGTTTTTCTTCTGTTTTTATGTTTGTCTGTCTCTCTGTTTCTCTGTCTCTGTTTCTCTGTCTCTGTCTGTCCTGTCTGTCTGTCTGTCTGTCTGTCTGTCTGTCTGTCTGTTCTGTCTGTCTGTCTGTCTGTCTGTCTGTCTGTCTGTCTGTCTGTCTGTCTGTCTGTCTGTCTTCTCTCTCTCTCTCTCTCTCTCTCTCTCTCCTCTCTCTCTCTCTCTCTCTCTCTCTCTCTCTCTCTCTCTCTCTCAAGCAGTTCCTATTCAGTGATGGTTCGTGTGCTTGCCAATGGTATGTGGTCTGGTGTGTATTTTGAATTTTGTTTGGCGATAGCAGGGATTCCTTCTGAGTCTGATGTTTCATGTTAGCTTATACTGCTCTGTCATAAGAATGGAGTAAATGTTTCTTTCATATATGTTTGATCATGGGTAATAGCAGCGAGAGTACAGCCTAAAATCGTAGAAATTTCCAGGTTCATGTCTGTGCAGACAAGTGTATATTAGGACAATACAAACAAATTTGGTAAGTTGGAACTCCATTTTTTCCCCTGCAAACACTGTACCCCCTCAGTCCTTTATCATCTGCTAGCTGCCTCACCACAATAATAAAATGCATGCGCGGGGTCAGCGCTGTAGGAACACGAGCAATCCTCATTTGATGATAATTTCCAACTTTCTCCTCATCCCTACCTGCATGATGATCAATGATGATGATGATGATGATGTAATGCTGCTGCTGTGGAAGTGCATCCGCTTTGAGACTACTTGACAGGGTGGTACTCTAGGCTTACTGTCATAATATATCCTGGTGTCAACCAGGCCCGAGAGATACAGACACCTGCAGTGTTGGTCAGATAATTAGAGCAACACTCTCAAATTCCTCAATCCCCCCAAAACAAGGACACAGTACAATTTTTTTATACTAAAAAAAAAATCCATGAAAACCAGCAAACCTGTTTTTGACTGGCACTCTAGAAAAGATACTACCTGACTTTGGAAGTTAACCCTTATGTGTAACCTTTAAATGCAGGGGTTAACAGCATCACGTGGACGTCGTCGACGTCACTTCCAGATGGGAAACATGTCACCGGATGTCGGGGTCATGACCTTGACCTTCTGTGGGGGTTCAAAGAGGAACCGGGAGAAACTTACATTAACATGGAGTGGTACTTCTCTAAAGGTCAGTGCGTGCTGGTGTGTGTGTGTGTGTGTGTGTGTGTGTGTGTGTGTGTGTGTGTGTGTGTGTGTGTGTGTGTGTGTGTGTGTTTGTGCTGGTGTTTTGAAAAAAAAACCCATTTGTATTCAGTTTTATTATGTTGTACATCATTATATATCATGAGATGTGGTTGTTCATAAAAATTTCAAAAAGCAAGGGAAAATTTCACAAAAAGGATAAGGGAAAATGATGAAGCATGGAAAAATATAAAGCAACCCTCCAAAAACAACAACAACAACAACAACAAAACAACAAACAACAAAACAACCCAGAAACCAAACGCACACACTCACACAAATAAGTTAAGGATAAAACGAGAAGGAAGATGAGACAACAAGACAGACAGACAGGCAGACAGGCAGAAAGATAGACAGAAAGATAGACAGACAGATAGACAGACACACAGACAGAAAGACAGAAAGATAGACAGACAGAGAGACAGACATACAGAAAGATAGACAGAGAGACAGACAGACAGAAAGATAAACAGACAGAAAGACAGATAGACAAATAGACAGACAGACAAACAGATAAACAGACAGACAACCAGACAGACAGACAGCTAAACAGACAGACAGCTAAACAGACAGACAGACAGCTTGACAGACAGCTCGACAGACAGAGAGATAGACAGACAGCTAAACAGACAGACAGCTAAACAGACAGCTAAACAGACAGACAGACAGCTTGACAGACAGCTCGACAGACAGATAGATAGACAGACAGACAGACAGACAGACAGATAGAGGTCACAATATAGATCGTTTGTTTTACATAGGTTATGTGCTGGTGACTTTTCCTTGTTTGGTTGGCTGGTTGAATGGTGGGCTGGCTGGCTGGTTGGCTGGCTGCTTTCTTAGTTAGATGCTTAGCTGGTTAGTTGCTTTGTTGGTTGTTTGGTTTGGGTTGGGTTGCTTTCTTTTGATGCTTCTTTTCCTTGAAGAAAAAAGTTACAATTTTTGTTTCATTGAAACAACACAATACAACACGACACAGCACAGTGCGTCAAACAGCCCGACCATACCCAACCCCATCCCACCTTACCCCCATCTCCACCCCCAAACCCAACTCCAACCCCACCCCACCCTACCCCAACCCACCATTCTATGTCAGCCGTTGAACAAAACTGTAACCTGTGTCTTTATAATTCCCCCCCCCCCCGTCCCCAACAGACCCCAACCTCAACCCAACTCCAATCCCAACCTACCCCAACCCAACCCCAACCCAAACCCACAATTCTACGTAAGCCGTAAAACAAAACTAACTTAAATTTTAACATAATTTTCTCCAGTTCCTAACAGACCCCAACCAAACCTACTCCAACCCCAACCCCAACCCACAATTCTAGGTCAGCCATAAAACAAAACTATTACCATTAAAATTTTTTTCTCCAGTCCCTAACAGACCCCAACCCAACCCCATCCCATCCCCAACCCCACCCCAACCCCCAACCCACTGACAGACAGTCCCTAATAGACCCCAGCCCCAACCCCACCCCAACCCCCA
>CM060349.1:16269209-16274209 GCA_030674155.1 Stramonita haemastoma
GTTGTGTTGTACTGCGTTGTATTGTGTTGTATTGAATTACATTGTATTGTAATGTATTGTATTGTATCATAATATATTGTGTCGTATTGTGTTGTGTTGTGTTGGGTTGCTTTGCATTGAGAGAGACAGAGAGAGAGAGAGAGAGAGAGAGAGAGAGAGAGAGAGAGAGAGAGAGAGAGAGAGAGAGAGAGAGAGAGAGAAGAGAGAGAGAGAGAGAGAGAGAGAGACAGACAGACAGACAGACAGACAGACAGACAGACAGACAGACAGACAGAGAAAGAGACAGTGACAGTGACAGTGACAGTGACAAAGAGACACAGAGAGAGACAGATACACAAAGAGAGAGAGACAGAGACAGAGGGAGGAAGAGGGAGACAGAGACAGACAGACAGACAGACAGAGAGCGAGACACAGAGAGAGACATAGAGACACAGAGATGGAGACAGAGAGAGACAGAGATACGGAAGTGTAGGAGGACAAAAAAGACGAGAAAGAGCGAAGACAGCTGAACGACTATGTAAACGGTAGAGGCAGAAAGGGTGGGAGGGGGAGGGGGGGTGTAGAGAAAGGTAATGTCCTCTCTCCGTCCTCTCTCTGTCTGTGTCCTCTCTCTCTGTCTCTCTCTCTGTGTCTCTCTCTGTGTCTCTCTCTGTCTCTCTCTCTGTGTCCTCTCTCTCTGTCTCTCTCTCTGTGTCTCTCTCTGTGTCTCTCTCTGTGTCTCTCTCTCTGTCTCTCTCTCTCCCTTTCTCTCTCTATCTCTTTCTCTCCCTCCATTTCTTTTTATCTATCTATCTATCTATCTATCTATCTATCTATCTATCTATCTATCTATCTATCTATCTATCTATCTATCTATCTATCTATCTATCTATCTATCTCTATCTCTATCTATCTCTATCTCTATCTATCTATCTATCTATCTATCTATCTATCTATCTATCTATCTATCTATCTATATCTATCTATCTATCTATCTATCTATCTATCTATCTATCTATCTATCTATCTATCTATCTATCTATCTATCTATCTAACTGTCTGTCTGTCTGTCTACCTATCTATCTATCTATCTATCTATCTATCTATCTATCTATCTATCTATCTATCTATCTATCTATCTATCTATCTATCTATCTATCTATCTATCTGTCTCTCTGTCTCACTGTTTCTCTCCCACCCCCCCTCTCTCCCCCCTCTCTCCCTTCCCTCTCTCCTCCCCCTCTCCCCCCTCCCTCCCCCTCCCCCTCCCTCCCCACCCCCATCCCCCACCCCCCCTCTCTCTCTCTGCGTAAAAGTAACGTTGGACAATAAACAATAAATAAACACACTCGACCCTCGAAAGGGCCTCACGTGGACGGACGCACGGACGGACGGAAGGACACAAGGAGTGTTTAGGAGCCAGGCAGGTAAGATAGGCAGGTAAGGCAGGCAGGTAGACAGGTAGATAGGTAGGTAAGGTAGGTAGGTAAGGCAGGTAGCCAGCCAATCAGTTTCTGCCTTGTCAGAAGGTGTCCATACAGCGGACACTCGGGTTGTCATAAGGGCCCGGTCAAAAGCTCTGTTCGTGCCTCTTTCTTTTAGCTGCTGCTGGTGCTGCTTACCTTTTAGTTCTGGGGGCCATTTGCAGGGGCCAGCATCTTTTCGTCACTCTGTTTGTAACTTGTGAGTACAGCCAAGTTTTTATTTTCTTGTGGGTTTTAGAGTTATAATAAGGGTTTAGGTATTTTATTCGATGAGGAAGGTGGATTCGGTGGTTTATTGTTATTGTTGTTGTTGTTGTTGTTGTTGTTGTCGTCGACGTCGTCGTCGTCGTCGTCGTCATCGTCGTCATCATCATCATCATCATCACCACCACCACCACCACCCCACCACCACCACCACCACCATCATCATCATCATCATCATCATCATCATCATCATCATCATCATCATCATCATCATCACCATCACCATCACCATCACCATCATCATCATCATCATCATCATCATCATCATCATCATCATCACATCATCATCATCATCACTATTATTATTGTGATTGTTGTTATTATTATTATTATTTATTTTTTAAATTATTTTTTTCTCTCTAAATTTTATATCGAGGATAATGGAATAAGCACTCGTGTGCTTTTTGTACATCCTGTCCTCGTGTGCATGCAGTTTTCTAAATCTTGTCATCTCTTCCCACCGGCACATAATGGCCTACTCTTACGAAAAGCGGAACAGGATTTAACGTTTGCGCAAGATGTTCTGAGTGTGTTCGCACACAGGGCCTCGGTTTAAAGTCTCATTCCATAAGCAAGGTGCATCGGTGGTATGGAGGTAATAGAGTAACAAAATAATAATGGTCATCATAAGAATCATAATATAAACATAATTACTGATCATAATGATACTGATAATAATGGAGAAGGAAGAATGATGATGATGATGATGATGATGATGATGATACGTACGTAGCATGCCAGAACCTACCTACACACAATTTGTTAGGTAGTTAAAAGGTGACAATATTCTTTTCAGTTCTGACAGAAAACTTTTTTTTTTATAACTTTCCTGAAAATAGAAAATACAATATATGTTCTTCCTCTAAAATATAGAGTTAAAAAATAATTAGAAAAAAAGGTTTTTGGAGTATAATCCATTTATAAATTGATAAGATTATATCAACCAAAACACATAGCTTAATATAAAAAAAAGAATAAAAAAGAAACTAGTCTACTGATACCGAAAAAACTATGGGCTACCCTATCAGCAGTCATAATTTGCAACATTTAAACTTATCCCCCAACCCCCCCCCCCAAAAAAAAAAAAAAAAACCCCAGTAACTGAAAACAAATAAATTCACACAAGTGCGCAACGAGAAAAAACATAATAAAAAATCTGGATTTTGTCAACCAAAAACAACAAATCTACCATGATATTTTATATAGGAGCAATACACATCAGCCAAGAAGTCACACCCTTAGGAAGAGTAGATGTGCTCAAATCTTTTCTGTTATCGAAATTTGTGTAACCGTAGATTTTGCTTATTGCTCAATTGCAAAAAGTATGGTCTGAATTGATATGGGATAAGGAACATATTTTTTTATTATTTTTTATTTATTTAGTTTATTTATTTATTCTTTTATATCGAGGATAACAGAATAAGCAATCATGTGCTTTTTTTCATCCGGTGCCCGTGTGTATGCAGTTTTGTAAATATTGTCATCTGTTCCCACCGGCACACGATGGCCTACTCTTACGAAAAGCGGAACAGGATTTAACGTGTGCGCAAGATGTTCTGCGTGCGTTCGCACACGGGGCCTCGGTTTAAAGTCTCATCCGAAGGACTTTTGGGGAGAGTGGAGTCAGCACTGATGTTAACTCCAGGAAGAAAATTTCCTCGACCGGACTCGAACCGGGTCTTCAAATTGCCAGCGCAATGTTCTGACCACTTGGCTATCCGCCCCCCTGTTAAGCAGCATCGAGCGGGCTTACCAATTGGATGGGTGACCGTTTGCGCACCTTGGTTACAGTACAGTCCCCCAGTTCACCCAGCTGTTTTACACGGGTTACATTACACTTTTTTTTAAAATAAAAAATCAGCGTTCTACATAATCATTGATTATAAATGACTGTTGGCTTAAGAACAGTCCCTCATTTCACCCAGCTGTTAATGGGTACCTGCCCTCTTTAGGGTCAGGGAAGGTAAAGCAGCGAGGGAGAGGAGATGGGCGCCACCCTCAATATGCTGGCCCCTGGAGAAGCTGAGGTCTCTGATGCCTCACTCCCCAAATAACCTCATAGGTTGTGGAAACACCTTTATCTTTACTTTTTACCTAGCGGGTTTTTAAAGTGCTGCTCTAACAACAAACTACATAAACCTACATTACTGATAACCGTGCATACACACGGGGACTGGATGTAAAAAACAACCACATGAGGGCTTATTCCATTATCCCCGATATAAAAGAATAAGTAAATGGATAAAGAGATAGATAATCAATGGATAAACAAATAAGTGCTTATTCCATTATCCTCGATTTAAAAGAATAAGCAAATAGATAAACAGATAGATAAATAAATAGATAAACAAATAAGTGCCTATTCCATTATCCTCGATATAAAAGAATAAGAAAATAGATAAATAAATAAATAAATAAATAAGTGCTTATTCCATTATCCTCGATATAAAAAAATAAGTAAATAGATAAATAGATAGATACATAAATAGATGAATAAACAAGTGCTTATTCCATTATCCTCGATATAAAAGAATAAGTTAATAGATAAATAGATAGATAAACAAAAAAGTGCTTATTCCATTATCCTCGATATAAAAGAATAAGTAAATAGAAAAACAGATAAATAAATAGATAAATAAATAAATAAGTGCTTAGACCAGTATCCTCGATATAAAAGAATAAGTAAATAGATAAATAGATAGATAAACAAATAAATAAGTGCTTATTCCATTATCCTCGATATAAAAGAATAAATAAATAGATAAATAAATTAAAAAAATAAGTGCTTATTCCATTATCCTCGATATAAAAGAATAAGAAAATAGATAAATAAATAAATAGATAGATAAATAAATACGTGCTTATTCCATTATCCTCAATATGAAAAAAATAAGTAAATAGATAGATAGATAAATAAATAAATAGATAAATAAATAAATAAGTGCCTCTTCCATTATCCTCGATATAAAAGAATAAGAAAATAGATAAATAGATAAATAAGTGCTTATTCCATTATCCTCGATATAAAAGAATAAGTAAATAGATAGAGAAATAAATAGATAAATAAATAAGGGCTTATTCAATTACCCTCAATAGAAAAAGAATAAGTAAATAGATAAATAGATAGATAAATAAAATAGATAAACAAATAAGTGCTTATTCCATTATCCTCGATATAAAAGAATAAGTAAATAGATAAATAGATAGATAAATAAATAGATAAACAAATAAGTGCTTATTCCATTATCCTCGATATAAAAGAATAAGTAAATA
>CM060349.1:16279209-16306709 GCA_030674155.1 Stramonita haemastoma
TAACAGCACGAACCCTGACTGTACCCCCAACCAGGCCAAACCAACGCTATTACATCCTTCCCAGAACCTCCTTGACCTCTAGGGGTCAGCAACCTTTGACCTCACTCCAGCAGCAACAGAAAAGGGTAGCCCCAGCGGCCGGCAGTCGCTTGTCCTCCATCCTGCCTCGTACGTCTGCAAATACTCGCACCCTGTCCAGCCGAAAGTTTGCTTCCAGTGTTCCAACTCTTAGCGTTGCTCCTATGGCTTCCGCTTCCCAAAGGTAACTACTACTATACTACTTCTGATGCTGTTAGTGCTGTTGCTGTTTTCTGTTACTGCTGCTGCTGCTGTTGTTGTTGCTGATGTTGCTGTTACTGCTGCTGCTGTTGCTGTTACTGGAGCTGCTGTTACTGTTACTGCTGCTGTTACTGATGCTGCTGCTACTAGCGTTACTACTAGAGGTGTTGCTTCTGCTTGTGTGTTAGTACTTCTGTTGCTGCTGCTAACATTACTACTACAGCTGTTGTTGCTGCTGCTGCTGTTAGTGTTGCTGCTGCTGTTACTGTTGCTGATGTTGCTGTTACTGATGCTGCTGTTGCTGCTGTTACTGATGCTGCTGTTGCTGTTACTGTTACTAATGCTGCTGCTGCTGTTACTGCTGCTGTTGTTGCTATTGCTGCTACTAGCGTTACTGACACAGTTGCTGCCTCTGCTGATGTTACTACTTCTGCTGCTGCTGTTACTGATGTTGTTGCTGCTACTGATGCTGCTGCTGTTACTGTTACTGATGCTGCTGCTACTGATGTTGCTGCTACTGTTGCTGCTGCTGTTACTGCTGCTGCTGCTGCTACTACTGCTGCTGCTACTGTTACTGCTGCTGCTGCTGTTACTGCTGCTGCTGCTACTGTTACTGATGCTGCTGCTGTTACTGCTGCTGTTACTGGTGCTTTTGCTGTGATTATTGCTAATGCTAGTTCTTCTACTTCTGCTGCTGCTGCTGCTGTTGTTGTTGCTGCTTCTAGCGTTACTACTAGAGCTGCTGCATCTGCTGGTGTTACTTACTACTTCAGCTGGTGGTGGTGGTGGTGCTATTGCTGTGACTACTGCTGCTGTTACCGCTGCTGCTGCTGCTGTTATTGCTTCTGCTGATGGTGCTGTTGCTGTTGCTGTGACAACTGCTACTGCTGCTACTAACGTTACTGCTACAGTTGCTGCTTCTGCTGGTGTTACTACTTCTGCTGCTGCTGTTACTGATGCTGCTGCTACAGCTACTGCTGTTAACGTTACTGATGCTGCTGCTACAGCTGCTGCTGCTGTTACTCCTCCTCCTACTCCTCCTCCTCAGTTGATAAATGATGCTATGTTGCAGAACCGGCACCCTTCGTCTCCCTAGCACTTCAACTTTCCAACAGTTACCGCGTCAGCGTCCTGTGCAACAGGTATGGATCTGTCTGTCTGTCTGTCTGCCTGTCTGTCTGTCTGTCTGTCTGTCTGTCTGTCTGTCTGTCTGTCTGCCTATCTGTCTGTCTGTCTGTCTGGATGTCTGCCTGTCTATCTGTCTGTCTGTCTGTCTATCTGTCAGTCTGTCTGTGTGTCTGCCTCTGTCTGCCTGCCTGCCTGTCTGTCTGTTTGTTTGTCTGTCTGTCTGTCTGTCTGCATGTCTGTCTGTCTGTATTTCGGTCTGTCTATCTGTATGTCGGTCTATCAGTCTGTCTATCTGTGTGTCTGTCTATCTGTCTGCCCATCCGTCTGTCTGTCTGCCTGTCTGTCTGTCTGTCTGCCTGTGTCTGTCTGTCTGTCTGTCTGCCTGTCTGCCTGTTTGCCTGCCTGCCTGCCTGCCTGCCTGCCTGCCTGTCTTCCTGTCTTCCTGTCTTCCTGCCTGCCTGCCTGCCTGTCTGTCTGTCTGTCTGCCTGTCTGCCTGTCTGTCTGTCTAACTGTCGGTAGGTCTGTATGTCTGTTGGTGTGTGTGTGTGTGTGTGTGTGTGTGTGTGTGTGTGTGTGTGTGTGTGTGTGTGTGTGTGTGTGTGTGTGTGTGTGTGTGTGTGTGTGTGTGTGTGTGTGCGTCGTGTGTGTTTATGTGTGTGTGTGTGTGTGTGTGTCTGTCTGTCTGCCCAACTGTCTGTCTGTCTGTAAGTCTATCTGTCTGTCTGTCTATCTGTCTGTCTGTTTATCTGTGTGTCTGTCTGTCCTATCTGTGTGTCTGTCTGTGTCTGTTTGTGTTTCTGTCTATCTGTGTGTCTGTCTGTCTGTATGTCTGTCTATATGTCTGTCTCTCTATCTGTTTTAATTTTTGTTTTTAATAGTTTTTATATACTGTCTGGTTGATACAAAGTATTATATCTATCATTATATCAATTTATTCAACATTCTTTAACTCATGTATAATTTTTGATTAGTACATATTGTTGTATCTATTCATTCAAATTTTTCATCATTCTCTAGTTGATATTTAAATGTTTTTTGATTGATAGATATTGTTCTCTTTATTCTAACTCTTCATCATTCTTAAAAGTATGTTTTCTTTTTGATTGAGAAGTTTCTTTTTCAATACATTTATTGTAATCATTTAAATCATCGTCACACTATTTATTCTAATTGTTCATCATTCTTAAAATCTATATCATGATTTTGGATTGAAAAATTTTGTTACATTTCTTTTTCTCTCTCCACAATTGTCATTCTTAACTTTACATATTCTTTTTATTGACAAAGTTTGTTATATCCATTTCTAGAAAATAGACAGGAAGAAACGGAACAAGGTAGAAACAAAGAGAGGGATAAAAACAGAAGGAATTCCTAGCACTCAATTTTCAGATGGTGTGGATGCTGTTTATATTGACAGAACACATGGCATCCCCACAGATATTATTATGTGATGCTCCATCACGAAATGAGTCGTTTAGTACATAACCCACTTTTCCGCTAGAAGCCGTTAAAGACAGGTGGGGTCAAGTTGGCAGTGTTCAGATTTTGATGGATTATAAAAACTAGAGCCATTATTCTACCTTGTAATGAAATATCAAGTCATAATTTTTAGTATCCTTTTTGCTTTTTTACCGTGATTTAAAACTGCCCAAGCTCTCATTCTGACTATTTATTATGACGCTAACTTGTCCATTTCTCGTTTTGTCATTTCCTGCAGTCTATCATTTCAACTTGGAATAACCGTTCATAGAATTGTCCGACTTTTAATCTCTTTTTTTCTATTGTACAGCCATTTCATTGCAGATTAAAAAAAAATGTCAATGACTAAAAAATTGACCTCTGGTGCAATGCGAATCCTTATGTGGTGAAGCGTCACATATATTTTTTTTAAAGGTTTAATGATATGACTCCTTTCAGCCTTGTTTCCACTTTATGTCACAGCAGATTTCTCTGCGTGAAATTCGGGCTGCTCTCCCCGGGGAGAGCTCGTCGCCACAAGTGCAGCGCCTACCCATTATTTTATTATTATTATTATTATTTATTTATTTATTTTTTTATATTAAGGATGGTGTCTAAACACGACACCTGTGTGAATGCTTTTTTTTTTTTTTTTTTTTAAAATAATTTTGTGATCCGCTCCTACAGGCACACGATGGCCTGCTCTTCCGAAAGGCGGAAAAGGGTTTTAAATGTGTGCGCAAGATGTTCTGCGTGCATTCGCACACGGGGCCTCGGTTTACAGTCTCATCCGAATGACTTTGACATTCAGTTCGATTTTTTCGTCAAACGGGAAGAAAGGGCGAGGCTGGGTACGAACCCAGAACCTCACGATTTACATATTGGCAGGTGAACGTCTTAACCATCCTGCCACCGTCCTTCCAGTGATGTTGACCCTCTTTGTCACACCAGGTTCGCCTCTCCAGAACCCAGGCTGCCCTTTACTCCGTCGCCAGCGGGAACAAATTGCTCAACAAACGAGCATCTTCAGCAACTTCAAGCGCTTCTGCAACAGTATCAGCAACAACGGCAGCAACAGCCAGTCATCCAGCAACGCAGCAGCAACAACAAAAATCAGCAACAGCAACAACAACAAGTACAACAACAAACTTCTGTGAATACCGCTTCTTCAAGTTTCGCGCCACAGATTGTGGTGAACGGGAACGAGAACTCTGTTGTACAAGGAAGCTCTCTTCAAGGGAAAACAGAGTTGTCTACCACGATTGCAAATGGCGGTGAAGAGCTGGTCAGCGTCAGAGAATTTGATTTTTAGGGGTCAAGGTACCACCTAGGGGTCAATGACGTACAACAGAAGAAGGAACAGACTTGACCTTGGATAACACGCTTCAGCAACCCTCTCAGGTAAATGGGAACAAGTCTTTTGTGTGTGTGTGACAATCTTTTTTCTTAATTGTGATTTATTTAGGTTGCTTTTTTTTCAAGAAAAATATATTGAATCAACGAATGGAACGAAGGTAAATATCAACGGTCTCAAAGAACAAACAAAATAAACGAATAAAGAAAACGGAAAAAAATGGAGAGCAAAGTACCCACTTTATGTTGCATGTGGTTGAGAAGAGACAACTAAATATTATTTGTTTTTGAATACCACTTTAAGTCACGGAAGATCTCTCTGTGAGAGATTCGGGCTGCTCTCCCCAGGGAGAGCGCATCGCCACAACTACGGCGCCACCCATTTTTTTCTTTTTATGTCTGCATGTGTAGTTATTTCTTTGTCAGAGTGGCTTTTTATGCAGAATTTTAACAGGGACAAGTCTCTTGTTGCTGTGGGTTCATGTGCATGCGCTAAATGTGTGTTGCACACATAGCCTCGTTTTACGTGTGTGTGTTCCTTTCAAAAGACTACCACCAAGACCACCACTCACAGTCATGTTGATCTGGAACACACTGTATCTGCATTATAGTCACTATACTTATATACTATAATTATAATCCTTATTGGGGACAGGATAGCTCAGTGGTCAGAGCGCTCACTTTCCCCAAGCTAAGGTTAAGCAGCATTGAGCAGTGGTTGCCAGTTGGATGGGCGTGGGCGACTGTTTGCGCGCCTTAGCTTCATCACAGTCCCCCAGTTTACCCAGCTGTAAATGGGTACCTGCCCTCTTTAGGGGTCAGGGAAGGTAAAGCAGCGAGGTAGAGGAGATGGGCGCCACCCTCAATATGCTGGCCCCTAGAGAAGCTGAGGTCTCGGACGCCTCGCTCCCTACGACCACATAAGTTGTGGACACCTTATACCTTTTTATTACTATTATAATTAATATTGTTATTAATATTATTATTATTTTCATTTTAATTAAAAATATATTATTATTATTATTATTATTATTATTATTATTATTATTATCATCATCATTCATCATCATCATATCATTACTATTTATATTCATTATTATTTATTTATTATTATTATTATTATTATTATTATTATTATTATTATTATTATTATTTAAATTATTTATTTTATTATTATTTTTTTTTTTTTATAAATATTTATTTTTTTTTTTATATTATTATTATTATTATTTTTATTTTTTTTAAAAACTAATCATCATTATTGTTATGTTACAGATAGTAGCAACAAACGTACCGACTATTATCGCAGGGGCACCAACCAAGATGGAAAACTCCGTGGAGAAGTCTGTCAACATTGAAATAAAGTCGCCCATAGTCCAGCACATCCAGACTCCCACCTCAGGAGACACTGCAGCACCAGCAGCAGCAGTCCTCACAGGGGGCACCCCCTCTCTCACCATCCTTCAACCACCCACCGCCACCATCCCAGCAGGAAAGACAGAGGTTCTTTCAAACGACATGGGCAACATCCAGGTAGGAGCCACCCAACCTGTCTACACAGAGAACCAGCAAGAGTCTTCAGGCTACTACCAGAAAGAAGCGATGCAACCGACTGTGGCTGGAAGAGGGTACGAAGGTCAAGCTGTTGTTGTACAGCCTCCCACCCTTGTGGACTTTCCTCAGAGCTCGTCAGGTCTTTCAGAAGTCTCCCCAACTGCTTCTGAAGTCAACGTGGAGCAGTCAGTCAAGGTCGAGCAGTCAGGATCTCCGTCTGTCTCCGTGGCTGTTCCTGCAGTTAACACTGGCAGTATTACAGGATCTGTACCTGTGTCTCTGGAGAGATCCGTGAAAGTCGAACAGACCGGATCCCCGTCTCTCTCAGTGGCTGTTCCCACAGTCAACACAGAATTCGTGCCCGCACCACCGCTGTGGCTGTGGAGAAATCGGTCACGTCTGAGCAGACTTCTGGAGTTCCTACCGTTCCTGTCGCCCTCCCTGCAGTCCACACAGCGCCCATGCCAGGACCAGGTTCCGTGTCTGTGGAGAAGTCCGTTTAACGTAGAACAGACAGGACTTCAACCAGTAATCACCAACGTAGCACCAGGAGCCCGTTTACGCAGAACCGGTGGTGGTAGCAACACCTGGCGCGCTTCCTCAGAGCTCTGTAGAACAATCCGTGAAAGTAGAGCAGTCTGCTTCTTCTCAGCCTGCATACCTTCAGAGTCTACCCAGCCCCAGGGGTACGACCCTGCGGTGGTGGTTGTGGTACCACAGGCATCTTCACAGCCGACGGGGGATGTTCCCCAGACCGTCGTAGCTGCGCCAGCTCCTTCCGAAGTTTCTGTAGAACTCTCGGTCAACGCTGAGCAGTCTGGACTACAGCCTGCAGCCGTGGATCCTGCAGTATCCGCCACCGTGGTCAACCTGCCTCCAGCTTCTCAGGGTGTCGTGCAGGAGACTCTCAGTATCGATCCCGCTAGTGTCCGTGTCGACTCGGCTCCGTCCGCGACCTCGCTGACGTCAGAGACTGTGATGAAAACGTCAGCGATGAATGACGTGGCAGTGAGTGCCGGGAACGGGGCTGGAGAAGGTTCTTCTTTGAGTGTTGCTGTTGGTGTTCCCGTCACCCAGGAGGCTTCCCCTGCAGAGGTAGGCACTGAGGTCGTGATGAGTTGATTGATTGATGATTGATGTGAAGATAACAGATATGATACGCTAGATAGGAGCACAGACATGATGAATTGATTGATGATTAATGTGAGGATAGCATATGAGAGACTAGGTAGAATCAGATTCATGTTGAATTGATGAGTATTGATGTGAGGATAACAGATAAACTATGGATAGAAGCAGACGTTATGATGAATTGATTGATGATTGATGTGAGGTGACAGATAAACTATGGATAGAAGCAGACGTTATAGAGAATTGATTGATGATTGATGTGAAATGACAGATAGGCACTAGTAAAACAGTGGTCATAACAAATTGATCGATGATTGATGTAAAAATGACAGATAGACACTAGGTAGAATCTGACGTCATGAATGATTGATTGATGATTGATGTGAAGATGACAGATAGAGACAAAGTAATAACTGACGTCATGATGAATTGATTGATGACAGAATAGTCACTATGTAGGCACTGAGGTCATGATGAATTAGATTGATTGATGATTCATGTGAAGATGACAGATAATTATACGCTAGATAGGAGCACAGACATGATGAATTGATTGATAATTGATGTGAAGATGACAGACACTAGGTAGAAATAGAGGTCATGATGAATTGATGAGAGGATAACAGATAGACACGAGGTAGGCAGTGACGTCATGATGAATTGATTGATGACAGATAGTCACTAGGAAGGCACTGACGTCATGATAAATTGATTGATGACAGATAGACATTAGGAAGACACTGACGTCCTGATGAATTGATTGATGAAAGATAGTCACTAGGAAGGCACTGACGTCATGATGAATTGATTGATAATTGATGTGAAGATGACAGATATGCACTAGATAGGACCAGACATCATGATGAATTAATTGATGTGAAGATGACAGACAAGACACTAGAAATAGAGATCATGATCAACTGATTGATGATTGATGTAATGAATGACAGATAGACATAAAATTCAACTGATGTCATGATGAATTGATTGATAGGATGACAGGCAGACACTAGAAATAGAGGTCATGATGACTTGATCGATGATTGATGTAAGAATAACAGATGGACACTAGGTAGAACAACGTCATGATGAATTGATTAAGAATAAGAGATAACACTAGGTAGAACAGACGTCATGATGAATTGATGTAAGAATAAGAGATAGACATTAGTAGAACAGACGTCATGATGAATGATGTGAAATACAGATAGCACTAGGTAGGATCTGACGTCATGATCAATTGATTGACGTGAGGATGACAGATAGACACTGGATAAAAGCAGATCGTCATGATGATTGATGATTGATGTGAGGATGACAGTTATACACTAGGTAGAATCGGACGTTACGATGAATTGATTGATGATTGATGTGAGGATAACAGATAGACACTAGGTAGAACTGACATCATAATGAATTGATTGATGTAAGGATAACAGATAGACAATCGGTAGGATCTGACGTCATGATGAATTGATTGATGATTGATGTACGAAGAACAAATAGGCACTAGGTAGAATCTGACGTCATGATAAATTGATTGACTGAGGATGACAGACACTAGGTAGAAATAGACGTCATGATGAAATGATTGATAGGATCACAAGCAGACATTAGGTAGAAATAGAGGTCATGATGGGTTGATCGATGATTGATGTAAGAATAACAGATAGACACTAGGTAGAACTGACATCATGATGAATTGATCGATGTGAGGATGTCAGATAGACACCAGGTAGGCACTGACGTCATGATGAATTGATTGATATGATGACATATAGACACTAGGTAGAAATAGAGGTCATGATGAATTGATTGAGTATTGATGTAATAATAACAAAAAACAATAGGTAGAATCTGACCTTATGATGAATTGATTGATGATTGATGTAAGAATAACAGATAGATACTAGGGAGGATATGACGTCATGATGAATTGATCGATGATTGATGTAAGAATAACAGATAGGCACTGGGTATAATCTGACGTCATGATGACTTGATTGAGTATTGATGTAAGAATCACAGATAGACACTAGTCTAGTTGACTGCAGTAGCTTCAAGTGACTGATGGATATAAACAGTGTTTACAAACTGTCTGAATAGCAGGAACATAATTTATATAAATAGATATCTGTCTCTGTCCTGTCTCTCTCTCTCTCAATTGAATCAAGGCACAGCAAAGCAATCAAAACTAAATCAAACTAAATCAACCCTTACCAAAATAAAACTAGCCAAACGAAACTAAGCCAAACCAATGCAAATAGTGATTTCAAGATAAAAATTTCTCTGTGTTCGGGGTCGTCCTTATGATATCCCTAGACATAGATAATAACAATTATAATATATAGGACATTATACAGTGTACAAACAAATAAATCAAAGCACCTGCATTAAGCCTCTTTCTACACATGCAACCCATCAGGGTGGGCAGACAGACAGGCCGTACAGGGACTACAGTTTATGATGTTTCATTGAATAGCATCAGTTCCCTTTTGAAACCATAGTCTGGTTTGGATCAGGAATTCAAATTTGGGCCAGGTCTTACGTACTGAATGTAACATAAAAGCTACATCACTAAGACCAAAATGTACTGTGGAAGCATACTTGTGATTCTCTACCCCTGTTTTCAGTCTATTTAGTAAATTTTGATAATGTCAAAATATCTTTTTTTCCTCACGACTTTTGCCCTAATTGCTGCAGAGAATGTTTCTTGCATGCATCTTTTCTTCTTATGTTTACACACGACTTACGCTATGATTTATCAAACACAGAGCTTCCAAATAATGATTACGATGAACCAGATTTGAGCTAGCTGTATTTGTCAAGTAAGTAGTCTAGTCTTGTTCCGCCACTCTCAACTTGTAAAACGAACCCCTTTCTCTTTAACCATGTAGCCCCTAGCTAGTCTCAGGTTTGCAGGAGCATTTTCACTTGTATCCAACACAAACATTACTCTGATTTTGTATTGACTTTTACAACCTTTCTTGCATGCCTTAGTTCTCATTTATCTCTTGGATAACTAACCCACCATCGTAGCTTTTAACAACTGGGCTCAGTAGCAAATCACAGTATACATGCTAGATGTAATGAACGTAAATTTGTATCTTAACTTGGAAACTAAATCAGGCAACAGACTAGCCTCCTGAACTGAAAGGTTGGGACAAAGAGGACGAATTTGATCCCAAAGGGATTGTCTTTCACTGTAAATGTATGTCTCAAAGCAGCCTGTGGCATCGGTTTTAACCCCATTGTTTGAAAAAGATCATGTTCTAGTGGATCAGGTTGAAACGGCCATCTTACAGCCTCCAGCCAATCAGCACTTTGTTTAAAGTGACACGTGACTTTGTGGGTGCGAGTGTTTCTGCCGTGTGAAAGGATTTAAGCCTGGGGGTGTGTGCCCCAACGTTTTTTTAATTATTTTTTTTTGTTACTTATACAGCCCTTTAAATATTTCACAATTTTCGTTTGTAGTACGCCATTTTCGCACTGACAGGTTGGAACAGTCCGCCTGAAAAAGAGGTTGGAAAGGACAGTGTGTAGTGTGTGTGGCCAGCTTTAGGGGAACAGGTCCAGACCAACAGCTTTGTCATTAGTCTGTCGCCTGCTTAACCCTCTTAGTCCCCAACCAGGATTTGCCAGGATTGAATAATTGCCTCCCCCCCCCCTGAATCCCAAACCGGGATTTGCCGGATTTACACACAGTAGATTTCCATCACGCTGTGACCATCACTAATTGCTACCACATGTCAAAGCTCTATCAGGCTAGAGGTAGAAATCCTGCTGAAAGTCTGGAAGTAATTATAGCTGCTGGTATGTACTTAGAAGGAGGAAAAGGCGAGCAAGCATGTGTGCCTGACCTGATTTCGTGATGGAATGCTGAAAAAATATATATGTATAAAAACAGGTTGTGTACCTAGACTGTCTGTTGTTTGAAATGGGCATCTGATGTAAAAATCCAGCCAACACTCTTTATCCTATTCTTTCTGTTTCTTTCTGTATGAAGTGCTTTTTAGATGCCAAGACTGTCTCTCTGTCTATCTGTCTATCTCTCTCGTTCTCTCTCTCTCTCTGTCTCTCTCTCTCTGTCTCTGTCTCTCTCTGTCTCTGTCTCTGTCTCTCGTTTTCTCTCTCTCTCTCTCTCTCTCTCTCTCTCTCCTCCTCTCTCTCTCTCTCTCTCTCTCCTCTCTCTCTCTCTCTCTCTCTCTCTCTTCTCCCTTCTCTCTCTCTCTTTCTTTTCCTCTCTCTCACACACACTCTCTCTTTATCTTTTTTCTCCCCCCTCTCTCTCTTTCTCTTTCACTCTTTTCTCCCTTCTCTCTCTCTCTTTCTTTTTCTCTCTCACACACTCTCTCTTTTTCTTTCTTTCTTTCTGTCTTTCTTTCTTCTTTCTTTCTGTCTTTTCTTTCTTTCTTTCCTTCTTTCCTTCTTTCTTTCTTTCTTTCTTCTCTTTCTTTCTCCTCTCTCTCTCTCTCTCTCTCTCTCTCTCCCCTCTCTCTCTCTCTCTCTCTCTCTCTCTCTCTCTCTCTCTCTCTCTCTCTCTCTCTTCTCTCTTCCTCTCTCCCTCTCTCTCTCTTTCTCTCTTTCCCCCCTTCTCTCTCCTCCCTCCCCTTCCCTCCTCTCCCTCCCCTCTCTCTCTCTTCTTCTTCTCCCCCTCCCTCCCCCCATCCCTCCCTCCCACCCCCTCACTGCCCCCTCTCTCTCTCTGGTAGTGATTAGCTGTTACATAGTAGCAGTAATGACCCCAAGGATTCCTTATCATTTTATTATTCCTGGAGTTCCCTTATTCTTTCCTCTGTCATTTTCTTCACGGCGCTTTGTAAGAAAGACGCTCGCTAGCTACTTCAGTTTTCACCGTTTCCTGTCTCAGTGAGTGAGGAGAAAAGCGGTGTGATGATGATGAGCGTTTTAATGAGTGCTGAAGGAGGCTGGATAGGGGTTTCCTGTTGCTCTAGTGTTGGGTGCTGTGTTTTTTCTCTTGCTCTGTTTTCTGTCTTCTTTTTTCATTCTGTGAATTTGGTATAGGTGCAGACGGATAGACACAGACGTGCGCGCGCGAGAGACAAGGCAGCAGGACATAGACACAACAGAACACACATATACAGCGACACAGACATCCCACACACAACACACACCCACACCACCAACACACACACACCACACACACCACCAACACACACACACACACACCACACACACCACACACACACACACACACACACACACACACACACACACACACACACACACACACACTTCTCTCTCTCTCTCTCTCTCTCTGACACACACACACACACACACACACACACACACACACACACACACACACACACACACACACACCACTTCACACAAACACAATCTTCTCTCTCTCTCACACACACATAAACCACACACATAACACACACACACACATCACACTACACACACACAACACACACACACACATACACACACACACACACCACACACACACACACACACACACACCACACACACACACACACACACACACACACACACACACACACACACCACAGAGTTTCCTTTTCTTTGTGACACCAAGGGATCTAACGGGACCTTTTCCATTTTTTTTTAAACCTTGATTGTCTTGAGAAGAAACAGAGCAAATGACAAGTTTATATTTTGTTCGTCCTTTTGTAAGGCTGTTGTATAAACATTTCGGGGACAGGGGACAGGGCGCCATCAATGTCAGGCCGCTATGGGACCCCAGCCAAGGGACTCTGCACTGCTGCTGGGTCACTTTGGTGCTGTTTAGTGGTGTCTGTTCTGAGCTAACATACGCAGGCCACTACCCACTACTCATCTCACTATTGATATGATTGATTTATTCATTTATTATTTATTTCGTGGATAATAGAATAACCACTCATGTACTTTTATATTACATCCAGTCCCGTGTGCATGCTGTTTTGTAAATTTTGTCATCTGTTCCCACCGGTACACAATGGCCTACTCTTACAAAAAGCCGAACAGGATTTAACGTGTGCGCAAGATGTTCTGCTGCGTGCGTTCGCACACGGGCCTCGGTTTATAGTCTCATCCGAAGGACTTTTGGGAAGAGTGGAGTCAGCACTGATGTTAACTCCAGGGGAAAAATCCCCTCGAACGGGAATCGAACCAGGTCGTCAAAATGCGAACGCAGTGTTCTGACCACTAGGCTATCCCGTTCCCTTGATAATAGTATTAGCTCATTGCGGAGCCAGACTGAGAGAGACACCCACCTGAGGTGGTGACCACCATAACGTTCCTCCAACAACCCTCTCCCGCGAACCTCCAACCCCAAAGGCTTTGGCACAAACTCACCACAGGCACAGAAGTGTATGGAGAAACCGAAATTTAGATGACTATTAGACCAGAGCAGCTGGGCCACCAGAGGCAGTTTTCCATCATTGCTGGACAATCAGTGAGGATGGGGATGATGTGATTGTCCTTCAGGATGATTAAGGTGTTTTTGACTTGACTTTACTTGATGTCATAGTGCTGCTGTTGAAGTGCTCCACATTTTAGATGATTATTTGACAGGGCCAAATTCTACGCTTATGTCTTAATATATCCCATTGACAACTGGGCCTGAGAGATACAGACAACTGTAGTGTTGGTCAGGTAATTTAAGCAACTCCTGGTTTTTTTAAAAGCAGTTCATAGTTTTACCAATGAGCACATAGCAAATTCACCCTCTGGGTAGGAGACGGCTGAGTCTGAAAAAAGCCCATGTGACTCTTCGGGATTCGAACCCGTGACTTTCCAGTCTGTAACCCAAGAAACTAACCACAGCACCATGACAGCTGGTAAAGCTGCCATTCTAATATTGTCGTGCTTCATCATTCTACAGATTAGGATTAAAATGTCAAACAAGAGCACTGCATTCTACAGATCAATGATGACTATAGTTTTTGAAAGTCCCCCAACAGTCACTGGTATGTATGTTAAATAAGACAGGGGACATGTCACTTCTTGGGGCACACCAGTGTGACTAGAACAACAAAAAGAAATAGCGGATCAAAAATAAACCGAACTAGTGTCTATTGAGCAGAGAGTTGATAATTACTAGAGTAATGATGAGCATATACATCTGTCTCCCCGTTTCATAACAAAAAAAATGTGTAGCTATACTGAATTGAAGGCTTTTCAGAAATCAATTGAATCACAAACAAAAGATCAAATTTATTTTAGTACCATGCGAGAAAAGTCAAAATAACATCGTCTATATTTCTAAAATAAATCTCACAAACAAATGAATGGGGGTGGAGATACATGATTATATTCAACAGGTGGCTGGTAACATTTTTAAAATTATCTCATAAAAAAAGAAAAACTAATATCCTAAAACCTTACAATGGAGGTGGCCAATGTTTAACGTATTGTCACACCCCCCAACAGGTGGTCCCCCAAAAGCCTCCAGCCAGGGTACCAGGCTCTCAGACCCAGCACCCAGCCTCTCCAGCCATTGAACAGTCGGAAACTGCAGCCGAACTCAGCGAAGGCACCTTTGATCATCAATCGGAAGGACCTCCCCCAACAGCCGTGTAACATGACCACAGCACAAACCGAAGACATTTCTTGGGACCCCCCTACCCGAAAACTAAAAGATGTACAGATACCAAAAAAAAAAAGACACAGAAATTACACACAGGATAACGTTCTAAGCTTGACAAATTTTGAGCAGTTTCAGTGAACTATTTTTTAAAATTATTTCCCTGCATTTGTTACTTCAGGCCTGTTTTGGTTTTTATGAATCTTGCTTTAGTTAATTTAACAAGTTTGAAAACTAACAGTATTACTGTATTATTAGAGTTTGGTGGGGTTTTTTTTTGGTCTTTAATAAAGCGTGAGGAGAATGGAGTTGTCTGTCTTTGTGTTTATGTGTTTTTTTAGTCTAATGTTCAACGTTCCATACAGTTTCAGTAAGATGTGGAGTAGTGGTAAGGTTTTAGAATTAGCGTGCAGTGTGTGTGTGTGTGTGTGTGTGTGTGTGTGTGTGTGTGTGTGTGTGTGTGTGTGTGTGTGTGTGTGTGTGTGTATGTGTGTATGTGTGTGTGTGTGTGTGTGTGTGTGTTCGTGTGTGTGTGTGTGTGTGTGTGGTGTGTGTGTGTGCGGTGTGTGTGTGTGTGTGTGTGTGTGTGTGTGTGTGTGTGTGTGTGTGTGTGTGTGTGTGTGTGTGTTGCTCTACAACACTGTAATACAGAAAATTTAAAAACCCAACAAATTAACAGTTACAAACATGAACAACATAAATCAGAACAATAAAAAAAAAAACGTTTTGCAAAGATGTTAAGATCTTATTTCAAAATGGGTACTTGCCCTCTTTAGGGTCAGGGAAGGTAAAGCAGTGAGGGAGAGGAGATGGGCGCCGCCCTCAATATGCTGGCCCCTAGAGAAGCTGAGGTCTCTGATGCCTCGCTCTCCTATGACCACATAGGTTATGGGACACCTTTAATTTTTTTGCTAAGGTATGGGTATGGTTGAAGTCCTGGAAAATGAAGATATGGCTTGCAATAATCAACCTTCATGGGTTACTGGTCAGGTTGAAAGCAATTTTCAGATACTTGTATCTATACTAACAGTTGAAATGATGCACATCTGACAGACAGACAGACAGACAGACAGACAGACAGACATACAGACAGAGAAAAGAGAGAGAGAGAGAGAGAGAGAGAGAGGAGAGAGAGAGAACAGACAGACAGACAGACAGACAGACAGACAGACAGACAGACAGACAGAACAGACAAAACAGACACAGACACAGACAACACAACAGACAGACAGAAGAGACAGACGACAGACAGACAGACAGAGAGACAGAGAGTGAAAAACATAAACTTACTGACGCGACTGACTGACCAACTGAATGACTGGCTAACTGTCTGACTGACTGATGACTGACTGAACAAATAAAGAAACAGAACAGATAGAGGAAATGACGATGCTTTGCATGTGTTAGTTACCCTGCTGCTTTGGGATGGAATGCAGCTTCTGTAATAACACTAATCTCCTAACACATTAATCCTGGATTTCTTTTTCATCAACTAGGATTTTTTGCAACTCGTCTGATGCTACGCTGTATTCATGTGTGTGTGTGTGTGTGTGTGGTGTGTGTGTGTGTGTGTGTGTGTGTGTGTGTGTGTGTGTGTGGTGTGTGTGTGTGTGTGTGTGTGTGATATATTATATTTATTCTTTATATCGGGATAATGGAATAAGCACTCTTGTGCTTTTTACATCCAGCCCCGTGTGTATACAGGATTGTAAAGCATCTGTTCCACGGCACACGATGGCCTACTCTTACAAAAAAGGGAAACAGGATTTAACGTTTGCCCAAGATGTTCTAACGCTGTTCGCACACGGACCTCGTTTTTAAGTCATCATCCGAAAAGACTACGGTGTTGTGTGTGTGTGTGTGTGTGTGTGTGTGTGTGTGTGTGTGTGTGTGTGTGTGTGTGTGTGTGTGTGTGTGTGTGTGTGTGGTGTTGTGTGTGGTGTGTGTGTGCATGCTGTGGTGCTGTGTGTGTGTGTGTGTGTGCGTGGTTGTCGTGGAGTGTGTGGTGAGTTGTGTTGTGTGTCTTGTGTACATTTTGCATTTTTTGTCTGTGATTTGTTCTTGTTCTTCTTAAAAACCCTGAAAAAAGTCCTGATGGGCGTATGAAACTAAAATTTTAGCCCCTGTACCTCGGGTATATGGAATCTTGTGGAGCCTATCTCTTGCTGTATCACAGATGATGTTGCTGGGCCTGTTGTACATCCATACCACCTGTCATTGCTGACCTAAACGGGTAAAGGTGTTCCCATAACCTATGCGGTCGTTGGGTAGAGAGATGTCAGAGACTTTCAGTTCTCCAGGGGCCAGTAATTGAGGGTGGCGCAAATCTCCTCTCCTTCGCTGCTTTGCCTTCCCTGACCTAAAGATGGCAGGTGCCCTTTTACAGCTGGGTGAACTGGAGGAACTATATTAAAGCTTAGGCGTGCAGAGACTAGGAAAGGTCAGGAACTAGGGCGTTAGCTTGGGGAAAGTGAGAGTTCTGACTACTGACCTATTCAGGTAGATAGGTTCTTAACACTTGTGTGAGATGTTATATATATATATATAATATCATAATAGATCTATTAATACTATTATATATCAAGATAATATATATAATGATATAATATAGTATACATTTGCTGATAGGATCTCAGTTTAGAGACTTTCCGAATGACTCTCAAGGAATAGATTCTATATCTGTGAGATTTCCAAGGGAAAATCCCTTTAAAAAAAGGGCAACATAGTCGTACAGCAAGCTTGCACACACACATAGATTGTTGTGTAAAACACAATGCGCATTGAATTGACGCAAACTCTTCCTCTGCTTCCACGCTTCCTTAGACCAGGTAGAGGTAGTAGTAGACAGGAGTCCTGCAGGTATTTTATTTTTTATTTAGTTTATTCTTTCATATTGAGGATAATGGGATAAGTACTCATGTGCTTTTTTTTTTTTACATCCAGTCCCCGTGTGTATGCAGTTTTGTAAATGTCATCTGTTCCCACCGCCACACGATGGCCTACCTTACGAAAAGCGGAAACAGGATTTAACGTGTGCGCGAGATGTTCTGCGTGCGTTCACACACGGGGCCTCCTCGGTTTATAGTCTCATCCGAAGGACTTTTCGGGGAGAGTGGAGGAGTCAGTACTGATGTTAACTCCAGGAGAAAAAAATCTCCTCGACCGGGAATCGAACTCGGGGTCGTCAAATTCCTAGCACAATGTTCTGACCACTAGGCTATCCCGTCCCGTCCCGTCCAGGTATTTCTTTTATATTTATTCTTTTATATCGAGGATAACAGAATAAGCAATCATGTGCTTTTTTTCATCCGGTCCCCGTATGTATGCAGTTTTGTAAATATTGTCATCTGTTCCCACCGGCACACGATGGCCTACTCTTACGAAAAGCGGAACAGGATTTAACGTACTGTAAGGACTGTCAGTCAGCCTGTGTGTGTGTGAGTGATGCACGTGTCTGTGCCGTTCTGCTTGCAGATGGAACTTGAGTCTCAGCCCTCTGGATCGACACAGAATGAACACCCTGTCCCCACACCTCCCGTCACAAACCCCACACCCATCCCAGCACCACAAACCGTGCCCGAAACACTAGCTCCTTCCCTACCGAACGTTGAGTTACTGTCCATCATGGAAAGACTGACGCGTCAGTTGGATAACTTGCTCACCAAAACTGATCCACAACCTCAAACTACTCTTTCCCCTCCATCCGTGGATTTGAAGTTAGAAATAGAAGCAGAAAACGTCAGCGACGCACAGCAGCAACAACCCGCTAAGCAAGACAGCAGCAGTGTTGTGTCTTCTTCTCCTCCTGCGGTAAATGAAGGTCCAGAAACGGTCGTAGTCGTAACCGAAAACACAACCGTTCCTCAGCAAACACCCGAGCTTCATGAGAGCGCGATCAAGGCAGCGGTTGACAAAATCTTGAGCGAAATTAGGACTTCTATGGGTGGCCAGGCCCCTGTTTTCAGTGGGACCAGCAACACTGAGTCTCTCTCTGTTAGTTCTTCAGGACTGCCCACACATGATTCTCACAATCCAGCCATGATCCCTTCAGCCCATGATGTGCCTCCGAGTCGCCTGACAAACAACTATCTGGCAGAATTTATCGAGTCACCTACCCCAAGCACACCGGCTAAAGATGGCGTCGATGCGTTGATGAATGCTGGGCCTGTGATTTCCAAAGAGCCTCTACAAATCGAAACATCTGTCTCTGGTGTTTCTTCACCAATGAATTCAGCATCAGTATCGTCTGGTGATGTCACTGATCAGACTGGTTCTGCAACAGCTGGTTCTGCTGGTTCTGCAACAACTGGTTCTGGTTCTGAAACAGCTGGTTCTGGTTCTGAATCAACTGGTTCAGCAACAACTGGTTCTGGTTCTGCAACAGCTGGTTCAGGTTCTGAAACCACTGGTTCTGGTTCTGCAACAGCTGG
This sequence comes from Stramonita haemastoma, assembly GCA_030674155.1. Classification (NCBI taxonomy): domain Eukaryota; kingdom Metazoa; phylum Mollusca; class Gastropoda; order Neogastropoda; family Muricidae; genus Stramonita; species Stramonita haemastoma. The sequence continues at coordinate 16,298,102 of CM060349.1, forward strand.
TTCAGGTTCTGAAACAACTGGTTCTGGTTCTGCAACAGTTGGTTCTGGTTCTGCAACAATAGGTTCTGCAACAGTTGGTTCTGCAACAACCGGTTCTGCAACAACCGGTTCTGAAACAGCCGGTTCTGAAACAGTTCCTCAGAGCGCGAACGCTCAAAGCAGCGCGGATCAGATTTCTGGGAACTCTGCCGCCCCGTTGTCAGACCCTGCTGAAGAGACCCTCAGAGCCATCGCGAACCTGATCAAGCAGCACCCAGAACTGCTGAATCAGCTGGTGCCTGGTGCTTCTGCCAGTGATCTGCAGCCTAGTGCCTCTTCTGCTTCTGGGTCCCCTGGCAGTCAGGCTTCTTCTGCTGCTTCTGCAGACAGTTCCCAGACCTCCGGTGGCCACCAGAACAATCCTAGTGATGCTCACTCAGGGCAAAACGTGTCTACAGGGTCTGTGTCAGGTCAAGGAAATTCGCCCTTTAGTGTGCAATCTTTGGGGAATGACACAGCGGGAATTGTGGCTTCTGGAGTGGGAGGTGGTGGTCATTCTAATTCGCAGATAAATTTTGAGACAGCGAGTTCAGGTTTGACACAAACTGGTCCAAAAATCAACTTCGAGCTGTCAAATTCAGGTTCGTCACAATCCAACCCGCAAGGGTTGTCTAATTCGGGTGTGTCACCACAAAACCCGCAAATGAACAATGGTTTGTCAAACCCAAACCTTTCTCAACTCAATGCCTCTTCTGTCAAGTCAGACGTGAACGCTTCTTCACCGGGTTCCAGTCACTCAACTCTCGCTAACGAGGCTGGTCAGGGACAAGCCTCGTCCAACACGAGCGCTTCCTCCTCACCACGTGGCGGCCACACTCCAGAGTTTGACCTGGTCAAGGCCATGCAGGATCCTCTGTTCGCTCAGCTGATGGAGCAACACGTGCACACGCTCATGTCTCAGGCGGGGCAGCTTCAGAACGCGTCTTCTGGCGGTTCCTTCGACCTGCAGACCGCTATGAAGGACCCTCTCTTTGTTAGGCTCATGGAGGATCACCTGCACCAACTCATGTGGGAAGGAAAGTCTCTGTCCTCGGGTGCAGGCTCAGCCAGCAAGGACAACACTAGTGCAGCTTCTACCCATCCCACAACTACTACCACTCCCACTCCTTTAAGTATAAACACAACAGCTTCGTCTCCAACGCAAGACACTCACCAGTCAGGCTTCAGCCTGACCAACGCTATGAAAGATCCTGTGTTTGTGTCGATGATGGAGTCTTATTTTAACCGTGTTATGGCCAAAAATAAAGCCGTTACGAACGCGACTTCAGCGGTAACGGTTCCACCCCCGCCGGTGCTAGTACCTCCGCCACAGCTGCAGCAGACCCCCGTTAAAAAAGATGTGCCTGTTCAGTTCATGCACACCTTGATCCAGACCTTTTCCAAGAAAAGTCCAGCCCCTGCTCCTAATTCTCCGAAAAACTCAGTTCCCGCTTCCACACACACCAACCCCACCCTCGCTCTCCTGGCTCAAAACCCATCCCTAGTTATTCCCTACACGAACCCATCTTTAGCTCAACTTTCACAAAACCCATCCAACGTTTTAACTCATTCAAACCCGTCTTTATCTCACCTTTCACAAAACCCAGCCAACGTTTTAACTCCTTCAAACCCGTCTCCTCCAGGTTTCTCCCCTACAAACGCAGCAGCCTCTCCCCAAAACCAGGCAATACCCTCTCTCCCCAACAACCTCTCCCCCTCCTCCAGCCTACACCTGCCTCAAACCCAGGCCTTTTTCAGGGCTTTGAAAGCCACCTTCAACAAAAACACACCCACCGCTGCCGCCACCACCGCGAAACCGGCTCTCCCCGTAGTGCCTCAATACACGTATGACGCTTTAGAAGAAGTGCATGCTCTTCTTCAGAGCTTGCGTCTGACCCACACTCCAGTCCTGGGGCAGATTAGGTTCCTGCTGGAGGTCAACCCTCCCAAGGTCAATCATCCTAAACAGGTGCCCTTGACGCAGGTGTCGCAGCAGCAGCTGGTGGAGATCGGGTCAACAACACTACACCTGTGATGGCCAAAGTCCTGAGTAACAGTCTGAGTCTGCTGGCTTCGTCCTATGGGCTGACTGTGGACCAGGTGAGGTTGTTGTTGTTTGTTGGGTGGTGGTGGTGGTGGTGGTGGTGTGGTGGTGGTGATTGGTGGTGGTGGTGGTGGTAATGATGGTGGTGGTAATGGTGGTGGTGATGGTGGGGGTGGTGGGGTGGTTGTGGTTGGTGTTGGTGGTTGTTGTTGATGTTGTTTGGGTTGTGGGTTGGTGTTGGTGGTGGTGGGGGTTGTTGTTGTTGTTGTTGGTGGTGGTGGTGGTGTGATTGTGGTGGTGTTTGTGGTGGTGGTGGTGGTAGTGGTACAATACCAACCTCTGTCATAGCCAAGGTCTGAGTCTGCTGGCTTCGTCCTATGGGCTGACTCTGGATCAGGTGAGGTTGTTGTTGGTGATGGTGGGGTGATGATGATGATGAGGAGGAGGAGAGGATAATGATGATGAGATGAGGAGGAGGAGGAGGAGGAGGAGGAGGAGGAGGAGAGGATGGTGGTGGTGATGGTGATGGTGATGATACAGATGGTGATGATGATAATGGTAATGGTGATGATGGTGGATGGTGAGGGTGGTGATGATGGTGGTATTGGTGGTGGTGGTGGTAATGATGGTGGTGGTGGTGGTGATGGCTGTTGTTGTTGTTGGTGGTGGTGGTGGTGGTGGATGGTGGTGGTGGTGGTACAACACCACACCTGTGATGGCCAAAGTCCTGAGTAACAGTCTGTCTGCTGGCTTCGTCCTATGGGCTGACTGTGGACCAGGTGAGGTTGTTGTTGTTGCTGTGTGTTTGGTGTGGGTTGATGGTGGTGGTTGGTGATGTTGTTGTTGGGTGATGGAGGTAGTGGTGATGATGGTGGTACAACACCACCCCTGTCATGGCTAAGGTCTGAGTTTCTTCATTTTCGTCCTATGGGTTGACTGTGTACCAGGTGATGTCTTTATGTTGTTGTTGGTTGTTTGGTTGTGGTTGTTGGTTGGTTGTTGTTGGTTGTTGTTGTTGTTGTTGTTGTTGTTGGCGGTGGTGGTAGTGGTACAATACCACACCTGTGATGGCCAAAGTCCTGAGTAACAGTCTGAGTCTGCTGGCTTCGTCCTATGGGCTGACTGTGGACCAGGTGAGGTGTTGTTGTTGTTGTTGTTTGTTTGGGTTGTTGTTGTTAGTGGTGATCATGATGATGAGGAGGAGGAGGAGGAAGAGGAGGAGTAAGTGAGTGGTGATGGTGATGTGGTGGTGGTGGTGGTGATGGTGGTGGTGTTAGAGATGTTGGTGGTGGTAAATGGTGGTGGTGGTGGTGGTGGTGGTGGTACAACACCAACCCTGCAAGCCAAGGTCTGAGTCTGCTGGCTTCGTCCTATGGATGACTGTGATCAGGTAGGTTGTTGTGTGTTGTTGGTGGTGGTGGTAGTGGTGGTGGTGGTACAACCTTGTTGTGCCAAGTTGAGTAGTTGGTTGTGGCGTCGTCTAGGCTGAGTTGACGGTAGTTGTGTGGTGGTGGTGATGTGTTGGTTGGTTGTTGGGTGATATGAATTTGATTGGTAATAAGAAGAAGAAGAAGAAGAATTGCGAAGAATTGCGAAGAATTGCGAAGAAGAAGAAGAAGAAGAAGAAGAAGAAGAAGAAGAAGAAGAAGAAGAAGAAGAAGAAAAGAAGAAGAAGACGATGACGACGACGACGACGACGACGACGACGACGACGAAGAAGAAGAAGAAGAAGAAGAAGAAGAAGAAGAAGAAGAAGAAGAAGAAGAAGAACAACAACAACAACAACAACAACAACAACAGCAACAACAACAACAGCAGCAACAACAACAACAACATGAACAACAACACCAACACCAAACAAAACAAACAAACAAAACAAACAACCCCCCCCCCCCAACAAAAAACCACACAAATCACATATTAAAAAAAAAATCTTTATACCTCAAAATCCCCCTAACACTTCACTTCCAAACAAATACTTCCACAGGTGATGAAACTCTTCAAAGGCCAAACACCCGCCACCATAGCCACCCCGGGTACCACCCCAGCCACGGCTGCTGGGGGTCAGGGGAAAGGTGGGGGAAGCCTGCCACCCCTACCACTAAGGCTCCCATCACTACCCAGGCTCCTACTCCCGCTGCGGAGCCCACTGAGGCCCCAGAGCCCGGGGACCCCGGATTTTTGGCCCATCACTTTCCCGTGAACGGGAAAATCACGGCTCAGCACGTGACTATGTTGCAAGAGATGATGGGAATGTGAGTCTGGTTATTTATTTCTTGTATTTATTCATTTATTTTATTTTATTATTTATCTATTTTATTATACAAGTTATATATAAGTTCCATGTAGTATATTATTTATTATTATTATTATTATTATTATTATTATTATTATTATTATTATTATTATTATTGTTGTTGTTGTTGTTGTTGTTGTTGTTGTTGTTATTATTATTATTATTATTATTATTATTATTATTATTATTATTATTATTATTATTATTATTATTATTATTATCATTATCATTATTATCATTATTAATTTATTTCATTATTTCTTTCTTTCAATATTTATTTAGGTTTTTTAAAAGAATTAATTATTAATTAATTATTTCATCTATTCATGTATGTATGTATTTAATTAACTTATTTGTTTATTTATTTTGAGGATAATAACATAAGTATTTTTGTACCTTTTATTTTTATTTTTATTTTTTTTACTGTGTTCCAAGGGATGATTGTTTATTTTATTTTAATTTAATTTAATTTTATTTATCTATTTGATTTATTCATTCATCTATTTTATCTATTCATTTATTTATTTATTTACTTACTTATTCTTTATATCGAGGATAATGAAATAAGTACTTTTGTACTTTTTTACCGTGTTGCAAGGGATACTGAGAATGTGAGTCCGATTGTTTCTTTTCATTTTTATTTTATTTTATATATTCGTTTATCTATTTATTTATTCTTTTATATTGAGGACAATAGAAAAATCACGCATGTACTTTTGACCGTTTTGCAAGGGATGCTGGGAATGTGAAGTCAGATTGTTTATTTTGTTTTTATTTTATTTTATTTATATTTGTTTGTTTGTTTGTTTTTTCATTTATTCATTCTTTTACATCGAGGATAATGGAATAAGCACGCATGTACTTTAGACCGTGTTACAATGGATGCTGGGAATGTGAGTCGGGTTGTTTATTTTTTATTTCTATTTATTTTATGTATTTGTTTGTGGATTTATTTATTTTATTTCGAGGATAATGAACTAAGTACTTTTGTTCTTTTTTTTTTTTTTTAATACCGTGTTGCAAGGGATGCTGGGAATGTGAGTCCGATTGTTTGTTTTATTTTTATTTATTTGTTTGTTTATTTATTATTTATTTATTCTTGTATGTATCTATGAATGTATGTATTTTATTTATTTATTCATTTATTCATTTATTTATTCTTTTCTATCGAGGATAATGGAATAAGCGGACTGTACTTTTTACCGTGTTGCAAGGGGTGCTTGGAATGTGAGTTCGATTGTTTGTCTGATTTGATTATTATTTATTAATTTTATTTATTTATTTATTCATTTATCTCTTCTTTTATATCGAGGATAATGGAATAAACGGTTATGCACTTTTGGCCATGTTACAATAGATGCTGGTAATGTGAGTCCGATTGTTTAGTTTATTTTTTATTTTATTTATTTATTCATTTATTTATTTGCTTAATTATCTATTTTATTTATTTATTCATTTATTTATTCTTTTATATCGTGGATAATGGAATAAGCACGCATGTACTTTTGACCATGTTACAATAGATGCTGGGAATGTGAGTCCGATTGTTTATCGTATTTTATTTATTTATCTGTTTATCTATTTATTTATTTTAATATCGAGAATAATGCAATACGCACGTATGCACTTTTTTTAACATCCAGTGCCAGTGTGTATGCAGTTTTTGTAAATCTTGTCATCCGTTCCCACCAGCACATAATGGCCTACTCTTACGAAATGTGGAACAGGATTTAATGTGTGCGCAAGATGTTTCACACATGCGTTCGCACACGGGGCCTCGGTTTATAGTCTCATCCGAAGGACTTTGGGGAGAGTGAAGACAGCACTGATGTTAACTCCAGGAGAAAAAATCCTCTTGAACGAAATTCGAACCCGAGTCAGCAGATCAGATCGTATCACTCTGACCACTAGGCTTTCCCGTCCCCCTGAAGATAGGTGACAGGTGATTTTGGAATGAACTACCCTGCTGATATTTGCTTGTGCAGGTAAATGATGGTGACTTTGGTATACATACCCCTGGAGAGTTCAACAACGAGACAACTACTGACAGTGCAAAGTGTCGTGCGTGCGCGCGCGCGCACACACACACATACACACACACGCACGCACGCAAAACACATACATATACACACACACACACACGCACGCACGCACGCACGCACAAACACACACACACACACACACACACACACACACACACACACACCACACACACACACACTACACACACACACTTGGAATCCTTTGAACATCGTTAAAAATGTTTGCCTACACATATCAAAAAAGTTTTTGAATAAAGATTTGTAAGTCTGACTCGATGTTGTTTTCAGTGTTTATATCAGTCTATATCTTTTTGGCTGTGGCTCTGACTCTGCTTTTGGACTCTTTGTTTCTGACATTTTTTTCTCGTCATGGGAGAGAGAGAGAGAGAGAGAGAGAGAAGAGAGAGAGAGAGAGAGAGAGAGAGAGAGAGAGAGAGAGAGAGAGAGAGAGAGAGAGAGATTTATTCTTTTATGTCGAGGATAACGGAATAAGCACTTATGTGCTTTTACTAATCCAGTCCCCATGTGTATGCAGTTTTGTCAGTCTTGTCATCTGTTCCCACCGGCACACAATGGCCTACTCATACGAAAAGCGGAACAGGATTTAACGTGTGCGCAAGATGTTCTGCGTGAGATCACACACGGGGCCTCGGTTTATAGTCTCATCCGAAAGACTTTTGGGGAGAGTGGAGTCAGCCCTGATGTTAACTCCAGGGGGAAAATCCCCTCGAAAGGGAATCGAACCCGGGTCGTCAAATTGCGAGTGTAATGAAGAAGAAGAAGAAGAAGAAGAAGAAGAGGAAGAGGAAGAGGAAGAAGAGAAAGAATGCAAAGCAGAAGAATGCTGACAAAAAGATTGCAAAAAAGAAGAAGGAAAAGGAGAAGAAGGAGAAGAAGAAGAAGAAGAAGAAAAAGAAGAAGAAGAAGAAGAAGAAGAAGAAGAAGAAGAAGAAGAAGAAGAAGAAGAAGAACAAGAAGAACAAGAAGAACAAGAAGAACAAGAAGAACAGGAACAAGAACAAGAACAAGAAGAAGAACAACAACAACTACTACTACAACAACAAAAATACATCAACAGCAATACCACCACCATCAACTTCAACAACATCACAACACCAACAACATCAACAACATCCAACAAGAAATCTGTCATACCACACACACACACACAAAAGCAAAAGGCAAAAACACGAAGAAGACATTCTGAAATAGCTGTATTTCATTCTTGCATGGAGGCCATCTTTATTTCTCTCTGGCAGCATCCACATTGAACACGTGATTGCAAGGAATGATGGGAACATAAAGATAACTTCCGTCACGTGATCACGTCTTGAGAGCTGAACTCCCATCATACACCTCGCCTCCTCTGAAGGTCAGGTCACGATCTGCAACAGATGAAACCATGCACATTTGAATTACTGTGTGAGGGACAATTATAGCCGAGTGGTTTAGATCATTTGACTTCAATTATGTATGTTTCCCCAGTTCACCCAGCTGTAAAATGGGTACCTGCCCTCTTCAGGGTTAGGGAAGGTAAAGCAGCGAGGTAGAGGAGATGGGCGCCACCACCCTCAACATGCTGGCCCCTAGAGAAGCTGAGGTCTCTGACACCTCGCTCCCCTACGACCACACAGGTTATGGGACACCTTTACCTTACCTTATGTATGTCCTTGAATTCATTTTATTATTTTTTTTATACCACTTTATGTCACAGCAGATTTTTCTGCGTGAAATTCGGGCTGCTCTCCCCGGGGAGAGCGCGTCGTCGCAACAAGTGCAGCGCCTACCCGTTTTTGTTTCTTTTCCTGTCTGCAATTGTATTTGTTTCTCTATCAGAGTGGCTTTTTTCAAAAGAAATTTGCCTGGGACAACACTCTTGTTGCCGTGGGTTCTTTTACGTGCGCTAAATAATGATGTGTAACACACGTGACTTCGGTTTATCGTCTCATCCGAAAGACTAGCACCCAGACCACCACTCATGATCTAATGGATGGAGGAAAAGTTTTGGGCCCATACGGGATTCAAACGACCGCACACTACAACCCGGACTCTTTGCTTTCTAGACAGGTGCATTACCTCTAGACCACCTATCCATCGAATCTCTGTGTTCAAATCTCGTAGTCGGCGTCTGGTGATTTAAGGGTGTGAATCTTTTAAAAAATGGGTCCCAGGTCAAACTTAAATGAATACTTGCCAGTGCCTTAACTC
>CM060349.1:16311709-16314209 GCA_030674155.1 Stramonita haemastoma
TGCACGAGGGCCACGTTTTGGGAGGCGACGAAGACAGGGGGAGGGGTGGCCTGGCCACAGTAGGTTTGGTACTGAGCCTCCAGACCCCCCTCCAGGTCCTCTGGGGCTGGGAATAGGTCCCCTTCCAGCTCCCACCCGTCCACCACCTGGGTTTGAGGTAATAGTGATGAGGAGGAGGAGGAGGAAGAGGAGGAGGAGGAAGAGGATGATTATGATGATGATGACGATAAATGGAATTTATATAGCGTGTAATCATCATCATCATCATCATCATCATCATCATCATCATCATCATCATCATCATCATCATCATCATCATCATCATATTGATAATAATGATGATGATAATACAAATAAAAAATAATGGAATTTATATAGCGCATACTACTACTACTACTACTACTACTACTACTAACTACTACTACTACTACTACTACTAACTACTACTACTACTACTACTACTACTACTACTACTACTACTATATGGGATTTATATAGCGCTGAATCCTGTAGTGTAGAGTACACAAATCAAAGCGCTTATGGACAGACAGACAGACAGACAAACACACATACACACACACACACACACACACACACACACACACACACACACACACACACACACACACACACACACACACACACACACACACACACACAAAAAACAAACAAACAAACAGACATACCGCCATGAGCCCGTGGTCCTCACAGCCGATGTTGAAGTGAGTTATCTCCAGTTGCACAACACTGTCCACGCTTCCGATGACGTACAGCCCGCACACCATGTGACTTCCGGCGGAAGTGTGCCAGTAATGGCCGTCCTGCCCCACCATGTCCACACACTCTGCGCAGACAGAAACGACAACAAAAATAAAAAATGGAGGGATTGATGGAGGGAGGGATGGGTGGGTGAGTGGGTAGGTGGGTGGAATCAGAATCAGAATCAGAAATTATTTATTGCCATAAAAGTCACATGGACTTATTGACACAATAAAATAAACTCAACATAATTCATCAATACAACATACTATTCACTTGTAGGTGGGTTGGTGGGTTGGTGGGTGGGTGGATTGGTGGATGGGGAAGATAGGTGGGTGGATGAATGGGTAGGTGGGTGGGTTGGTGGGAAGATGGATGGGTGGGTGGATGGGTCGGTGGATAGGTGGGTAGGTGGGTGGATGGGTGGGTGGGTGGGTTGGTGAATGAAGACATGGGTGAATGGATGGATAGATGGGTTGGTAGGTGGGTGCAAGGAGTGGGTGGGTAAATGGATGGGTGGGTTAGTGGGTGGGTGGGTTAGATGGGTAGGTGGATGGGTAGTTGGGTGGGTAGGTGAGTGGATGGATGAATGGATGGATGGATGGGTGGATGGATAGATGGGTGGATGGATAGATGGGTGGATGGATAGGTGGTGGATGGGTAGGTAGGTAGGTAGGTAGGTGGGTGGTTGGGCGGTTGGGTGCGTAAGTAGGTATATAGGTGGATGGATGGATGATTGGTATTTTCAAAACACATTTAAAAGCAAATGGAATAAAAATTATGCCTTGAAATTTCATTACAAAGTAGAATAACGGATATAGTTTAATAATCAATAAAAATCTCAAAATGGACAACTTGACCCCCACCTGCCTTTAATGGCTCCTAGCGCAAAATTGGGTAAAGTGCTAAGCGACTCATTTCGCGATGAAGCGTCACATATCATTATGATAGGTAGGGTAGAATACATCCCTGTCAAGTTGTCTTAAAGCAGACAGACTTATATAGCAACACCATTACCTCATCCTCATCACCACTGATCATCATACAATCCATTAAAATTTATCTCTGATTCAGTGGTCTTAGCCGCCGCTGTAGTCTAGTGGTTAGGGCGTTGGACTCGTAATCTAAAGGTTGCGGGTTTGATCCCAGCTTTCGGCTATGGCGTTGTGCCCTTGGAAAAGGCACTTTACGGCTATTTTCTCACCCCACCCAGGTGTAAAAGGGGTACCAACCTTGTGTTGGGGGTTAACACTGCGATAGACTGGCGTCCTATCCAGGGGGGAGTCTATGACTCTCAGTCGCTTAACGCCACAGAAACCGGGATAAGCACCGGCCTGATGAGCCTTAGGCTCGGGACAGACTTTAACTTTTAACTTAACTTCAGTGGTTTTAGTCACTAAGGTCTTATGATGGATGACCTTCACTTTCAGCTCCCTCCCAATACCTTTTCTGTACCTGTGGTGAGTGAATTCATGCTGTCAAGAGCCTTGGGTGGGGGGGGGGGGGTGGAAGGTTTATATAATAGGAGAGGGTCATTAAAGGAGACTTTGTGGTGATCGCTCCATTTGTTCAACGTTTCAATCAGCCTGACTCTTCGACTGGGTCGTTAGTGTTGTCTGTAAGATGGTGGTGGTGGTGGTGGGGGTGGGGGGGCTTAGTAGGTGGTGTCTTGAGTTCGTTAGCTCGAGACAGGGAGAGAGAGAGAGAGAAGAGAGAGAGAGAGAGAGAGAGAGAGAGAGAG
>CM060349.1:16324209-16329209 GCA_030674155.1 Stramonita haemastoma
GCATTAACTCTGACTATGACTGATGGGGCGACGGGATAGCTCAGTGGTCAGAGCACACGCTTTCCCCCAAGTCAAAGTTAAGCAGTACCGAGCGTGGTTACCAAGTGTATGGGTGACCGTTTGCGTGCCTTGGCTTCAGTACAGTCCCCCCAGTTCACCCAGCTGTCAATGGGTACCTGCCCTCTTTAAGGTCAGGGAAGGTAAAGCAGCGAGGGAGAGGAGATAGGCGCCACCCTCAACATGCTGGCCCCTAGAGAAGCTGAGGTCTCTGATGCCTCGCTCCCTTACGACCACCTAGGTTATGGGACACCTTTAACTTTTCTTTAACCTATGTGAGACCAATGATGCTTTGAGCCCCATTGAATGCTTGCTGCAAGTAGTCTTCCCTGCAGCTTTATGTACAGCAGTCATTGACATCACTGTTTATTCTACAGTCTTTTTTCAACGCTGTTAAAAATCCCCAAACTCCGAATGTTTATCTTCTCGTTCAAGAGTACTTTTTCTCTGGAGTTAACATCAGCGCCGACTCCACTCTCCCCAACAGTCCTTCGGATGAGACGATAAACTGAGGCCTCGTGTGCGAACGCACTCAGAACATCTTGCGCACACATTAAAACCTGTTCTGCTTTTTCGGAAGACTAGTCCATTGTGTGCCGTTGGGGACGGATGACAAAATTTCCAAAACTGCATAAACACGGGGACTCGATGTAAAAAAAGCACATGAATACTTATTTCAGTATCCTCGAAAGAAAAGAATAATTAAATTGATAAAATAAAGATTTGGATAAATTCCTCAGAGCATCTTTTGTTTCTGCCTAGTTATCCTAATCTTTCTTTCATCGCAGTTCTGATTAAATGCAATTAATTACTGGGACATGGGTGCGAGGCAGTGGCTAATTTCTGGTGTATCTCCACTATGTGTTACAATTTTTTTAAAAACATTTTGTAAACGCCTTATTAATATTTCTATAGATCCCAAACTATTTTTAAGACAAAACAAAGAAAGAAAGAAAGAAACAAAGAAAGAAAAAAGACAGTAACAAAGAAGGTGGAAAGAAAGAAAGAAAGAAAGAGTGAAAGAAAGAAAGATAGAAAGAAAGAAAGAAACAAAGAAGACAGAAACAAAGAAGGTGGAAAGAAAGAAAGAAAGAAAGAGTGAAAGAAAGAAAGATAGAAAGAAAGAAAGAAACAAAGAAGACAGAAACAAAGAAGGCGGAAAGAAAGACAGAAAGAAAGAAAGAAAGAAACAAAGAAAATAGAAAGGGCAATTAGTGACAAGATGTATAGCGGATACATCAAAACACAAAATAGTGTCCTTCTCCTCTTCCTCCTCTTCCTCCTCCTTCTCCTTCTCCTCCTCCTCTCCTCCTTCCTCTCCTCCTCCTCCTCTCTCCTCCTCCTTCTCCTTCTCCTCCTCCTCCTCCTTCCCTCCCCCTCCTCCTCTCCTCCTCTCCTCCTCCTCCTCCTCCTCCTCCTCTCCCCCTCCTCCTCCTCCTCCTCCTCCTCCTCCTCTCCTCCTCTCCTCCTCTCTCTCCTTCCTCCTCCTCCTCCTCCTCCTCCTCCTCCTCCTCCTCCTCCTCCTCCTCCTCTCCTCCTCACACTATCAGCCTTAAGTGTGCTGTGGTTTTACTTACCGAAAAAGTTGGGTTTTTCAAGAAATATGACTGCCACTTCGACATAGAAAGGTTGTCTTCAGTTTTCAATTCTACACTCTGCTGACTAAAAGAGAACAACACACACACGCATGCACGTACGCACTCATGCACGCACGCACGCACAAACACATGCACGCACGCAAGCCTGCCTTCACGTACGCACATACACAAACACGCACACACAAACAACACGCGCGCACGCCTACACACACACAACACACACAGCGCACGCTCACACATATACACACACATACACACACATACACACACAAACACACACACAAACCCAGAGAGAGAGAAAGAGAAAGAGAGAGAGAGAGAGAGAGAGAGAGAGAGAGAGAGAGAGAGAGAGAGAGAGAGAGAGAGAGAGAGAGAGAGAGAGAGAGAGAGAGAGAGAGAGAGAGAGAGAGAGAGAGAGAGAGAGAGAGAGAATTGAATTGAATTGAATTGAATTGAATTGAATTGAGAATGATTGATGAATCGAATTGAATTGTATACATTTTATTTAAAGAGGGTAATGGCATAAGCAAACATTTTTTTTTTTTTTTTACAACCAGCCCTCTCGGAGAGAGAGAGAGAGAGAGAGAGAGAGAGAGAGAGAGAGAGAGAGAGAGAGAGAGAGAGAGAGAGAGAGAGAGAGAGAGAGAGAGAGAGAGAGAGAGAGAAGAGAGAGAGAGAGAGAGAAGAGAGGGAGAGACAGACAGACAACAACACACACACACACACAAACGGACACACACACAGACGCACAGACAGACAGACAGACAGACAGACACACACACACACACACACACACACATACACCAACACACGCCTACACACCACCCCACACCCCCCACACACACACACACACACACACACACACCACACACACACACACACACACACACACACACACACACACACCACACACACACAACACACACACACACACACACACACACACACGACACACACACACACACACCACGCACGCACACACTCAGAGGGTACTTTAAGGACAAGGAATGGGGGGAAGGTAAAAAAAAAAAAAAGAAGGAAACAAAGAATATATATCCTATCTACTACCTCTCGCAGTGTCTGTCAACGCAAAACACTTAGTGCAGAAACCTCTTCTTTTGTCACTTGTACCACTTCTGTTTCTGGTTTTCGCTTTCTGAAAGCACTTGCACAGACTATCGGTGCATTAGAAGTTTTTCCATTGTGAGGACGGCACTCTAAGATTTTACCTGTGTACATTGCTTTGTTTGAGGGTGGGTGGCGGGTGTGGGTGGTCAGGGTGGGGGGGTGGGGGTGGGTGGTGGGGGGGTTCATTTCCTTTGCTGGCGTTCGCTTACACTTCCTAACAACAAAGTTTGTTTTTGAGAGAGTAGTATTACTTCCAGTGCTATGGATTTGTGATGAGGAATATATTCTTCTCACCTACTAAGAAACATGTAGGCGTTGGGTTGACATACGTGGTCAGCTGCTCATATAGAGTGTGTGTGGGTGGTGAGTGTGGGGGTGGGAGTGGGGGGGGGGATAGCCTAGTGGTTAGAACATTGCGCTCGCAATCTGACCGACCCGGGTTCGAATCCCGTTCAAGGGGGATTTTTTTCTCTGGAGTTACCATCAGTGCCGACTCCACTCTTCCAAAAAAAGTGCTTCAGATGAGGACTATAAACCCAGGCCCGTATGCAAACGTTCGCAGAACATCTTGCGCACATGTTAAATCCTGTTCCGCTTTTCGGAAGAGTAGGTCATTGTGTGCCGGTGGGAACGGATGACATTTACAAAATTGCATTCCCACGGAATGGATGTACAAAAGCGAATGAGTGCTTATTCCATTATCCTCGATATAAAAGAATAAATAAATATTATATTATATTTTATATTTATTCTTTTATATTTATTCTTTTATATCGAGGATAACAGAATAAGCAATCATGTGCTTTTTTTCGTCCGGTCCCCGTGTGTATGCAGTTTTTGTAAATATTGTCATCTGTTCCCACCGGCACACGATGGCCTACTCTTACGAAAAGCGGAACAGGATTTAACGTGTGCGCAAGATGTTCTGCGTGCGTTCACACACGGGGCCTGGGTTTACAGTCTCATCTGAAAGACTTTGGGGGAGAGTGGAGTCAGCACTGATGTTAACTCCAGGAGAAAAATCTCCTCGACCGGGAATCGAACTCAGGTCGTCAATTTGTGATTTAAAGCGTATACAAAAAAAAAAGAATAGAAAAAAGCCCACACACAAAGGTTCAAAATCGTGGTCGTAAACACTTAAAAATCTTGACTCCTTCCTTTCTTTATATTTCCTTCTGGGTTTCTTGTAAATATACTAGGAAATTTTCATTTCTTGTGCTTGTTTTTTTTTTTTTATTTATAATAAGTCTGTTTTATTTTTTAGTTCCGCTCTGTGAGTGCATCTTTTTTTTTCTTTTGTAACTACTTCAGGTACAGAAAAAAATCATTAGTTCTGAAGTATTAAAAAAAAAACCCTTACAGACCTGTTACATTCCTGTCATTATCTGGCCAAACTAACTACAAAAATATCATATCTTTTTGACAATAAACATTTAAAACAGAATCATCCTGTTCTGCTTGCTGTTTTTTTCTTCTCTTTTTTGCATGTGCAAATATTACAGTATTGAAAGAATATTCCTCGAAGTCGGGATGTGATAACCTTCATAGTGGTAATGATAATGATAAATAATAATAAGAAGAATAAGAATAAGAATAAGAATAAGAATAATAATAATAATAACAATAATAACAATAATAACAATAGTAACACTACTACTACTACTACTACTACTACTACTACTACTACTACTACTACTACTACTACTACTACTACTACTACTACTACTACTACTACTACTGATAATAACAACAACAACAACAACAACAATAATAATGATGATGATGATGATGATGATGATGATGATGATGATGATGATGATGATGATGATGATGATGATGATGATGATGATGATGATAATAATAATAATAATAATAATAATAATATAATAATAATAATAATAAAAATAGAATTTCTATAGCGCTATATCTTGTAAAAACAAATCAAAGCGCTTGCATTCGACCTATACAAACACACAAGCAATCAATAACAATTTATTAGTTGTAGCAATTCGAATGTAACACACACACACACACACGCACGTGCACACACACACACACACACACACACACACACACACACACACACACACACACAACACACACACACACACACACACACACACACACACACACACACACACACACACAACAACTCAATAGCCAAGTGGTCAAAACAAACCAAAACAAAAAACCAAACCAAAAATGGTCGCATACGCC
>CM060349.1:16334209-16339209 GCA_030674155.1 Stramonita haemastoma
CTTCCAGCAAAAGCAAAAAAAACAACAACCCAAAATCAAAACAACCTTCTCTATACAAACAAGATAATTATTGTGCACATATGCACTCAAAGTAACACACCCCGAACTATAATGACAATAACAAAAAAAGAAGCTGTGTGTTGTGGCAGACGACATGCTCACTCATACATTCTGCAGGAGGTAAACGGAAAAGTGGGGGGGAGGGGGGGAGGAAAGGGGGAGGGGGAGAGACAAACAGAGGACACTAGGGGTGGACTAATCATGATGATTTCTTCCACGCTGCAAGGCTCACGTCTGATTGGCAGTATACTCTACACACTTGTTCTGTCGGACTGAAATTAATGACAAGGGGTAGATAACTACACAGCTACCTTGATGGTAACACTGGCTAGAAAGGGGGAACTATCTTTTTCCTGATATTCTTTGGAGAGTTTATTATTTTCCTTTTAAGGTTTCTGTCTCTGTGGGTAAGTTTAGAATGGGTGTGGGGTTTGTGGTGTGGTGTGGTGTGTTGTGTGTGTGTGTGTGTGTGTGTGTGGTTGTGTGTGTGTGTGTGTGGTGTGTGTGTGTGTGTGTGTGTGAGGGTAGTGGGGTACAGAGTTTGTATTACTGGAAGTTTTTTTAACTTTCTTTGTGATTTAAGAAAGTAGTTCTGATATTGAGATGTTTTTTAATTGACTTGTGTAGGATGATCATGGTCAGGAGTCTTTGGATAACAATTATTACTCATTCAATATTGATGATCTTCAAAGAAATTGAAAAGTTAAAGAACTCTTCTTCCTATGATATCTAGCTAAGGCGAATAGACTTGACAGGATTACCACATCGGAACAGTGCCCAGATTATGGCCCTCTGTAGAAAGAGAGGAAGAGCCAAGAACAACATGGAGGAGGACAGTGGAATGTGAGATGGAAGCCATGCACACTCTTGGAGTTCATTGACCAGGCTGGCCCAGGATAGGCAGGGGTGGGAAAGTCTTTGTTGCTGCCCTACACACCACTGGGTGTAAAGGATGAGTGAGATGATGATTGATGAATGATGATGATGGTGTAAGTGATGATGATGATGATGATGATGTGATGATGATGATGATGATGATAATGATGAATCAGGAAATATAATATCTACAAAGTTATAACTATTTCACGTTCAAAAATTGTCATAATCACTCCGTTTAAGAAAAATAAAAATCAGTTTGTAAATAAATGTATTTTTCTTTCAACCATTTCTTCTCAAAGGAAGAATGTAAAACTTGATACACACAAAAAAACCCAAAACAAACACAAGGAAAATAAAACTGCAAAAAAAAGTGTTTCTCCAGGTATACAATAACAATGACCAAGCCAGCTATGCATAGAGAGACACAGAAGGAAACTGGTCACGTGTTGAGTTGACCAGTGCTGTCCAGTCACCACACACAATCAAACATCACGTGCACAAACAAATCATTGTAGTTACTGTAATCCTAACGTCTGCAAACAACAGCCACACAGAAATAGAAAAAATCGAAGCACAGATCATAGGGAGCTAGCTCTGTAGTACATAGTGGTCTGTGCTCTTTTTATACAGGGCCTGTAGGAGAGAATATTTATTCCAGGAAATGGCCAGTATGTGGTTTTTCTTCAGCATCAGCGAATGGACAGGTCTAGAACTCAACAAAACCCTGAGAAAGGCACAGAACAGAGAGAGGAATGGGGGGATCTGGTTGACAAGTCTTCAGGGGTGCCCCCACGGTCGCCAGACTAAGGGATAGATGGATAGATAGGTAGGTAGATAGACAGATAGATGAATAGATAGATATATAGATAGATAGATAGATAGATAGATAGATAGATAGATAGATAGATAGATAGATCAATCAATAGATAGATAGATGGATAGATAGATAGATAGATAGATAGATAGATAGATAGATAGATCAATAGATAGATGGATAGATGGATAGATAGATAGATAGATAGATAGATAGATAGATAGATAGATAGATAGATAGATAGATAGATAGATAGATAGATAGATAGATAGATAGATAGACAAACACAGACAGATAGACAAACAAAAAGGAAAAACAAACAAAAACAAAAACTAAAACAAAATGGATCACATGGACTGTAACCTGTCAACACAAACACATTAATACCTGGAGATAGTTAGTAATTGTAGTGTGATATTTCCTTACATTTGGGTAGTATGATGAAAGAAAGAGTGAGAGAGAGAGAGGGGGGGGAGGAGATAGATAGAAATAGATAGATAGATAGATAGATAGATAGATAGAATAGATAGATAGATAGATAGATAGATAGATAGATAGATAGAATAGATCAATCAATAGATAGATGGATAGATAGATAGATAGATAGATAGATAGATAGATAGATAGATAGATAGATAGATAGATAGATAGATAGATAGATAGATAGATAGATAGATAGATAGATAGATAGATAGATAGATAGATAGATAGATAGATAGTAGATAGTACGACGGAAAGACAGACAGATAGATAGAATCAGAGAGAGAAACAGACAGACAAAGAGAGAGACAAGGAGGAAAATCAAAATAGAGAGAGAGAAGAGAGAGAGAGAGAGATGAGATGAGATGAGAGAAGAGAGAAGAAGGACGACAGACAGACAGACAGACAGACAGACAGACAGACAGAAGACAGACAGACAGACAGACAGACAGAGACAAAGACAGACAGACAGACAGGAGAACAGAGACAAACAAAGACAGACAAATACAGAAAGAATGAGGGGTAGGGTTGGGGTTGGGAGTAACTGTCCTTGCTCCCTGTAATTGGTTGTAACAAAAAAGGAAAAAAAACCCTGTAAATGTGCTGTTCTTATTTGCAAAATTATCACAGATGCTTGCTTCCGTGTGCATGAGTGTTTCTTGGTATGTGTGCAACTCGTTTGATAATATAAAAAAATATCTACATGATAAAGAAGAAGGCAAAAAATTATTCCTATTCAAACATATCAAGTAAAAGTAAAAAAAGCATTTTAAAGGTGAACACAGAAAAAAAAGAAGAATCTGAGAAAGTAGTAATGTCAGATGGAAATGACCTGGCACATTGACAGTGTGCTATGTTTGAAGTTTCATGGACTAAATGAAGTGTGTGTGTGAGAAAAGTTTCAAACTTTTGTAGTATGACATTAAAAACACCACACACACGCGCGCGCACACGCGCGCGCGCGCTCATACACCACACACACACTCACAACACACACACAGAGGCTCATTAGCTCGCACACACACAACACAGGACACACACACACGCACACACACACACACACACACACACCACACACACACACACACACACACACACACACACACCACACACACACACACACACACACTACACACTCACACACACATCACACACACATCACATGCTCACTACACATACACACACACACATCAAACTCTCTCTCTCTTATATTACATATATTATATATATATTTATATATGTATATATATATACATATATATACACACAGATAATTATATTGTATTATATTGCATTATAGCATTTCATATCGTTATCATATCATATTATATTACTATTTATTATACACACTCACACACGCACACACATACACACACAAATATATAATATATATATATATATATACATACACACACACACACACACACACACACACACACACACACACACACACACACACACACACACACACACACACACACACACACACACACACCACACACATTGGCTGGAAGCATTTCCTGTACAGTTTTCACTAAATACCACTAATGGCAAAGTTTTCAAAAAGTTTTTGATTGATCTATAAAGAAACCACCTAAGTACACAACTTGGAACAAAATGTCCTCAAAAGTGTGAGTAAAGTATGCTATGGTATCACCCTCTTACGTTTATAGCCATATAGCCTTACAAAGTAGCACCATTTTACGTCGATAGCCGTATAGCTTTTCAAAGCACAGGAAATAGTCTGACCTCAGAGCTCGAGGCAAAAGTCGGAGTTTTTTTTCCTCATGTAATTGGTATTCTTGACTGATCTTTAAGGAAAATGTGGGTTATTGTGTTGAGTAAAGTGATGTCTCTAAAAGTTAAATTTCCGGAAACTACTCGCACTCTGACAAATTGTTACAATAATAATTAAAATGTTGAAGACAAACGGTGCTGCTGATTGTGGAACTCTAATATTATATTCTGGAAACTTGTTGAATCTTTGCCACCGTTTTATGAGAAATAGCTGTTAAAAAGTCCTTCGGATAAGACTATAAACCGAGGTACCGTGTGTGCGAACGCACACACACAGAACATCTTGCACACACGTTTAATCCTGTTCCTTTTTTTTTTTGTAAGAGTAGGCCATTGTGTGCCGGTGGGAAGAGGATGACAAAATTGACAAAACTGCATACGCAACTGGGACTGGATGAAAAAAAAAAAAGCACATGAGTGCTTCTTCCATTATCCTCGGTATAAAAGAATAGATTTTTTAAAAAATGACCAGACAGTCACCTGGTAGAAACCTTCATACTGCATAGCTCGCAAATCCAGCATAACTCAGTCAAGGGTCCAGTGCTTAATTTAAAATTAACGTTCTGCTCTCTGTTACCTAGTCCAAGTTGTGGTCAGTTTTCTGCTATAATCAACACACCAGCCCAGTGGGCTGGGCAGGGATGGAATGGACAGCAGCTGAGAGCACCTGAAAGTGGGGGAAAACTGACCGTTGTGACTAGAGCACATCGGAGGACGGACTAAAAACAAAAAAAAGGTTAAAGTATCCCATAACCTAAGCGGGTCGTAGGGGAGCGAGGCATCAGAGACCTCAGCTTCTCTAGGGGCCAGCATGTTGAGGGCGGTGGCGCCCATCTCCTCTCTCCCTCGCTGCTTTACCTTCCCTGACCCTGAAGAGGGCAGGTACCTATTTACAGCTGGGTGAACTGGGGGGAACTGTACTGAAACCAAGGCGCGCAAATTGTCACCCATCCAACTGGTAACCACGCTC
>CM060349.1:16342651-16345151 GCA_030674155.1 Stramonita haemastoma
TATACAATGCGCGTTCATACGCAAATAATTATTTCAGCCCTGAAGTTGGAAAGCGGCTACCTCAAAGATGGACAAAAACGGTGGCATATGTGACGCTCCACACGAAATGAGTCGCTTAGCACCTAACCCACTTTTCCGCTAGGGGCCAGGTGGGGTCAAGTTGGCAATTTTGAGATTTTGATCGATTATAAAAACTAAAGCCATTATTGTACCTTGTAATGAAGTATCAAGTCATAATTTTGTATCCTTTTTGCTTTTAAACGTGTTTTTTTTTTTTTAAATGCCCAAGCCCTCATTCTTACCATTTTACTATGATGCTAAACTTGTCCATTTCTCATTTTGGTCATTTCCTGTAGTCTATCATTTCAACTTGTTATAACTTTTTGAAGAAATTGTCCGATTTTGAATCTGTTTTTTTTTTTTTTTGGTATTATATAGCCATTTCATTGTTGATTAAGAACATGTCAATAACTAAAAATTGACCTCTGGTGCAATGCGACTCCTTATGTGGTAGAGCGTCACATATCCAATATCTCACAATTGAACTCAAGACAAGGAATTTAAAAAAATGTAAAAAAAAACTACACAAACCTTCAGAGATTTAAGACAAGGACTAAAAAAATTTAAAAAAACAAAAAACAAAACAAAAACAAAACCTTCAGAGATTTGAGACAAGGAATATAAAAAAAATGTAAAAAAAAAATCCCAACCCGAAACCTGCAGAGATTTAAGATAAGTTTATGTTCGAATTTCAGAGCTTGCGTAATTTTTTTAAAATCCCCAGACTGTAACACTTTAGCTATTTGAAATTGTTTCTTTAGGGGGTTTAAGACCAGAAGAATTTAACAATAGTCTAAAAAGCTAAGAAGAGGAAACCTCATGGGAGATGTATGTATAGAAGACATAAAACTTCGTTTATAGAAAAAGAAAAAAAACACGTGATTTTTAAAATCTGTATTTCGTGCTTTCTTATTTTGAGGAAGAAGATGTTAGCTTACTCTAAATTGCAATTTTTATATATTTTGGAAAAAAAATCCTCTTCGTAAATATTGTTTAAACAAATAAGATGCCTGAAAAGTTAGTGTAAAGAATCTTTCATCAAAATAAAAGAAGGGGAAAAACCAGTTTTAAACAAATATGGCGTTTCCCCTTGAGAAATAGGTGATTGATGCTAGCTCATCACGAACACCCCCCCCCCCCCCACACACACACATACATGTGTGTGCACGCGCACACACACACACACACACACACACACACACACACACACACGACACCACACACACACACACACACACACACACACACGCGCGCGCGCGCTCACCCACAACCACAACACAACACACACCGCTTACACACACACACAAACGCGCGCGTGCGAACACACACACACACACACACACACACACACACACACACACACACACAACACACACACACACGCACACACACACACGCACACACACACACACACACGCACACACACACGCGCGCGCGCACACACACAACACACGCACACACACACACACACACGCGCGCGCGCACACACACGCACGCCACACACACACACACACACACACTCACACACACACAAATGCGCATGTTCCCACTCACACGCTCACTCATAGTACTTAACACTAAAAAAGTATACAATTTCCCTGATTATCTTTAATTCTTGTCTTAATTTTGAATTTAAAATTGTAATTCAAGAGAATCGCTACACACCTTGATCTAATGTGTATTACACACGGAACCTCAGTTGTGTCATCTCATCTGAAAGACTAGCACCCAGACCACCACTCATGGTCTGGTGGCTGTTTTAGAAGGCATTCGTTTTTGATGCTGCGTAAGTTTTTACTGAATGACGTCATGCTATTTGTCGACGAGCTGAAGGCAAAGACCATGAATATATATATATATACCTATATATAATACCTATATATATATAATATATATATATATATATATATATATATATATATATATATATATATATATATATATATATATATATATATATAATATATATATATATATAATATATATAAAAATATATATATATTCTACTTTCCATGGCCCAGCCCAGCCCTTAAGTTAAACAGTGAAGGATATAAGCTAAGCCCTGCGGTCTACATCAATTCTTTTATATCGAGGATAATGGAATAAGCACTCATGTGCTTTTATATTACATCCAGTCGCCGTGTGTATACACTTTAGTCAATCTGGTCATCTGTTCCCACTGGCACACGATGGCCTACTCTTACGAAAAGCGGAACAGGATTTAACATGTGCGCAAGATGTTTTGTGTGCGTTTGCACACGGGCCTCGGTTTAGAGTCTCATCCGAAGGCCTTTGGGGGGAGAGTGGAGTCAACACTGATGTTAACTGCAGGGGAAAAAAATCCCCTCGAACGGGAATCGAACTCGGGTCGTCAAATTGCGAGCGCAATGTTCTGACCACTAAGGCTATCCCGTCCTCCTGTTAAACCAGGGAACGCACA
>CM060349.1:16373152-16375652 GCA_030674155.1 Stramonita haemastoma
CTATTATCTATGTATCTATCTATGTATCTTATCTATCTATCTATCTATCTATCTATCTATGTATCTATCTATGTATCTATGTAGCTATCTATCTATCTATCTATCTATGTATCTATGTATCTATGTTATCTATCTATCTATCTATGTATCTATCTATGTATCTATGTAGACTATCTATCTATCTATCTATCTATGTATCTATCTATGTATCTATGTAGCTATCTATCTATCTATCTATGTATCTATCTATGTATCTATGTAGCTATCTATCTATCTATCTATCTATGTATCTATCTATGTATCTATGTAGCTATCTATCTATCTATCTATCTATGTATCTATCTATGTATCTATGTATCTATCTATCTATCTATCTATCTATGTATCTATGCTATCTATCTATGTATCTATCTGTATCTATTGTATCTATTATCTATCTATCTATCTATGTATCTATGTACTATTCTATCTATCTATCTATCTATGTATCTATCTATGTATCTATGTAGCTATCTTATCTATTAATCTATCTATCTATGTATCTATCTATGTATCTATGTAGCTATCTATCTATCTATTAATCTATGTATCTATCTATGTATCTATGTACTATTCTATCTACTCTATTTTATCTATTATGTATCTATCTATGTATCTATGTAGCTATCTATCTATCTATCTATCTATGTATCATATCTTTGTATCTATGTAGCTACTATTTCTATCTATCTATCTATGTCTATCTTATCTATGTATCTATGTAGCTATCTATCTATCTATCTATCTATGTATCTATCTATCTATCTATCTATTATCTATCTATCTATTATCTATCTATCTATCTATCTATCTATCTATCTATCTATCTATCTATCTATTATCTATCTATCTTCTGTCTGTCTGTCTGTCTGTCTGTCTGTCTGTCTGTCTGTCTATCTATCTATCTATCTATCTATCTATCTATCTATCTATCTGATCTGTCTGTCTGTCTGTCTGTCTGTCTGTCTGTCTATCTATCTGTCTGTCTATCTATCTATCTATCTCTTGTCTATCTATCTATCTATCTATCTATCTATCTATCTATCTATCTATCTGTCTATCTATCTATTTATCTATTTATCTATCTATCTATCTATCTATCTATCTATCTATCTATCTATCTATCTATCTATCTTATCTATCTATCTATCTGTCTGTCTGTCTGTCTTCTATCTATCTATCTATCTATCTTCTATCTATCTATCTATCTAATCTATCTTCTATCTATCTATCTATCTATCTATCTATCTATCTATCTTATCTCTATCTATCTTCTATCTCTCTATCTCTCTATCTCTCTATCTCTCTATCTCTCTATCTCTCTCTATCTCTCTATCTCTCTCTATCTGTCTATCTCTCTCTCTACCTCTCTATCTTCTATCTCTCTATCTTGTATCTCTCTATCTCTCTATCTCTCTATCTATCTATCCTGTAGTCTCGCAACCGTGGGGGCACCCCAAAAGACTTGAAAACCAGTTCCCTCCCTCCATTCCTCTCTCTCTCTGTTCTGCCTTTCTCAGGGTTCTGTTGTTGAAAATGATGAAATAATTAACAAAACCACATGCACACTACGACAGAATGTAAAAGATAAAAAAGCACACAAAGTGTTCTTTCCCCACTTATCTCGAAATAAAATAATAGATGAGAATTGTGGCCCAGAACCTTTCTGTTATGTTGCTGTCAAAGAAGACTGCAGTGGTTGCTTTGTTATAGAGGCACTCCATGGTTCTGATAAGACAGTTAAGTTAAAGTTAAAGTCTGTCCCGAGCCTAAGGCTCATCAGGCCGGTGCTTATCCCGGTTTCTGTGGCGTTAAGCGACTGAGAGTCATAGACTCCCCCTGGATAGGACGCCAGTCTATCGCAGGGTTAACCCCCAACACAAGGTTGGTACCCCTTTTACACCTGGGTGGGGTGAGAAAATAGCCGTAAAGTGCCTTTTCCAAGGGCACAACGCCATAGCCGAAAGCTGGGATCGAACCCACAACCTTTAGATTACGAGTCCAACGCCCTAACCACTAGACTTCAGCGGCGGATTCATGGTTCTGATAAGACAGGCATTGATGTTATACAGTATCATCGCTGCACAGTAAAAGCTGTATGTCAAACTCTATCGAACAGCCGAGGAAGGAAAAAAATGTTCTGGCTGTTTATCTGTCTATGAAGATGAATTTTTTTGCTTGTGTTTGTTTGTTTGTTTGTGTGTATGTGTGTGTGTGTGTGTGTGTGTGTGTGTGTGTGTGTGTGTGTGTGTGTGTGTGTGTGTGTGTGTGTGTGTGTGTGCCACTCCTTGGGTATATAAGCCATGAGAATTTTTTTTAAAGAAAAAAAGAAAAAGACAGTTGAAGTATAACTAAAAAAAAAACCCAAGGATTTTTAAAGTCAATAGCCGAGAAACAAGCAATATAACTAAAAACAAAACTCACCTAACACACACGTACACAGTATGATATACTTAAAGTA
>CM060349.1:16385652-16388152 GCA_030674155.1 Stramonita haemastoma
ATGCAACATAAAAATACATAAGAATATAAACAAAAAAGTGCGAAAGAAAGCAGACGAACAAAAAAAGAAACTACCTTGAACACCCACATACAATAATATAAAAGTGCATAAGAATAACAACAGAGAAGATACTGTGAAAGAAAGAAGAAGACGAATTAAAAAAACAACAACCTTGAACACACACATACAATAATATAAAAAATGTATAAGAATAGAAAACAAAGGAAGACAGTGCAAAAGGAAGAAGAAGACGAACCCAAAAAAACCTACCTTGAAACACGCACATACAACAATATAAAAGTGCATAAGAATCGATACAAAAGAAGACAGTACGAAAGAAAGAAGAAGACAAACCAAAACATTCTACCTTGAACACACTTATACAACAATATAAAAGGGCATAAGAATAGAAACAAAACATTATAGTACGAAAGACAGAAGAAAACGAATTAAAAAAGAAAAACCCGCCTTGAACACGCACATACAATAATACAAAAGTACATAAAAATAAAAACAAACAAGACAGAGCGAAAGAAAGAAGAAGACGAACAAACAAACAAAAAACTACCTTGAACACGCACATACAACAATATAAAAGTGCATAAGAACAGAAACAAAACATTACAGTACGAAAGACAGAAGAAGACGAATAAAATAAAAACACAAAAAACCGACCTTGAACACACACATATACAACAATATAAAAGTGCATAAGAACAGAAACAAAACATTACAGTACGAAAGAAAGAAGAAGACGAATAAAATAAAAACACAAAAAATCGACCTTGAACACACACATATACAACAATATAAAAGTGCATAAGAACAGAAACAAAACATTACAGTACGAAAGACAGAAGAAGACGAATTTTAAAAAAAAACCCACTTTAAACGCGCACATACAATATAAAAGTACATCAGAATAGAAACAAAGAAAACAGTGCGAAAGAAAGAAAGAAGACAAACCAAAAAACAACCCACCTTGAACACACACATACAATAATATAAAAGTGCATAAGAATAAAAACAAAACATTTCAGCACGAAAGAAAGAAGAAGAACAACAACAAAATACCTTGAACATACACATCTACAACATAAAAAATGAAAACAAAAATGAAAAAAGCAAATCAATGCTTATTCAATGTACCATCTGGAAATAAAACTTTGATTTGATTTGACATAAAAGTGCATAAGAATAGAAACAAAAGAAGACAGTGCAAAAGAAAGAAGACAAACCAAAAAAGAAACCCCACCTTTAACACACACATACAACAATATAAGAATATATAAGAATAGAAACAAAACATTACAGTATGAAAGAAAGTAGAAGACGAACAACCAAACCAAAAAAGCCCCCAAAAAGCTCATTTTAGTTATTTATTTTCATTTATTTATTTATTTACTCTTCTATATCGAGGATAATGGAATAAGCACTCATGTGCCTTTTTTCATCCAGTCCCCGTGTGTATGCAGTTTTGTAAATCTTGTCATTCTGTTCCCACCGGCACACGATGGCCTACTCTTATGACAAGCGGAGCAGGATTTAACGTGTGCGCAAGATGTTCTGCGTGCGTTTGCACACGGGCCTCGATTTATAGTCTCATCCGAAAGACTTTTGGGGGGAGTGGAGTCAGCATTGAAGTTAACTCCAAGGGGAAAAATCCCCTCAACGGGAATCAAACCGGGGTCGTCAAATTGCGAGCGCAATGTTCTGACCACTAGGCTATCTCATTGATAAGTTAGTCTTGCAGGCAGAACACGTGGAAGCCATCAAAGCCAATTTCCCAGGGGAGAGCATCAGTCCAGACGGCGTGGAGTGCTGTCCCCTGCTGCTGTGGCCTCCGTTGACCCCATGTTTAACGCTTGGCTGGGTGCTAGTCTATCACTTCCTCCTACCTACCTTGGCTCGCCAATATGTCTTCAGGGAGATTTTGTTTCTGGTTCCGTAAGAATGCAGGAAATGTACCGAGAAAGGTAGGGGGAGGTTGCTAAACCTTCTTCTTCTTTGAACAATCTGTTTTACTCTCCGGTTAGAAAAGAAATTCTACAGAAATGAAAAATACTGTTAAAATGTGGTGAAGTTGGTGACGAGATGCATTACCTTTTCTTATGGCAAAAATATATTGTGAAAAAAACAAGAAAGTTTGTTCAAGAATTTCGAAATGTAAACCAGAAAGTTATTTAAAATGTCTCTTACATTGTATTAACTTAAGGAAAAGAGGGGAAATAATGAGTGGCTCTGGTCTTGTGGCGACACGCGCACTCTCCCCCAGGGAGAGCAGAGTGAATTTCACGCAGAGAGGTCTAAAGTGGCGTACATTACAATATACTACCATAAAATACAATACAATACAATACAATACAATTCAAAACAATACAATACAATACAATATGATACAGTACGATACAGTACAGTACAGTACAATACAACACAATACAACACAACACAACACAATACAACACAACACAACACAACACAACACAATACAACGCAACAC
>CM060349.1:16411321-16423821 GCA_030674155.1 Stramonita haemastoma
ATGTGGAAATGGTGAAAAAAAAAAAATTAGGAATGCAACAGAACTAACGTACCCTCCGAGAAGACAGTTTATGAAATTGAATTTTTGTGGTTTGTAAAAAACTTTTGGGTAAAGCAATGTGACATTTTCATGAGTCACAAAAAATTCATAAAACAGAATCTTAAATCGGGGAAAATTTTGTTTCATTTTCAGAACATAAGAGTCTATTCCAAAACCACTCCAGAGTAGTTAGACTTGATTTAAAAAAGTAAGGCGGGTAAAGGAAGGTTTTTTTATGTAAATCCCGACAGTTTTTTACGCTAAACATGCTGTTTAAGGAAGATGGGGCATTACCATGAAAAATTTTGTGTTAGTACCCTTTATTAAAGAGCATTTTTTTTGAGAGGAAGAATATTTACATTTTGTAATCTGAAAATGTCAATGAAGATGACTTACCCTTTATTTTTTTGATAGCTCTTTATGAATAGATTAATGGTTTGAATAGGTTATTACTTGCAAAGCCCCAAGTTTTTAAGCATAACCCAAAAATAGACGAATAAATGAATGAAAAAATATTTTTTGCATTCAGTTTAAAGAAGTGTTGATCTTTTTTAAGGGAAAGGGTTTTGGAGGCAATTTCTTTGTTGTTTTACGTTGGTACAGCCAAGACAAATTTTATCGTGGTTACTCCCAAAATTTTGGGGGCTAGAAACTTCTTCAATTTTTGAAGTTGTTGACATAAATAGAAGGTATTCTTTTGTTTGATTTTGACGTTTTTTGCTTGTTGATTATAGCATGAATTTTTTTTCCTGGATTAAAGGGCCATATGGTTCATTTGTGTCCATTAAAAAAAATAAATTTTTATATGCTCTTGTAAACTTTGCTTATTTGGGAGGGTTTTTGGGTGGTATGAAGTTGTATCATCTGCAAATAAATTCGTTTTGACTTTTTTTATTCAACTGGAAAACCCCTTAAACCCAAAAACATGGGGGGGACTGGGCCCAAAAAAAATTTTAAAAAAAAAAGAAGGGAGAAAGGGAGAGGAGAGAAGAGGAGAGAGAGAGAGAGAGAGAAGAGAGAGAGAAGAGAGAGAGAGAGAAAGAGAGAGAGAAAAAGAGAAGAGAGAGAAAGGGAGAAAAAAAGAGAGAGAAAAGAGGAGAAGAGAGAGAGGGAGAGAAGAGAGGAGAGGGGAGAGAGAGAGAGAGAGAGAGAAGAGAGAGGAAGAGAAAAAGAGAGAGAAGAAGAAGGAGAGAGAGAGAGAGAGAGAAGAGAGGAGAAGGAGAGAGAGAGAGAAAGGGAGAGGGGGGGGGGGGGGGAGGGGGAAAGGGGGGGGGGGGGGGGGGGGGGGGGGGGGGGGGGGGGGGGGGGGGGAAAAAAAGGGGGGAAAAAAAAAAAAAAAAAAAAAAAAAAACAAAAAAAATTTGACAAAATTAAATTTTTTTTAAACCCCCTTTTCCCGGGAAAACCCCCCCCAAAAAAACCCTTTTCCCCCCCCCGGGGGGGGGGGGGAAAAAAAGGGGGGGGGGGGGGAAAAAAGGGGGGGGGGGGGCCCCCCCCCCGGGGGGGAAAAAAAAAAGGGGGGGCAGGAGGGGGAAAAAAAAAAAAAAAAAAAGGGGGGGGGGGGGGGGGGGGGGGGGGGGGGGGGGGGGGGGGGGGGGGGGGGGAAAAAAGGGGGGGGGAAAAAACTCCTGCTCCCGGTTTTTTTTTTTCCCCCTCCCCCTACTAATTCCAAAAAAACAAATTTTTTAAATAAAAAAACCCTTTCCTCCTTGGCCAAAAATTTTTTGTAATGACATGGGGAAAAACCCCCCCCCAAAAAACCCGGCATTCCCCTTTCTTTTAGTCTTGAAGCCCCCCCACCCAGCCAAAAGGGGAAAATTTCTTTTCGAAAGCCTTGAACACAAGGGGGCCCCCGGGTTGTAGGGGTTTGGGTTATTCCCCCCAAGTTTCCGCCCTCTTTTAACATTTTTTCCTTTGCGTTTGAAAAACCAGTACACACATACTGGTAGGGTTGGTTGGCATGCGAGCTGGTCACAATGTCATTGATTCACACGTCAAAATACTTCACCACTAAATTGGGTGGGACAATTTTCAAAAGTGTGTATTTCTTTGTCTGTCCTCAGCCTTTTCTGTACTGATTATCAGTTGAGTAGCCAATAGTTTGACTTTTCCCTTGTCGAATGCACCAAAAAATATTATCATGTTCACCTAGGCTGCAAAACACACATATCGACAGTCACCCCAACCCAGAATAAACGGAGGTTCTAAATCAACTGATAAGGCAACTTAACTGATTTTTTGTGTTGATGTCCTTGTGTGGGGGGCTTTTGGGTAGGTCTACTCTAGGTATCGCGCATGCTGCATTTGCTGTTCTACATTTTGTCAGGTGGCTCAAAGGCATGAAGACACAGTCACTTTCACACACAAAACTTCCCTGCTTTTTTATGCTTTCGAGCGCTTTCCCAAAATCCCTGGGGTTTGGGGAAAGGTTTTTTTTTCCTATATTTGACTTGTGTCTGGATTCACTGTTTGGATCGGCCATGTTGGTTGACACTGCTGTGTCCACTGGTTTAAGTCGCAAGACAAAAACCACGCTGTCCCCTTCTCCTGCCACTTTCCAGCTGGAGACTGCATTGTCAGTCAGCAGGGCGCCTAAGGTCCTCTCCACAGCCGCTGGAAGTCCAGTAACTGGCATTTTTGTATGAATTACGAGTTTTACTGTAGCTCACAGAAAATGTACGCCCTGTCCGCTTCGCGTCTCGTGACCAACCGCCAAGAGAGAGAGAGAGAGAGAGAGAGAGAGAGAGAGAGAGAGAGAGAGAGAGAGAGAGAGAGAGAGAGAGAGAGAGAGAAGAGAAGAAAAACTCAGTGGTGAGATGGGAGGTCATGAAACATGAAATCGACAATTTAATATCTTACAACAATACAACATAAACATACAATTTAATATCTTACAACAATACAACATAAACATAAAATTTAATATCTTACAAAAATACAACATAAACATACAATTTAATATCTTACAACTATACAACGTAAACCTACAATTTAATACCTTACAACTATACAACATAAACATACAATTTAATATCTTACAACTATACAACATAAACCTACAATTTAATATCTTACAACTATACAACATAAACCTACAATTTAATATCTTACAACAATACAACACAAACATACAATTTAATATCTTACAACGATACAACATAAACATACAATTTAATATCTTACCACAATACAACATAAACATACCGTTTAATGTCTTACCAACGAAAACAGCATAAACATACAATTTAATATCTTACAACAATACAACGTAAACATACAATTTCATATCTTATAACAGCACAACGTAAAACCTACAATTTAATATCTTACAACAGGACAACATAAACATGCAATTTGATATTCTTCTGGGGACGCCAGGGGGGTCTGTCAGTATAACTATAGCCATCCCCACCTTCTGGAAATTCTGCGCGAGAGAAAATCCCTCTTTTCTATCGCTCTCTTTCTTTCTTTCTGCCTTGTTTCTTCTTCTTCCTGTCACCTATTTGTGGTCTATTTTCTACCTTCTGGGCCCCATTCCCCTAAAAATGCTGCCATTGAAAGACATGATTCCTTAGATCCCTCTTTTCTATCGCTCTCTCTCTTTCTTTCTTTCTTTCTGCCTTGTTTCTTCTTCTTCCTGTCACCTATTTGTGGTCTATTTTCTACCTTCTGGGCCCCATTCCCCTTAAAATGCTACCATTGAAAGACATTATTCCTTAGAATTTATTTTTTATTCTAATTTTTTTTTTTTTGAATCTTTGATCAATGATTTTTCAAAATGATTGAGAGGTTGTAAGCGGTTACATGCACTTGGTGTTGTTTTTCCTCCATTATTTTTTCGTCATATTTTTTTTGTCCAAAAAAAAGACTTAGAAGGTAACAAGATTTCTCCCACGCTGAAGTGGGATGCTCTAGGTTGGACTTACTTTGTCAGGTAAGATCTTGACGGTAGAGCAAGGCATGTTCGCTTAATTGACAAATCAAATCAATTTTTTTTAATTTTAAGAATAATGAATAAGAAATCTTGTGGGGTTTTTTTTTTTACATTCAGTCCCCACCCTTATCAGGGATAACATAATAAAAAATATATAAAAAAACCCTCTAACTAAATAAAATTAAAAAAAGAAACAAACAACAAAAACAACAAAAACAAACAAACGACAACAACATGAAGACAATATGAAGAGAGAAAAAACAACATGAAGACAATAATAAAATAGCAAGAAGCACACAGAGAGAGAGAGACATGAAATAAGCAATTAACAATCAAAAAATGATTATGATTAATAAAAAAAAAAAAAAAAATGTAAACCTACGAAAATAAGTAAATAGCAAACAAGAAAACATAACGAGTTTAATAATTGAAAAAAAACATCATCCCACCACCGTCTATCAAAACATAAGTCATATAAATAATAACATTTTAATATTTTATTTATTTATTTATTCATTCTTTTATATCGAGGATAGTGGAATAAGCATTCATGTGCTTTTTTTTTTACATCCATCCCCGTGTGTATGCAGTTTTGTCAATTTTGTCATCTGTTCCCACCGGCACATGATGGCCTACTCTTACGAAAAGCGGACAGGGTTTAAAGTGTGCGCAAGATGTTCTGCGTGCGTTCGCACACGGGACCTCGGGTTATAGTCTCACCCGAAGGACGATCAACAATCATGTATACGTGCGTGTGCGAAAGCTTGCGTACAATGCGTAAACAATAGTGATCATATCATGTCTTTTCTAGTCAATGGTTTTAATAACATTGTATCTAAACATTGGTGTGTGTGTATGTGTGCGTTTGCGTGTGTGCGAGCGCGTGCGCGCGCGTACGAGTGTGAGAGTTGGTGACATTCTTATTTGAAGTTATCATATGTGAAGCTCCACCACATAAGGAGTTGCATTGCACCAGAGGTCAATTTCTAGTTATTGACATGATATCAATCTGCAATGAAATGGCTATACAATACTAAAAGTTAAAGTTAAAGTTAGTCAAAGTCTGTCCCGAGCCTAAGGCTCATCAGGCCGGTGCTTATCCCGGTTTCTGTGGCGTTAAGCGACTGAGAGTCATAGACTCCCCCCTGGATAGGACGCCAGTCTGTCGCAGGGTTAACCCCCAACACAAGGTTGGTACCCCTTTTACACCTGGGTGGGGTAAGAAAATAGCCGTAAAGTGCCTTTTCCAAGGGCACAACGCCATAGCCGAAAGCTGGGATCGAACCCGCAACCTTTAGATTACGAGTCCAACGCCCTAACCACTAGACTACAGCGGCGACTTACAATACTAAAAGCAGATAGAAAATCGGGCAATTCTATGAAAAGTTATTACAAGTTGAAATGATAGACTGCAGAAAATAACAAAATGAGAAATGGACACGCCTAGCATCATAGTAAATGGTAAGAATGAGGGCTTGGGTATTTTAAAAACACGTTTAAAAGCAACAGGATACAAAATTATTCTTTGATATTTCATTACAAGGTAGAATAATGGCTATACATTAATAATCAATCAAAATCTCAACATTGCCAACTTCACCCCCACCTGCCTTTAATGGTTCCTAGCAGAAAAGGAGGTTATGTGCTAAGCGACTCATTTCGTGGTGGAGCGTCACATATAATGTCTGAACAAGTATGAAATGTAGCTATTAATTTCGTGTCTTTGATTATGATTCGTATCAATATGCCTGTCAGTATTGTAATTGTCATTGCCCTTCAGGGATGATTAAAGCGTTTTGGACTTGACATGATTTGACTACTATCAATAGCAGACAGCACTAGTTGCTGACAGAGAGGTTTGACGCAGCCACATGATAACAGCTTGTAGACAATGACATGTATTGACCACAGTAGTTGATTGGCAGGAGATCAATACTGTCACCTTTGCTCTTACAACAAGGTCACATCATCGAACAAGGAGGAGGGAGGGGGAAGGGGGAGGGGAGGCGGGAAAGAGGGGAGAGGGGAGGAGAGATTTTTTTTATTTAGTAGCGAAGGAAACTTACTGACATCATCGTGTGTGTGTGTGTGGGGGGGGGGGGGTAGTGTGTGTGTGTGGGGGGGGGGGGTGTGGTGGTGTGTGTGTGTGTGTGTGTGTGTGTGTGTGTGGTTGTGTGTGTGTGGTGTGTGGGGGTGGGGGGTGTGTGTGTGTAGTGTGTGTGTGGGGGGGGGGGGCTGGGGGATGGAGGGGGGTAGTGTGTGTGCGTGGGGGGGGGTGTGTAGTGTATGTGTGGGTGTGTATGTGTAGCGTGTGTGTGGTCTATGTGTGTAGCTGTTTTGGGTAAAATATAAATAAAGGTAAAGGTGTTCCTTAGCCTATGTGGTCCTAGGGGAGCGAGGCATCAGAAACCTCACCTTCTCTAGGGGCCAGCGGTATTGAGGACGGCGCCCATCTCCTCTCCCTCGCTGCTTTACCTTCCCTGACCCTAAAGTGGACACTTACCCATTAACAGCTGGGTGAACCGGGGAACTGTATTGAAGCCAAGGCGCGCAAACGGTCACCCATCTACTTGGTAATCACACTCAGTACTACTGAACCTTAGCTTGGGAAAAGCGAGCGCTATGAGCACTGAGCTATCCCGCCTGCTGATATAAAAAAAAAGGATACTACAGCTATCATATTTTACTGCAAATGAAAGAAATACTAAAGAGTTGTAAAATCCCGATGCTTGTATATGTATATGTTAGTGTTAGGATATCATGTATTTATTGTGCTTTTCCACAATAAGTTCACTATAATGTTTGATGTATCCATATTAAGATCAGTGATTACCGTGAAAACCAGATAAATATGTATGCACACATACATTCATTTTCGCATTCTACATCACTATTATTCTTCTCCATTCTTCCTTGCCATTATTCTTCTTCTTATTGAGAAAGTAGCAGTGGAGGAGAAACAAGTGCAAGTAAGAGTTTCTCAATCAGTTTGTATATGACTTATCAAAGATTCAAAAAAAAAAATGAAATGAAAATAAATTCTAGGGAATAATGTCTTTCAGTTGCAGCATTGGAGGCATTTTTTAGTAAGAACCATGCATTTGGCCTGACCTGACTCGAGTTTCGGCTCCTGGATGAGCCCTCATCAGATGTCCTGGCGGTGATTGAAGCTCCACCTGCTGTGGTACCTTACAGCAAGACACTTTTCAAAATTTTAAAGTGTCAATTGCAAAAATTTCAAATTCTTCTTCTTCCTTGCAATTTCTCCTCGCAATTCTTCTTCTTCTTCTTTCTTCTTCTTCTTCTTCTTCTTCTTCCTTCTTCTTCTTCTTCTTCTTCTTCTTTTCTTCTTCGCATTCTTCTTCTTCTTCTTCTTCGCATTCTTCTTCTTCGCATTCTTCTTCTTCGCATTCTTCTTCTTCGCATTCTTCTTCTTCGCATTCTTCGCATTTCTTCTTTCTTCGCATTCTTCATCTTTGCATTCTTCTTCTACTTCTTCGCATTTTTCTTCTTCTTCTTCTTCTTTCTTCTTCTTCTTCTTCTTCTTCTTCTTCTTCTTCTTCGCATTTTTTCTTTTCGCATTCTTTGCCATTCTTCTTCTTTGCAATTCTTCTTCTTCTTCTTCTTCGCAATTCTTCTTCTTCTTCTTCTTCTTCGCAATTCTTCTTCTTCGCAATTCTTGTTCTTGTTCTTGTTCTTGTTCTTGTTCTTGTTTTCTTTCTTCTTTCTTCTTCTTCTTTCTTCTTCTTTCTTCGCAATTCTTCGCAATTCTTCGCAATTCTTCGCAATTCTTCTTCGCAATTCTTCGCAATTCTTCGCAATTCTTCTTCTCTTCTTCGCAATTCTTCGCAATTCTTCGCAATTCTTTCGCTCATTCTTCGCAATTCTTCTTCTTCTTTTCTTCTTCTTCTTCTTCTTCTTCTTCTTCGCAATTCTTCTTCTTCTTCGCAATTCTTCTTCTTCGCAATTCTTCTTCTTCTTCTTCTTCGCAATTCTTCTTCTTCGCAATTCTTCTTCTTCTTCTTCTTCGCAATTCTTCTTCTTCGCAATTCTTCTTCTTCTTCTTCTTCGCAATTCTTCTTCTTCTCGCAATTCTTCTTCTTCTTCTTCTCTTCGCAATTCTTCTTCTTCGCAATTCTTCTTCTTCTTCTTCTTCTTTCGCAATTCTTCTTCTTCTTCGCAATTCTTCTTCTTTTTTCTTCTTCTTCTTCTTCTTCTTCTTCTTCTTCTTCTTCTTCTTCTTCTTCTTCTTCTTCTTCTTCTTCTTCTTCAATTCTTCTTCTTCGCAATTCTTCTTCTTCGCAATTCTTCTTCTTCGCATTCTTTTCTTCTTCTTCTTCTTCTTCTTTCCTTTTCTTCTCTTCTTCTTCTTTTCTTCTTATTCTTCTTCTTCTTTATTCTTCACATTTTCTTTCGCATTTTTCGCAATTCTTCTTCTTGCAATTTTTTTTCTTCGACAATTCTTCGAATTCTTCACATTTTTCGAATTTTTCTTCGCAATTCTTCTTCTTCTTCGAATTTAATTTCTTTCGCATTTCTTCTTCTTCGAAATTCTTCGCATTTCTTCTTCTTCGCAATTCTCCTTTTTCTTTGCAAATCTTTGTAATTCTTCATCCTCTTCACTCTATTTTTGCTTCTTTTTCTTCTTTGCAATTCTTCTTCTTCTTCCTTGCAATTTTTCTTGTTCGCAATTTTGTTTGTCTCCTTTGCACTTCCTCTTCTATATGACATTAGTTTTGTTTTTTGTTGAATGGTTCCATGCGTGTAAATTATTCGAATGCTAGCGCTTTCATTTGTTTGCTTTACAATATTTGGTGCTATGAAAATTCCATTTATCATCATTATCATTATTATATTCTTATTATTATCATCATCATCTTCATCATCATCATCATCATTGTCATGGTCATCTTTTTCATCATCATCATCATCATTATCATGGTCATCATCATCATCATCATCATCATCATCATCATCATCATCATCATCATTATTATTATTATTATTATTATTATTATTATTATCATTATCATTATTATTATTGTTGTTATTATATAATTATTATTATTATTATTATTATTATTATTATTATTATTATTATTATTATTATTATTATTATTATTATTGTTGTTGTTGTTTGTTGTTGTTGTTGTTGTTGTTGTTGCTGTGCTGCTGATGTTGCTGCTGCTGTTGTTGTTTTCGTTATAGCTGTTATTATGATTATTATTTGTTTTTATCATTGTTATTGTCTACTATTAAAAAATACACATAGCGAAAATCACAACTGATGAAAAGTCTAGCAGTGGTTTCAAATAAAAAAAATTTGACTATCATACTTTGTAAATGGGATGTAGGAGAAACACATTATCATTTTCTTTAACTCAATATTATACTCATCTAAACACACACACACACAAAAAACAGCATAAAGAATCTTGCGATTTTCTTGTTCTTTTTCAGCACAAGATCTCTGAAACAGCGGGAAAAAAAAATCAAAACTAAACGAAACTTGAATGTACTGTGCAGAATCGGTGTAGTTGTTTATTTTAATCGAATAGTATGAAATTTCCTCTAGGATGTTTCTTGTTTTATTTTTTGTTTTTGTTTTTTTTGTTGAGATCCTCTCGTGATGTCTGTAATATTTCTATTCATTAAACCATAAAATATCAAATTTTTCTAAAATATCTAAAAAGGATTCTGAATACCGTTGTCTCTTGAACATTCCCACGCGCATGCGTGACAAAGACAATGCATGACAGCAAATCTAGGAAAGAAAAATTCCAACAATGGAAATCACGAGTTTCCGCAAGATAATTCTTCTTGATCATCGTCACCATCATCATCGTCACTATTATCATCATCATCATCATCGTCATCATCATTTTCTTCTTCTTTTTCTTCCTCGTCTTCTTCTTCTTCGCAATTCTTCTTCTTCGCAATTCTTGTTCTTGTTCGGTCTTCTTGTTCTTGTTCTTGTTTTTGTTCTTGTTCTTGTTCTTGTTCTTGTTGTTGTTGTTGTTCTTCTTCTTCTTTCTTCTTCTTCTTCGCTAATTCTTCTTCTTCTTCTTCTTTCTTCTTCTTCTTCTTCTTCTCTTCTTCTTGCATTCTTCTTCTTCTTCTTCTTCGCAATTTTCTTCTTCTTCTTCTTCTTCTGCAACTTTTCTTCTTCAATTCTTCTTCTTCTTCTTCTTCTTCGCAATTCTCTTATTCTTCTTTCATTCTTCTTGCAATTCTTCTTCTTCTTCGCAATTCTTCTATCTTCTTCTTCTTCGCAATTCTTCTTCTTCTTCGCATTCTTCTCTTCGCATTCTTCTTCCTATTCGCAATTCTTCTTCTTCTTCGTAATTCTTCTTCGAATTCTTCTTCGCAATTCTTCTTCACAATTCTTCTTCTTCTTCCTCTTCACAATTCTTCTCTTCGTAATTCTTCTTCAAAAATTCTTTTTCTTCTTCTTCTTCTTCGTCTTCTTCGTCTTCTCTTCTTCTTCTTCTTCTTCTTCTTCTTCTTCTTCTTCTTCTTCTTCTTCTTCTTCTTCTTCGCAATTCTTCTTCGCAATTCTTCTTCTTCTTCGCAATTCTTCTTCTTCTTCGCAATCTTCTTCTTCGCAATTCTTCTTTGCAATTCTTCTTCGCAATTCTTCTTCGCAATTCTTCTTCGCAATTCTTCTTCTTCGCAATTCTTCTTCTTCTTCTTCACAAATTTTCTTCTTCGCAATTCTTCTTCTTGTTCCTCTTCTTCTTCTTCTTCCTCCCAATTCTTCTTCTTCTTCTTCTTCTTCTTCTTCTTCTTCTTCTTCTTCTTCTTCTTCTTCTTCTTTCTTCTTCTTCTTCTTCCTCGCAATTCTTTTTGTCGTCATCGTCATCGAACACTCAGACAGCAGCTATTGTCCTCAGGCAATTGAGCGAAAATGCGTTGCACTGCCATTTAAACGCTTGACAAGTCAGGCCCAGCACATCCGACTTCCGCAAGGGAGAGAATTGTTGTCTCAGACACCTGGGAAAAGGAAGAGGGGCAGGCCGTTAGGTACATGGAAGAGAACTATAGAAGAAGAAATGAAAATAATGGGCAAAACATGGAATGAGATCGGCTGGCTTGCCCAAGACAGAGATGGCTGGAGGAGACTTGTTGGCGCCTTTTGCTCCACCCGGAGCGAGGAGGATTAAGTAAGTAAGTAAGTCTCTATCTGGATAAAAAGGCGAAAGAATGGACCAAGATGACAGGAAACAGACAAGAAAGAAGTAGCAGGAAGAAAATGAAAAGAGCAAAAACAAAGAGGGGGATAGAAAAGAGGGAGGTCTTCTCTTCGCGCACACAAAGTTTCCAGAAGATGAGGATTCTATTTTATGCTGACAGGTTCCCGGTATCTCCATGGCGGAGACAAGGTACAATACATCAGACATAATGTGCGTATCACTACTGAACAAATGTGCTAATACGTAACACACAGGAGCAAACTCATTCAAAGATCTGCTGACATCATCTGAGAAAAAAACACAGTGAAGCCACGTAAAAATAAATCGGAGGTGGGATAGCTAAGTGGTCAGAGCGCTGACTTTCCCTAAGTCAAAGTTAATAATTGCAGCATCGAGTGTGGTTACCAGATGGATGGGTGACCGTTTGCGCGCCTTGGCTTCAGTACAGTCCCCACAATGGGTACCTGCCCTCTTCAGGGTCAGGGAAGCTAAGGTAAAGCAGTGAGGGAGAGGAGATGGGCGCCGCCCTCAACATGCTGGCCCTAGAGAAGCTGAGGTCTCTGACGCCTCGCTCCCAATGACCACTTAAGTTATGGGACACCTTTACCTTTACCACCTCCACCTTACGTAAAAATAGCCAATGGCTTTTTTAAAAAGCAATTCTCCAATGAACTATCGAGGATAGAAGATGGACAGATATGATAGAACAGGGTATAGATCAAAAGCGTAACATAATAAACAGGAAGGAAGGTAGCAGGATGGTTAAGACGTTCGCCCGCCAAGAAATAAACCATGAGGTTCCGGGTTCGATTCCCAGCGTCACCCTTTCTTCCCAGTTTGACCAAAAAAAATTGAATAAAATGTCAAAACTCCGACGGACGAAACTATAAACCGAGGCTCTGTGTACAAACGTACGCAGAACATCTTGCGTACATGTAAAAATCCCGTTCCGCCTTTTAGAAGAGTGTGCCGTAAGAACGGATGATTTTTAAAAAATTGCAGCATGTGTACAGGTGACGTGTTTAGACACAATCCCCGAAGTAGGAATGCGGCTACCATAATCATCTCTTGAGGCTCAGGATGTGGCACACAACCGACAGATATGGAGACACTTTGGTGAACAGTATTTCTGTCGGTACCCAAACAACTTTAAATGTAATTTAGAAGGAAGAGGATATAAAAGAAGAAGAAGGAGGAAGGAGGAAGAAGAAGAAGAAAAAAAAAGAAGAATGCAAAGAAGAAGAATACAAAGAAAAAGAAGAAGAAGAAGAAGAAGAAGAAGAAGAAGAAGAAGAATAAAAAAGAAGAGAAGACTAAAAAAAAAATAAAACGAA
>CM060349.1:16443821-16446321 GCA_030674155.1 Stramonita haemastoma
ATTTTACACAGGGACATATATTGTGACAAAAAAATAAATAAAATCTGATCAGCACAATTACAAATCAAATATTCAACCCAAATAAGAAATCAAAACACAAAAACACTGAAAAGAGAGAGAGAGAGAGAGAGAGAGAGAGAGAGAGAGAGAGAGAGAGAGAGAGAGAGAGAGAGAGAGAGAGAGAGAGAGAGACAGAGAGACAGAGAGACAGACAGACAGACAGACAGACAGACAGACAGACAGACAGACAGAGAGACAGAGAGACAGAGAGAGACACAGACAGAGACAGAGATACAGAGACAGAGAGAGACAGAGAGAGACAGAGAGAGAGCATAGTTCTATTTTACACATGGACATATATTGTGACCAAAAAGAAATATAATCCGATGAGTACAGTTACATATCAAATATTCAACCCAAATAAGAAATCAAAATACAAAACACCTGAGAGAGAGAGAGAGGGAGGGAGAGAGAGAGACACACACACACACACACACAAGACAGAGGCAGAGAGCGAGAGAGGAGAGAGAGAGAGAGAGAGAGAGAGAGAGAGAGGAAAAGGAGAGAGACAGAGACAGAGAGACAGAGAGAGACACAGAGAACAGTTTTATTTTACACAGGGATAGATATTGTGACAGAAAAGAAATAAGCCAAAATGCAATTACTGGCAGTGCAAAATTTCACCGTCACCTGCCCTCGTCACGGTGTATGCACGGTGTAAGCCGCCAACCCAAGGCACCACATGATCCTGATTCCTTCTCATTAATTTTGCTCCGTCTTCACGGTCAGCAGCTACTACTTCATGGATTCTCATGAATACCACCACAGGATTCTGTGGTGATGTTGCCGCCACTGAGAGAAGCTGGTGGTTGTTTGTCTCTTTATTTTTCTTCGTCTTCTTTTCTTTCGGTCTTCCATGCCTTGAAAGACAGTTTTCATGGGGTCTGTGTCTTGGTTTCTTAACGAGTAGTCAAATATTTTAGTTTTTATTTTATTTTTTTTTATTTATTTTATTTTATTTATTTTATTTTTACCACTTTATGTCACAGCAGATTTCTCTGCGTGAAATTCGGGCTGCTCTCTCCGGCCCGGGGAGAGCGCGTCGCCACAAGTGCAGCGCCTACCCATTTTTTTTTTTCTTTTTTTTTTTTTTCTCAGGGATGGTTGTCTAAAAACACGACACCTGTGTGCATGCTGGTTTTTTTTTATTTTTTATGATTTTGTCATCCCCCTCCTACCGGCACACGATGGCCTGCTCTTCCGAAAGGCGGAACGGGGTTTTAACGTGTGTGCAAGATGTTCTGCGTGCGTTCGCACAGGGGGCCTCGGTTTATAGTCTCATCCGAATTTCTTTCACTTATTAATGTTAGAAGTTTTCTTGTTGCTCCTCCCTGTTGGTATACTATGGTTTTCTTTGGGGTTTTTTTCTCTCTGTTCAACTGATACTAAGCAGTTTTTTTTTAAACAAAACGTATCTCAGCTTATTCAAACTTGCCGCAGACAGAAAAAAAGCTCTTTCTCATCTCTCGACGCCCTAGATGGTACAAGAGGACGAATAAAATAAAGTAAATAGCTTACCTGTTTCAAATTCTTTTAAAAAAAAATTCTTTGTGTTCGGGATTCACAGCCATAATTATAGCATGACAGGCCATACTAAGCATAATTATCATTATTTTCTTTTTCAGCTGGTAAAAAAACCCACGCCACTGCAATCTTTCCAGATGTTTTTAGTTGAATCATTCTACTTTTAGCCATACTTTGTTTATTTTCTTTTATATCTTCGGAACATGATCTGTCCTTTTTTGGATTGAAATGAGATATGTAAAGCTTTTGACATTTTCTAAAAGAGTTTTGTCAATTTTTATTCCATGCTCTGTTTGGTAGCTAATTCTGGCAAAATGCCCCACTTTTGGCGTTTTTTTTGTTGTTGTTTTTGTTTGTTTGTTTGTTCGGGGTTTTTGTTTTTGATTTTGTTGTTGTTGTTTGTTTTTTTGTTTTGTTTTTTGGGGGGGGCATTTACTTTGATACTGGGTCATCTTCCTGCTACATCTACGCTGTGTAATACTCTCTTCATGCTGGTGATAATATCAGCTAGTATTATTATACCTTTCAGGGTAGAACAGATTTTGTTATATTCCTTTACCACCTATCTTGAGACCCATGTCTTCAACACCAGACTCTCTCTCTCTCTCTCTCTCTCTCTCTCTCTCTCTCTCTCTCTCTCTCTCTCTCTCTCTCTGTGTGTGTGTGTGTGTGTGTGTGTGTGTGTGTGTGTCTCTCTGTCTCTGTCTCTGTCTCTGTCTCTCTGTCATGACTTGCTCTGTGTGAATATTGAAAAGATGAGGTGAGAGGAGGCGTCCTTGTTTAACTCCTTTTAAGACAATAACAAATTCACATTATTTGAATACCCCATCTAAAAGTGTCCTTTCTGTCTTCATAAAGTGAAGAAATAGCGAAGATGCTGTGTTATGAAGAACCCATTTTACATATTTTTTGTTTA
>CM060349.1:16475710-16478210 GCA_030674155.1 Stramonita haemastoma
GAGA
This sequence comes from Stramonita haemastoma, assembly GCA_030674155.1. Lineage (NCBI taxonomy): Eukaryota > Metazoa > Mollusca > Gastropoda > Neogastropoda > Muricidae > Stramonita > Stramonita haemastoma. The sequence continues at coordinate 16,475,715 of CM060349.1, forward strand.
GGAGATAACTTTTCTTTGGTGATAGAACAAAATGACATGTAACATTGACATGCACGTTATAATAATAGTACAGGTTCACTGGGCCCGGGGCAGGGAGGGGGTGGGGTGCTGTTTTTTGATATGTTGCTCCTGATTAAATAATTGCTTTGAAGTTTGATTAAATGTAAATAATTGTCAAACAAAAAAAATGAAACGAAAGCGAGATTGTAAGAAAGAGAAAGAGAACAGTGTTGGGAAAGAAAAAAATAAGGATAAGTATTTAAAGAAAGCACAATTGATTGTTGACGAGGAAGAAGAAGAATACAAAGCATAAGATCGCAAAGAAGAATAAAAATGTGAATAAGAAGAAGAGGAGAGAAGATTGCAGAGAAAGAGAGAATGCAAAGAAGAAGAATGCAAAACAAGAAGAATCAAAGAAGAGGAAGAACAAGAAGAAGAAGAAGAAGAAGAAGAAGAAGAAGAAGAAGAAGAAGAAGAAGAAGAAAGAGAAGAACAAGAACAAGAAGAACAAGAAGAAAATGAAGAATGCAAAGAAGATGAAGAATGCGAAGAGGAAAGAAAGAAAGAAAGAAAAGAAAGAAAAGAAAGAAAGAAAGAAAGAAGAAGAAGAAGAAGAAGAAGAAGAAGAAGGAGAAGAAGAAGAAGAAGAAGAAGAAGAAGAATTGCGAAGAATTGTGAAGAAGGAGAAGAAAGAAGAAGAAGAAGAAGAAGAAGAAGAAGAAGAAGAAGAAGAAGAAGAAAGAGAAGAACAAGAACAAGAAGAACAAGAAGAAAATGAAGAATGCAAAGAAGACGAAGAATGCGAAGAGGAAAGGAAGAAAGAAAGAAAGAAAGAAAGAAAGAAAGAAGAAGAAGAAGAAGAAGAAGAAGAAGAAGAAGACAAAGAAGACGAAGAATGCGAAGAGGAAGAAAGAAAGAAAGAAAGAAAGAAAGAAAGAAAGAAAGAAAGAAGAAGAAGAAGAAGAAGAAGAAGAAGAAGAAGAAGAAGAAGAAGAAGAATTGTGAAGAAGAAGAAGAAGAAGAAGAAGAAGAAGAAGAAGAAGAAGAAGAAGAAGAAAGAGAAGAACAAGAACAAGAAGAAAATGAAAAATGCAAAGAAGACGAAGAATGCGAAGAGGAAAGAAAGAAAGAAAGAAAGAAAGAAAGAAAGAAGAAGAAGAAGAAGAAGAAGAAGAAGAAGAAGAAGAACAACAACAACAACAACAACAACAACAACAACAACAACAACGAGAACAAGAAGAACAAGCTGAACACGAAAAAGTTCATGCCTACTCTATGAGTTTTATCCTGTAACCTTCATAAATTGCTGACACGATTCAAGAAATAACCCCAAAACACAAAACCTGTATTATATACCTTTACTTGCAAGGAAACCAAGATCACCCAACACAAGAAAGTGTGGTGTACAACTTAAGGCACATTCACGATTCTGGCTATCTTTTCCCCTTTCGTTTATTAATCAATCACTCACATCAATACCACCCCTCGCTTCATCATCGGAGAGTGACAGACACCCAGCCCTGCCTAGCTATGCTAATGTAACCTTCACGGCGGACAATAACGCTTACAAACATTGAAGAAACAATGTCAAACCAATCTGTGACCGGACGTTTCCTGACAGGACACGAAAACGATGCCAATTTGCGCATGCGCGAACCTTACTCTCCTTCCGGCGAACGTGCCTGTAAGGTCAGAGAGTAGTGATGAGTTTGTATAGGTAGGACTTGTTAGTGAATTTCCTGGTGAGTGTCTTCTTTGGGAGTTAGGGAAATGAATAGTTTGTTTGGTGTATGTGTGCGTGCGTGCGTGTGTGTCTGTAGTGTTGTCACGATACTTGAGGTGTCATGGTTTGTGTGACACAAAGGGAGAGGTATCACCTGTCAGATTTGTGCTGGAGAAGCAAAAAACAAAAGAATTACTGAACGTGGTGTGTTCTGGTTGAAACGGGAGAGTTTTGGGGGGGTAGGCTAGCGTAGTTTCGTGCAATGAAGAGAATGATACTGTTCCCTCCTTCCCACACCACACACACACACACACACACGCGCACGCGCGTACACGCACACACACCACACACGCACACACACACACACACACACACACACACCACACACACGCACGCACGCACGCACGCACACCATGTACTATCTGGAAATAAAATTGACACGCTCTATGTTTGTGTGTGCATGTGCGTGTGCGTGTGCGCGCGCGCGTGTGTGTGTGTGTGTGAGAGAGAGAGAGAGAGAGAGAGAGAGAGAGAGAGAGAGAGAGAGAGAGAGAGAGAGAGAAGGCAAGGCAAGGCAAGGCAATTCAAAGGAGAGACAGAGACAGAGAGACAGAGACAGAGAGAGACAGAGACAGAGACATACAGACAGACAAGACAAACAGATAAACAAACAAACAGACAGAGATCTATACAGAAAGAGATATTGGTCACCTGATACATTTTAACCTTACGTTGTTTTGCAATTGTGTTGTACTAAATTCCGTAAAATTGTG
>CM060349.1:16480710-16488210 GCA_030674155.1 Stramonita haemastoma
GAAGGGGCTGATTTCAGTACTGGGCCCTGGACTCTCTTGACTGAGTTATGCGGAGTTATGCGGAGTATGAGTTATTACTGAGTTATGCGGAGTTATGCGGGGGGGGGGGGGGGCGGATAGCCTAGTGGTCAGAACATTGCGCTGGCAATTTGAAGACCCGGGTTCGAGTCCGGTCGAGGAAATTTTCTTCCTGGAGTTAACATCAGTGCTGACTCCACTCTCCCCAAAAGTCCTTCGGATGAGACTTTAAACCGAGGCCCCCTATGTGCGAACGCACGCACAACATCTTGCGCACACGTTAAATCCTGTTCCGCTTTTCGTAAGAGTAGGCCATCGTGTGCCGGTGGGAACAGATGACAATATTTACAAAACTGCGTACACACGGGGACCGGATGAAAAAAAGCACTTGATTGCTTATTCTGTTATCCTCGATATAAAAGAATAAATAAATAAATAAATAAATAAATAAATAAATAAATAAATGCTGGATTTGCATGTTGTGTCTCCTGAGTTGACATTTTGAAGCCTTTTTCCCTCTACATATTCAAGAGTTTTATTCGTGACCTAAAAAAAATATATACCTTTCGGAAGAGTAGGCCATCGTGTGCCGGTAGGAGCGGATGACAAAATTATAACAAACCAGCATGCACACAGGTGTCGTGTTTAGACACCATCCCTGAGGAAAAATCGGGGAGTTGGGAGTCCCAGAGCTGCTCGGGGCTGTAGGTATATGGCAACGTTCTGGTGGCTCCTGCGACGGTACTGGAACCATTCGTATCCGTCATTGCCTTTCCAATGGATCATTCCAGTGCCGTGGAGAGGGAGGGGGGGGGGTCTGCTGCATGGGTAACAGCTTGCCCTCCATGATACTTGCCCAGGCTTTGTACTCTAAAGGCTAGAGCGCAACTCAATAGTCTTCCGAGATGGATGGATGCCTACTACTACTATTCGTGACCAGTTTGGGGCCACAAGGTCGTAGAAGAATAAGCAAGAATTTCTAATCAAAAATGTTCAATCTAGCCTACAGAAAATTAATAATTTACAATATGTATCAAAAATAATATCTGAGATTATCTAGCAGTGTGCATGTATTAATTTTAACAATACAACGGACCTGTTAATCCAGATGACGTTGATATTCGAAATCTTGCAGGGTGTGGAAAATCCCTTACCTGGGGGCTACAGGAAGCATACATGATGTGGGTAACACAATACCTGGGCTGCATCTCGGTGATCACATGGTTTTGGCAAACTGCAAGAAATGGAATTGTTAGGATAATTATGTGCAGCAAAGTGGAAGGTGGCAGGCTGCAAACAAAAAGAAACAAGGTTACACTGACGCCTGTCCCTAACAATGCTCAAGTCAGTCAACCACTAGGCTTGAAAAAAAACACCCTGGTAATTCAGAGAAGCAGCCTTCACACACACACACACACACACACACACACACACACACACACACACACACGCACGCACGCACGCACGCACGCACGCACGCACACACACACACACACACACACCACACACACGCGCGCGCGCACAGAGAGAGAGAGAGAGAGAGAGAGAGAGAGAGAGAGAGAGAGAGAGAGAGAGAGAGAGAGAGAGAGAGAGAGAGAGGAGAGAGAGAGAGAGAGAGAGAGATGCACACACTGAATGCTCCATTGCACTTCATATACTTGTTTGATTTTTTTTTTTATATCTTTTCTTCTTTTTTTTCTGGGGGTGGTGGTGGTTCTGTACTTGCTTTGGAGAAACGTACACCAGTCACCCTGGTATATTTATTTCCCAAAAATATGTCATTTCACATACTTTTAGCGACATCACAGGATGAAGTGACCCTGACTGAGGAGTGGACAGACAGCTCACAGACATCATCTCCTGTCACTGATGAGCACCAGGCCTTTATCTGTTCCTCCCACAACCCATGATCTTGATGAACTCCTCCCTGAACCTCCTCCCGGTCAGACAGTACAGGTAGAAATTGATGGCTGTATTGAGGGAAGTCAAGATATTGGCGACATAAGCAATGAAATGGCCAACTGCTCGCTGATAGGGTGTTGCCATAAAGCCAGATTCTGGAAAAAAGTACAAGATGTAATTGATTGAAGCAGGCAAAGTCAACACCAGAAAAGTCATGGACACCACAACCACCGTCACTGTCACAGACCTGGCTGCTTTTTCGCGAGCTTGAACTTGTTCAGCATCTCCTTGGCTGAGGACTTTGCCGGCTGCTTTGACTGACTGACTGAGTTTCCAGATGAGAACAGTGTTTGACACAGCCATGATGATGAAGGGCAACACACTGTAAAATGCCAGGTCAATGTAAACGAATACGTGTACCAGAAAATACCTGTAGATTTGGTTGTCACTTCGTAGCACACATCTGCAGCGACCACTTTTAGGATAGCAAACAGTGTGTGCTCCGAAAAAATTATGTGAATGCATAACGGCAAAGAACACAATGATTCCCAATACCAGCAAACGAACTCTTCGCTGTGTGCACAGGACGTTGACACGATGTGGCCACACCACAGACATGGCTCTGTGTACCGTCATACAGACCAGACACCAAGCGCTGATAACCATGCCCCCAGTGTACAGCCAGGTGAAAGTCTTACAGACCACAGTATGTGTTTCCAGCAGTGAGAAATCAAACACACGGTCAGTCCACTCCCACAGTACAACCGTAAAAAGATACATCAAGTCAAAAACAGCCAGAGCCATGAAGTAAAGGTTGATGGTGGAGTCACCTGACTTCATTCTTCGCATGATGAGGATGGTCATGATGTTCCCAAAGAATCCAGGCAGAAAGACAAAAGGAGTTACATAGTTGAATAGTGGCTCTGCAATCTTGTAGATAGTGTAGGATCGATAATACTTTTCTGTAGTATCCACATAACTGTCCACTGTGGTAGAACCATTCCATGACTCAGTCAACAATGGGGTTGTTACTGCAGCATTGGAATCTTTCATGGCGAAATCTGGTTAAAAAGAAACGTCACAGAGATGTGTAATAAATAAACGAACAAGCAAACAAGATGCAGCATAAAGGCAAAAACAAAAAGCGGGGGGGGGGGGGGGGGGGGGGGGGGGGGGGGGGGGGGGGGGGGGTGTAACTGACCATTAAAGCCACATTAGAAATACCAAAATATCACATGCATATGTACATACAAACATATACACACTATATATATAACTGAATTGACATTTATTGCCCTTTAACCATACAAGGCACACAGCAGGGGCCCCCATTACATATACTTTGATGGATGTCTATCATTGACAAAGATACCACAGGAATGGCAATGCCTTATTTTTAATGAGGTCACATGTCTGTGGGGACAGGATAGCTCAGTGGTCAGAGTGCTCACTTTCCCCCAGTCAAGTTCAGCAGTGTCAAGGGTGGTTACCAGTTGGATGGGTGACCGTTTGCACGCCTTGGCTACAGTACAGTTCCCCCAGTTCACCAGCTGTCAATGGGTACCTGCCCTCTTTAGGGTTAGGGAAGGTAAAGCAGCGAGGGACAGGAGATGGGTACTGCCCTCAACAAGCTGGCCCCTAGAGAAGCTGAGGTCTCTGACGCCTTGTTCCCCTATGACCACACAGGTTATGGGACACCTTTACCTTTACCTTTATATGTCGGTATTTAACAGAGCAAACTGTCTCAGAAACTTTGCTCAAGGAGGGTTATCCTGTACACATTCAGCCAAGGTAGAAACAGACAGTGTCATGGAGAGCATGCAACTGTCCCAAAGCACATGCCTCTGTCTCTGCATACTTTGTGTTATGGTTATGATCTGGTTTCCTTTCCACAAGTTGTCAGCCTGCCTGACACATTCTTCAGTTACCCTGTTATTTTCATTTTTCTGTTTGATGTACCAATACACCCACCCAGCCCCCAGACTGCACATCACAAGGAAAACTCTAGTACATTGCCATCAGATTCACACAGAAGAACATCAGCATGTCTGATCAGACACAAACAGTTTGTATACATGAGGAGTTCTATCGCCCTGTTCTCTGACCTGTTCCAACCACGATTGCCACTGTTGTAACTGCTGTTGTTGCTTTGCTCTCTGTTGGTCACAGCCTATCTGGCTGGGAGGTTTTCATCTGTAGTACAGAACTTGGGTGTGTCAGTTCAACATAGGGCCCCCACCATGTTTGTTGACGTTTCACTGGCTGGCTTGAACCTCAACACAAAAGCTGTGGAGTCAGTCCCCTTAACCCGTGATTTTCTATCTGGAGACTGTATTTTCTGACAGAGGGGTGGTTAGGGTCTTTTCAACAGTCCCTAGGAGTCCAGCAACTGGCATATTGACAATAAAATTGTTATAATTATTTCAGGCTGCACAAGTACAGTGAAATAGGTACTGTCAGCTGTCTGGTCTGGTCTCATCTCGTCCCGAGAGAGAGAGAGAGAGAGAGAGAGAGAGAGAGAGAGAGAGAGAGAGAGAGAGAGAGAGAGAGAGAGATGAGAGAGATGAGAGGAGAGAGAGAGAGAGAGAGAGAGAGAGAGGGAGAGAGAGAGAGAGAGAGAGAGAGAGAGAAAGAAAGAGAGACAGAGAGACAGAGAGAGAGACAGACAGATTAAACAAATGAATAATCTTTATTTTTTTAGGGTAACAAAGTAAGCATTTGCTTTTTTGTTTTCATGAGAGAGAGCGAGTACGATGATAATGATACTGATAATGATAACGATAATTTTCTTGCTTTAAGCTGGTAGGCTCATACAGCTAAGGAAGGTCTAGTGCTTTGCACACATCAGGACCCACTCTCAACTGTACGGGTGATATCCCTGGGAATGCTAAGCACAAAATTCGGCACTGGCTTATTTATTTATTTATTTATTTATTTATTTATTTATTCATTTATTTATTTATTTATTTGTTTATTTATTTATTTATTTGTTTGTTTGTTTATTTATTTATTCTTTTATATCGAGGATAATGGAATAAGCACTCATGTGCTTTTTTGCATCCAGTCCCGTGTGTATGCAGATTTGTAAATCTTGTCATCTGCGACCGATTTAGCCCACCATGAAGATAGCCTCATTCCAACTTTGGAGACGTATGCTGGATATAAGGGGGGGGGGGGATAGCTCAGTGGTCAGAGTGCTCCTTTTCCCCCAGTCAAGTTAAGCAGAGTCGAGCGTGGTTGCTAGTTGGATGGGTGACCGTTTGCGCGCCTTGGCTTCAGTACAGTCCCCCTCCAGTTCACCCAGCTGTAAATGGGTACCTACCCTCTATAGAGAGTCAGGGAAGGTCAAGCAGCGAGGGAGAGAAGATGGGCGCCACCGGCCCTCAATATGCTGGCCCCTAGAGAAGCTGAGGTCTGTGATGCCTCGCTCCCCTACGACCGCCTAGGTTATGAGACACCTTTACATTTTTACCTTACCTATGCTGGATATGTTCGTGTTTCTGTAACTCATAGAACCCCGACATAAATAACGGGATCTTTAACGTGCATATGTGACCTTCTGCATGTGTATATATATATATATATATACACAAAAGGAAAAAAGGCACTGGAAGGTCTGCACTTAAAGTTGACCTGGGAGATCGTAACACACACCCTTTCCCCTCTCCCTTACCCTTAATTCACAAGGCGCCACCGAGATTTGAACCCACGATTTTTGTATAGGTCCTTGTGCTTGAAGTTGGTCTTAACCACTCGGCTATATTGTCCCGTCTCGTTCAAGGTTTAAAACTTCAGGCGTGAAAGAGACACCTGGAGACTGGACGCAGAGGGAACAGAACAGGAGACTGATTTATTTTTAATTTCATTTTATTTATTTATTCTTTGATATCGAGGATAATGGAATAAGCACTCATGTGCTTTTTTTTCACATCCAGTCCCCGTATGTAGGCTATGCAGTTTTTGTCAGTCTTGTCATCTGTGTTCCCACCGGCACACGATGGCCTACTCTTACGGAAAAGTGGAACAGGATTTAACGTGTGCGCAAGATGTTCTTGCGTGCGTTCGCGCACACGGGGCCTCGGTTTATAGTCTCATCCGAAAGACTTTTTGAGGAGAGTGGAGTCAGCACTGATGTTCACTTCCAGATGATGATGACAGAGGCACAGCACAGGAGACTGATGACAAACTGATGACAGAGTGATGACAGACTGATGACAGACTGATGACAGACTGATGACAGAGGTACAGCACAAAACAGGAGACTGATGACAGACGGTGAAAATAAGCCTCCGGAATGTCAAAGACGATGGATTGACACCAGCAAACTAGCTGAAAGTGCGAGTCAATACATTGCCTTGACTGCCGCATGCATCAAGCTACGTGGGACCCCATAAAGGCGAAGGGTAATAATATATAACAGAATTAATTAATTAATTAATGCACCAGCCGCCATGGCGCAATGGTTAGCGCCTTGGATTTGGGACAGGAAGGTAGTAGGTTCGAGTCCTATAAGAGTCATAGGGATTTTTCGGACTCCGGCCGGCTCCTACCCAGAGTGAGTGTGCTGTGGGCTCAGTGGGGAAACTGGAACCACACAGTCCAGCTTCATCCACTTTATGGATGCGAGTTTGAAAGTGTTGCTCAAATTACCTGACCAACACTGCAGGTGTCTGTATCTCTTGGTCCCTTTGACGCGGGGATATATTATGATAGTAAGCGTAGAGTACAACCTTTTCAAGTAATCTCGAAGCATCCTCATTATCAATGATCATAATGCAATAATAAAAATTGCCTCTGATTCGGTGGTCCCAGTTGCTCTGGTCTCATGGTGACCTCAAATTTGGTTTCCCCAAACGCTTCTGTGCCTGTGGTGAGTTTTGTGTCAAAGCCTTTGGGGTTTGGAGGTTCAGGGGGGATGGTCGTTGGAGGGATGTTGTGGTGGTCGCCACCTTGGGTGGGTGACTCACTCAGTCTGGTTCCGCGACTGAGCTAATACTGTCGTTAGTAGGGGGCTTAGTAGGTGGTATTCTGCGTATGTTAGCTCAGAACAGGCATCACTGAACACCACCAAAGTGACCCAGCAGAAGTGCAGGGTCCCTCTGACTGGTGGTCCTATGGCGGCCTGATATTGATGGGCTCCTGTTGGACTTCCTAACCCTGGGGATGCAACATAAGAAATCTGGGTATGGCTGTGGCGGGGAGACTGGAATGAGCGGCGTGGGAACAGCAGTACGGGACGTCACAGAAGATAAAGGCAGCAAAAAAAACCCAACTCTCTGGTATAAAGTTGGTTTGTTTTTTTTTCAGCTGACTCCACTTAGCCATTATGAAAGCTAAGCTGGAAAGTCCACCTCAACAAAATCTTCTGCTGCATTATAAACTGGACCAACAAGAACAGCACAGCAGTATGTATCTGTGTATGTATCTATGTATGTGTCTATGTATGTATATATGCAGATGAAAATATAGACATACAGATGTTTGGATAAATGCACGCGCGCATGCACGTACGCACGTGCGAAGAGCAAGAATTCTCTCAAGCACCCACGAACGCATGTACGCACATACACACATATGTAT
>CM060349.1:16498527-16506027 GCA_030674155.1 Stramonita haemastoma
GAATTGGTTAAATTAATGCGAGTGCTTTGATTTGTTTCTGCAAGATATAGCGCTGTATAAATTCCATTGTTTTTGTTGTTATTATTATTATTATTATTATTATTATTATTATTATTATTATTATTATTATTATTATTATTATTACTATTATTATGTTGTTGTTGTTGTTGTTGTTGTTGTTGTTGTTGTTGTTGTTGTTACAGTGTCGAGGAGTATAGATAAAAGAGCATAATATAAAACTACATGCCAAAAACAATTCAAAAATTGAAATTGTCACCAACATAAAACTGCTGTGTTGCAAGATCAGAGTCTATAGTATTCTGATATACCTCTGTGTGTGTGTGTGTGTGTGTGTGTGTGTGTGTGTGTGTGTGTGTGTGTGTGTGTGTGTGTGTGTGTGTGTGTGTGTGTGTCTGTGTGTGTGTGTGTGTGTGTGTGTCTGTGTGTCTGTGTGTCTGTGTGTCTGTCTGTGTGTGTGTGTGTGTGTGTGTGTGTGTGTGTACACAAAAGCACACACACAAACGCATCCTCGTTTATTCTCGAAGTGCAAATAGTTTTGTTTTTTTCTGCCCTTTATCTCACTATTTTCCTTTTCTTTCTTTCTGTCCTCTTCCAGATATGTCTTTGATCGCCTTCCTTCATGTTACATTGTACTGTATGAAACTGCATTGCATTGTATTGTATTATATTGTAATACATTATATAGTATTGTAAGTATTGCATTTAAAGTATTGCATTGCATTGTATAGTATTGTATTGTATTACATTGTATAGTATTGTAAGTATTGCATTTAAAGTATTGAATTGAATTGTATTGTATTGCATTGTATTCCGTTGTATTGTATTGCACTGATGTTAACTCCAAGAGGGAAAAAAGCCTCTCGAACGGGAAATCGAACCCGGGGTTGTCAAATTGCGAGCACAATGTTCTGACCACTAGGCTATCCCGCCCCCTGCCCCCCACCCCCCACCCCCATCCCCCAAGTAACACCTATAACACTTTTGTCGGGCTTGATGATCTTTTCTGATAGAGTGAACAGGTGGTGTGTAAAGACAGGTAGGTAGGTAGGTAGGTATGTCAGATAGAATGGAACTCTAGGTCTCCAGGTGTGAGCGACCTGTGAGCTACTGTACAGATAAATAACACACAGCCGCAGGTTAGAGCTCTTTAGACAACTTTCTGTCACCTGAATTCAACCTGGCAAACATCTTGTGCACTCTTCATCCTAATAATTACAGGTAAGAGAAAAGTAAATGCCGTCTGCTGGATCCTGCGAGAGGTATGAAAAGAAAGTGCTTTGGGTCCTTACATAGGTAAAAAAAAAAAAAAAAGTGTTTTAGGTCCTTTCACAGGTATTTTTTAAAAAGTGTTTGGGGTCCTTTCATACGTATAAAAATGTGTTTTGGGGGTCCTTACATAGGTATAAAATGTGTTTTGGGTCCTTACATAGGTATAAAATGTGTTTGGGGTCCTTACATAGGTTTAAAAATTAATGTGTTTTGGGTCCTTACATAGGTATAAAATGTGTTTTGGGTCCTTACATAGGTTTAAAAATTAATGTGTTTTGGGTCCTTACATAGGTACAAAAATAAATGTGTTCTGGGTCCTTACATTGGTGTGAAAAATTAGTGTTCTGGGTCTTTATATTAATGTCATAAATAAGTGTTCCGGGTCAGGAAAGGTAAAAGCAGCGAGGGAGAGGAGATGGGCGCCACCGCCCTCAATATGCTGGCCCCCTAGAGAAGCTGAGGTCTCTGACGCCTCGCTCCCCTACAACCACAAAGGTTATGGGACACCTTTACCTTTTTTTTTTTTTTTTAATATATACCACTTTATGTCCCAGCAGATTTTTCTGCGTGAAATTCGGGCTGCTCTCTCTCCCCGGGGAGAGCGCGTCGCCACAAGTGCAGCGCCTACCCATTTTTTTTTTTTTGTTTGTTTTTCCTGTATGCAATTATGTAAAATAAATGAATAAATAGATAAATAAATAAATAAATGGGGGGGTTGCCAGCACCCTGTTACAAAAGTGCTGTGGGATACACACACACACACACACACACACACACACACACACACACACACACACACACACACACACACACACACACACACACACACACACACACACACACACACACACACACACACACACACACACACACACACACACACACACACAAGTCCTTCGGATGAGACTTTAAACCGAGGCCCCGTGTGCGAACGCACGCAGAACATCTTGCGCACACGTTAAATCCTGTTCCGCTTTTCGTAAGAGTAGGCCATCGTGTGCCGGTGGGAAAAGATGACAAGATTCACAAAAACTGTATACACACGGGGACTGGATGTAAAATAAAAAAAAGCACATGATTGCTTATTCTGTTATCCTCGATATAAAAGAATAAATAAATATAAAATTTAAAAAAACCACACACACACACACACACACACACACACACACACACACACACACACACACACACACACACACACACACACACACACACACACACACACACACACACACAACACACACACACACACACACACACACACACACACACACACACACACACACACACACACACACACACACACACACACACACACACGTATGTACACATGTACACATACGGTTATTGGGCCCAAACAGGATGATGCAGACCACACTGCTGATTGTCCTTGTACTGGTGGTGACTGCTCACCTCTTCTCAGCTCCAGGCTATATTATGCAGGCGGAAGGGTCATGGTCCCCAGGTGTTACTCCTCCCTCAGGTAACCCCCTCTGACGCACGTGCTGCAACAGTGCTGCTTGTTGCTGCTGTTGCTACTACTGCTATTGTTGTCACTGTTGTTGTTGCTGTTGCTATTGTCATTGTTGTTTTTGCTATTGTTACTGTTATTGTCACTGTTTTCGTTGTTGTTGCTACTGCTATTGTCATTGTTGTTGCTATTGCTTATTTTATTTATTTGTTTATTCTTTTAGGCTATATCGAGGATAATGGAATAAGCAATCATATGCTTTTTTTACATCCAGTCCCCCGTGTGTATGCAGTTTTCTAAATTTTGTCATGTGTTCCCACCGGCACTCGATGGCTTTCTCTTAAGAAAAGCGGAACAGGATTTAACGTGTGGGTAAGATGTTTTGCCTGCGTTCGCACACGGGCCTCGGTTTATAGTCTCATCCCAATGACTTTTGGGGGAGAGTGGAGTCAGCACTGATGTTAACTCCAGGAGAAAAAAACCCTCAAATGGGAATCGAACCCAGGTCTCAAATTGTGAGGTCAACGTTCTGACCACTAGGCTATCCCGTCATTGTTCTTGTTGCTATTGCTACTGCTATCGTCATTGCTGTTGCTGTTACTACTGCTATTGTCATTGTTATTACTGTTGTTACTGCTATTGTCATTGTTCTTGTTGCTGTTGCTACTGCTATTGTCATTGTTCTTGTTGCTGTTGCTACTGCTATTGTCATTGTTATTACTGTTGTTACTGCTATTGTCATTGTTCTTGTTGCTGTTACTACTGCTATTGTCATTGTTGTTGTAGCTGTTGCTACTGCTATTGTTACTGTTCTTGTTGCTGTTGCTACTGCTATTGTCATTGTTCTTGTTGCTGGTTGCTACTGCTATTGTCATTATTGTTGTTGCTGTTGCCACTGCTATTGTCACTGTTCTTGTTGCTGTTGCTACTGCTATTGTCACTGTTCTTGTTGCTGTTGCTGTTGCTACTGCTATTGTTACTGTTCTTGTTGCTGTTGCTACTGCTATCATCATTATTCTTGTTGCTGTTGCTGTTGCTACTGCTATCGTTACTGTTCTTGTTGCTGTTGTTACTGATATTGTCACTGCTGTTGTTGCTGTTGCTACTGCTATTGTTACTGTTCTTGTTGCTGTTGTTACTGATATTGTCACTGCTGTTGTTGCTGTTGCTACTGCTATTGTTACTGTTCTTGTTGCTGTTGTTACTGATATTGTCGCTGCTGTTGTTGCTGTTGCTACTGCTATTGTTACTGTTCTTGTTGCTGTTGTTACTGATATTGTCACTGCTGTTGCTGCTGTTGCTACTGCTATTGTCATTGTTGTTGCTGTTGTTACTGCTATTGTCATTGTTCTTGTTGCTGCTGCTACTGCTATTGTCATTGTTCTTGTTGCTGTTGTTGCTAGGCTATCGTCATTGTTCTTGTTGCTGTTGTTGCTAGGCTATCGTCATTGTTCTTGTTGCTGTTGCTACTGCTATTGCTCCTGCTATTGTCACTGTTCTCGTTGCTGTTACTACTGCTATTGTCACGGCTGTTGTTGCTGATGCTGCTGCTAATGTCATTGTTCTTGTCACTGTTACTACTGCTGTTGTCATTTGTTGATGTTGCTGTTGCTATTGCTATTGGTGGGTTGGTTGGTTGGTTGGTTGGTTGGTTGGTTGGTTGGTTGGTTGGTTGGTTGGTTGGTTGGTTGGTTGGTTGGTTGGCTGTCTGGCTGTTTGGTTGGTTGGTTGGTTGGTTGGTTGGTTGGTTGGTTGGTTGGTTGGTTGGTTGGTTGGTTGGTTGGTTGGTTGGTTTGGTTTGGTTTGGTTGGCTGGTTGGTTGGTTGTTTGGTTGGTTGGTTGGTTGGTTGGTTTGGTTTGGTTGTTTGGTTGGTTGTTTGGTTGGTTGGTTGGTTGGTTGGTTGGTTGGTTGGTTGGTTGGTTTGGTTTGGTTTGGTTGGCTGGTTGGTTTGGTTTGGTTTGGTTGGCTGGCTGGCTGGTTGGTTTCAGGGTAGCACCTACCCACCCCAACTCCCGGGCAAGTAACGCAACTGACGCCGAAAGCTGTGCTTGTTTGTTTGGTTTTAAGACTGTTGTTGTTGATGCTGCTACTGCTGCGGTTATTGTTGTTGTTGTTGTTGCCATTGTAATGTGTGGTTGGTGTTGCCGTTGTTATTGTTGGTGTTACTGCTGCTGGGTTTTTTTATTCTTGTCACTGTTGCTACTGCTATTGGTTGGTTGGTTGGTTGGCTGCTTGATTGGTTTGGTTTGGATGATTGGATGATTAAAAAAAAAAAAAAAAAAAAAAAAAGAATGCCTCTGTGTCTCGCAGGACTGAAGAAGTCAGACAGGTCCGCCGCTGTACGACACCAAGTCCGCAGTGCCGTGATGTCCAATTACTGCTGCATGCATGACCTGCCCTGCTGTCAGCCATCCCAGCCTGCTGTGCGACATCAGGTCCGCAGTGCCAAGGTGTCCAGCTTTTGCTGCAGAACTGCTCTGTCTTGTTGCTGGAAAGGATAAATAAATGTTGATGTGTAAGGACGTTTAGAGTGAGTTTCATCTCATCTCGTTGCTTCTACAATTGTAACATTTTTGGGGTGGCCCGAGGTGCTGAAGTGGGAGAACTTGCGGATGCATGGGACCTCCGACTTTCTGGCTTCTGACCACAGTCCTGATATCGGAGAAATCTGGAAAGGACTACAATTCAACTAAAACAAACAAACAAACGTTGCTATTAAAGGATGTATGTTGGAGTAGAATTGTTTGTTGTTGTTTTTTTTAAAAAAGTGTATATTTTGTCTCCATGACTTTTTTTCTCTATGTTTGTAAATGTTTCATTAAATAAATTGTACTGTTGTGAGAAATGTCTTGATTTTTTTTTTTTTTTTTTTACTTTGCCAGCTGGGTTTAAGAATGCTTGCATATTGAGGTGTATGTGTATGTGTGTGTGCGTGTTTCTTTTCGTGTCCATATTTAAATTGTCTCTGTATTTCAGTCACTCTTGGAGTTCATTGACCAGGCTGGCCCAGGATAGGCAGGGGTGGAAAGTCTTTGTTGCTGCCCTACACACCACTGGGTGTAAAGGATGATGATGATGATGGTGTATTTCAATAACTTTTATCGCAGGAAATTGTATGTTACACACACACACACACACACACACACACACACACACACACACACACACACACACACACACACACACACACACACACACACGCACGCACGCACGCACGCACACACACACACACACACATACACACACACGCGCGCGCGCGCGCGCGCGCGAGTAAATTGTATGTTTGTCAATTGTGTTGGACGATGACCTCCAAAACTGCAGAGGAGGCAGCTACTGTTTCGGAAATTGGGCATAAATTTGATTATTGTGGAGATGCCTTGCCCACAGCACACCCCCACTCTCTCGGCCAAGAGGGCATAAGGACAGTCAGCGTTGGAGATGTTCTCCAAGGGCCAACTAGCCCCCAGGGCTGCAGCACATAAGGGCTGTGCAAGTCAAGCCTCCTAGTCAGAGTCATAGTCGACCACTGAAGACTAAGCTGTAAAGTTCAATTCCATGAGTGGGAAAGCCACTGATCATGCAGCCTCTCACTTTGCTGTTACCCCCAGCTTCAATGGTTTAATCAAGAACTAATAAATATGAATGAGATGTAAACAAAATCGAAAACACGACAAAACGACTTTCTTTTTCTTTTTTCTTCTTTTTTTTTTTTGCTTTGTTTACTACATCAAAGTCCCAGTACAGTTATCCAAATTTTTTTTTATTATTGTTCTTTTATATCGAGGAAAACAGAATAAGCAATCATGTGCTTTTTTTCATCCGGTCCCCGTGTGTATGCAGTTTTGTAAATATTGTCATCTGTTCCCACCGGCACACGATGGCCTACTCTTACGGAATTTGAGACACTGAGAACCCCCCCCCCCCCCCCCCCCCCCATTCCTTTTCGTTTTTCCAGGTGTTTAAATTACAACCTTAAAAAAAAAAGAAGTTCAAACGAACGCCTTGTTCAAACAATGGAATGCAGCCAATGGGGGCGACAGGTGACAGATAAAGGGCGATAACTTACAAAACCTGTTTAGTGGGTTACGATAGAAGCTGACAGGAGTGTGTGCTTTGCCGAAAGAACGCTAGTTGTTGAAAACGTAATGTTTACAACAGAAAATGGCAGCCGGTGTAAAAGGATGGATTTTTCTCAGCATTTTAGTTCTCGGCTGTGATGGAACACCTACAAATATTTACGACGCCCTCCAACCGTTGGGTTGTGGACAGGTATGGTTGAATTTGACAAACAAGGGAATGAATGATTGAGGCTGCGTTCAAACATGTGCGGGTGCCCGCGTGTGTCTGCTCTGTACGGTCTTTATAACTGCAACGGGCGGTGCAGGTTTTGGTCGAACGTGAAATCACTTCCGCAAACATGTCGAGAAATCATTCGTATTAATAGCCTAAAATCTGGTGCTTATCTAATAGTACTCGTAGTAGGCAGGCCATTTTAAAATATGATTTTTTTTTCAAAGTAGATACCACTGCGTAAAAGGTAAAAAGTAAAGGTGTCCCATAACCTGTGTGGTCGTAGGGGAGCGAGGTGTCAGAGACCTCGTCCTGACCCTAAAGAGGGCAGGTACACACCCATTGACAGCTGGGTGAACTGGGGGACTGTACTGAAGCCAAGGCGCACAAACTGTCTCCCATCCAATAGGCAACCACCACTCAAGCTGCTTAACCTTGGCTTGGGGAA
>CM060349.1:16511027-16526612 GCA_030674155.1 Stramonita haemastoma
CCTTCCACCCCTACCCCCATCCCCATCCCCATTAACTATGTGCGCTCGTTCACCTGTGAGTTCATTCCCTTCCTTTCCCTTCCACCCCTACTACCCCCATCTCTCCATCCCCGTTGGGATGTCGGGGGGGGGGGCTCTGTCAGTATACATAAATTAAATGTGACCCTCCACCACATAACAAGTTGCATTGCACCAGAGGTCAATTTCTAGTTATTGACACAATATTAAACCACAATAAAATGGCTATACAATAGAGAAAAAAAAAAAACAGATTGAAAATTGGACACTTCTATCAAAAGTTATTACAACTTGAAAGGATAGACTGCAGGAAATGAGAAATTGACAAACTTAGCATCGTATATTTGGGTGTTCAGAATGAAGGCTTTGGTATTTTAAAAACATGTCTCAAGGCAAAAGGAAATAAAATTGTGCCTTGATATTTCACTACAAGGTACAATAATGACTTGTTTCACAGTAAATCAAAATCTCAAAATTGACAACTTGAACCCCACCTGCCTTTGATGGCTCCTAGCAGAAAAGAGGGTTAGGTGCTAAGCGACTCATTTTGTGGAGGAGCATCACAAATAGCATCCCCTCCTTCTGGAAATTCTGTGCTAGACGTTTCCCCTTTTCTATCCCTCTCTTTGTTTCTGTCTTTCTCCTTATCTTTCTTACTATAATTTCTTGTGCTTATTTTTTTATTCCATTCCTTCCACCCCTACTAGTACTAGTTACCCCTAAAGATTTTGAATTGTGACTTGTTTTTTATGTGTGACTTTTGCTTGGGAATTTATTTCCTCTCTTTTTAAAAAAATATTTTATAATACCACTTTATGCCACAGCAGATTTCTGTGCATGAAATTCGGGCTGCTCTCTCTCTCCCCGGGGAGAGCGCGTCACCACTAGTGCAGTGCCACCCTTTTTTTTCTTTCTTTTTCCTGTCTGCAACTGTATTTGTTTCCCTATCAGAGTGGCTTTTTTCTACAGAATTTTGCCAAGGACAACCCCCTTGTTGCCATGGGTTCTTTTACATGCGCTAAAATAATTATGTGTAACACATAGGAGCTCAGTTTATCGTCTCATCTGAAAGACTAGCACCCAGACCACCACTCATGGTCTAATGGATGGGGGAAAAGTTTTGAGCCCGAACAGGATTCAAAACCACCACACCTCCAACCGCGATTTTTTGCTTTCTAGGCAGGTACGTTACCTCTAGACCACCTATCCACACCCCCACCCCCCCACCTTAAGATTATGACTGTATTATGACTTGACTTGGGGAATTTATTTCCTCTGCATTACTAATTTTTACTCCTAGATCTGACCCCTGGGAAGTTGGGGAATGAAGCGCATATATATATATATATATATATATATATATATATATATATATATATATATATATTTTTTTTTTTTTTTTTTTTTTTTTTTTTTTTTTTTTTTTTTTTTTTTTTTTTTTTAAATTGTAGATTTGTAAGGTTTTGGAAAGTATTTTTTGCACACTTCGTTTTTATCAGTCCACCCAATTTTTTTTTTTTTTTAATTTTTGCAGTGTCGAAAGATTTGTTGACGACCTATTTCCGAGACGGCGAACCAGAGCAGAGTCGGTCTGCACAGGGCACTTTTTTGTTCCTCAAATCCCGGGCTCGTAAGGAAGGGGTAGGTCGTGATTTTGTTATTATATAATATATATATGGACTGTTTTTTGGGGGGGAACGAGAGGGGGGAGGGGGGGCAGCATAGATATTTTATGTTATTGTCAATATGGTTGGTGCGTGTGTGTGTGTGTGTGTGTGTGTGTGTGTGTGTGTGTGTGTGTGTGTGTGTGTGTGTCTTTGTTTTAACGTCTATCCACTAACAAGTGATTTTAGACTCTGTGTGTGTGTGTGTGTGTGTGTGTGTGTGTGTGTGTGTGTGTGTGTGTGTGTGTGTGTGTGTGTGTAGTGCTGTCCTGTTGTGTACTTTGAATCACTCACTTGTAAGGAAGGGATAGGTTGTGATTTTTTTTATGGACTTTTTTATGGAGGGGGGGGGGGGGGCATAAGTTTTTTTTTTCCTTGTTTTATCTTTTATTTGAAACTATGGAGCAACTGTTATCTTAAATATTCACAGCTATTATTCAATCCTAGCTTTGAGCTTATGCCTTAGACTGGTTTATGCTTTATTTTATTCCTAAAACATCAGCTACCAAAATCAAAATAGGTAATATCATATCCTGTTTACATACATGTGATAATTTTTTTGTTTGTTTTTGTTTTTTGTTTTGTTTTGTTTTTATGGGGCATAGATATTTTGTTTTGTTATTGTCATTATTGCTGGTGCATTTGTGTGTAATGCCTTCCTGTTCTGTACTTTGAATCACATGCTTGTAAGGAAGGGGTAGGTTGTGATTTTTTTTTATATGGATAGTTTTGGGGAGGGGGGGGGAGGGGGGAGGTTGTAAGTATTTTGTTACATTATTGTCATTATGGCTGGTGCGTGTGTGTCTGTCTGTGTGTGTGTGTCAAAGTTAAAGTCAAGTGATTTATTTGTTAGGCCATATACCCATACAAATGGTGTTCACATTTACATAACAATGGTGTGTGTGTGTGTGTGTGTGTGTGTGTGTGTTGTGTGTGTGTGTGTGTGTGTGTGATAGATACATACATACATAGATGTACGTAGATAGACAGACAGACAGACAGATATCAGATAGATAGATAGATAGATATCAGATAGATAGATAGATAGATTGATAGATAGATAGATAGATAGATAGATAGATAGATAGATAGATAGATAGATAGATAGATAGATAGATAGATAGATAGATAGATAGATAGATGAATAGATAGATAGATAGATCAGTGGGCGGGTGGATGGATGGATGGATAGAGAGACAGACAGACAGACGAACACACAGGTGCTTATACCTTCACTAGAATGTTGCATTTTTTTTTTAAAAACAACAAAACTTTCACAAAATTTACTGTATCGGGATTCCAGACCTTGGCAAGACAGACAGACAGACATACATACACACACACAATACTGTCACTAGAATGTTGCTTTTGGTTTTTTTTTAAACAACAAAACTTTCACAACATCTACTGTATGGATGACAGAACTCAGCAAGCGGGGTGGCGGGCACCACCGAATACTACGCCAATGGCGCGCTGATCGTGAAGCCGAACCTTCTGGCCGGCCAGTCCATCATCCACATCATTGACCGCGTGCTGGAGCTGCCCAGTGACAAGAGCATCCTGGGATACATCTCTCTGCAGAACCAGCCCGAGTGAGTTTTGATTGGTTGTTTTGATTTTGGGGGGTTTTTTGTTGTTGTTTTTTTTAGTTTTGGGGGGTTTTTTTGGTTGGAATTGAAGTACATGGAGGTAAAAAGGACTTGAAGTTTGGTTTTTTTCATTTGTTTTGTTGTTGTTGTTTTTGTTTTTGGGAAGGACAATACTTATAAGTTTATATATCTTTTCTTTCTTTCTTTTTTTTTCTTTTTTTTTAGGAGGGGGGGGGGGGTGTTGTTTTTGGAAGGACAATACTTAAAAGTTTCTGTTAGGGCTCTGTTTTGAGTTAAGTACAGATTGTGATGAAGAGACGTGTAAATGGGTACTTGCCCTCTTTAGGGTCAGGGAAGGTAAAGCAGTGAGGGAGAGGAGATGGGCACCACCACCCTCAACATGCTGGCCCCCTAGAGAAGCTGAGGTCTCTGACGCCTCACTCCCCTATGACCACATAAGGTTATGGGACGCCTTTATCTTTTTTTTTTTTACCTTCGTTTGTCTTGCAGTACCGCTCTCTAGGACCAAGTCCTTTCCAAAATCTCCAGCAACTATTACAATCTGTCGGTAGAGCTAAAGTCTCCGATTTCTTGCTCACCTACGACCACCTAGGTTATGGGACACCTTTACCTTTTTTCACCTTTGTTTCTCTTGCAGTACTGCTTTCTACGACCAAATCCTTTCCAAGATCCCCAGCAACTACTACAATCTGTCGGTGGAGCTAAGGTCTCTGATGCCTTGCCCCCTTACGACCACCTTGGTTATGGGACACCTTTATCTTTTTTTTTTTTACCTTCGTTTGTCTTGCAGTACCGCTCTCTAGGACCAAGTCCTTTCCAAAATCTCCAGCAACTATTACAATCTGTCAGTGGAGCTAAAGTATCTGATGCCTTGCTCCCCTACAACCGCCTGGGTTATGGGACACCTTTACCTTTTTTTTTTACCTTCGTTTGTCTTGCAGTACTGCTTTCTAAGACCAAATCCTTTCCAAGATCCCCAGCAACTACTACAATCTGTCGGTGGAGCTAAAGTCTCTGATGCCTCGCTCCCCTATAACTACATAGGTTATGGGGCATTTTTACCTTTTTTACCTCTGTTTATCTTGCAGTACTGCTTTCTACGACCAAATCCTCACCAAGATCTCCAGCAACTATTACAATCTGTCGGTAGAGCTAAAGTCACCGATTTCTTGCTCACCTACGACCACCTAGGTTATGGAACACCTTTACCCATTTTTTTACCTTTGTCTGTCTTCCAGTACTGCTTTCTACAACCAAGTCTTCTCCAAGATTTCCAGCAATTATTATGATCTGTTAGTGGAGCTAAAGTCTCTGATGACTTGCTTCCGTACGACCACATAAGGTTATCTTCTTCTTCTTCTTCTATCTCGTAGTCTATTTAGACCATAGGGGCGCCACAGAAGACCTCACAACCAGCTCTCTCCATTTCCCTCTGTCCTCGACCTTTCTCAGGGTGTCACTCAGCCTGAGTCCCCGTCCACTCTCGGCTGTTGTCCTCCCATCTCTTTCTCTGCCTGCCTCTCCTTCTCCCGCCTTGCACAGATCCCTGCAGAATCGTCTTGGCAAGCCCTGTTGATCTTGCGACGTGCCCATACCACTTCAGTTTGCGTTTTTTTGACTGTGGTCAGGAGATCTTCAAAGGGCTCGATTATGGAACACCTTTACCTTTTTTTTTTACCTGTGTTTGTGTTGCAGTACTGCTTTCTACGACCAAGTCCTCAGCAAGATATCCAGCAACTATTACGATCTGTCTGTGGAACCGCTCAATTCGTTCAGTCGACTGACGGCGTTCATTCCTACCCAGCAGGCAATGGCGAAGATCCCCAGCGACAAAAAACAGATTCTGCTGAGCAACCCGGAAAAACTCAGTGAGGTAATTGGGCTCTGTGTATGTGTGTCTGTGTGTGTGTGGGTGTGTGTGTGTGTGTGTCTGTGTGTGTGTCTGTGTGTGTGTCTGTGTGTGTGTGTATGTGAGTGTGTGTGTGTGTGTGTCTGTGTCTGTGTGTGTGTGAATGCTTTTGGAACTCTTTTATCTAGGTGTGGGTTGGGTTGTTGTTTTTTTAAACTCAGTGAGGTAAATGGCTCTGTTTGTGTTAATGTTGTATCTGGTTTTTTTTACAATTCTTTTATCTAGGTTTGGGTTGTGTTGTGTTTTTTTTTTTTAACTCAGTGAGGTAATGGCTCTGTGTCTGTGTTTGTGTCTGTGTCTGTGTCTGTGTGTGTGTGTGTGTGTGTGTGTGTGTGTGTGTGTGTGTGTGTGTGTGTATGTGTGTGTGTGTGAGTGTGAGTGTGTGTGTGTGTGAGTGTGTATGTGTGTGAATGCTTTTGGAACTCTTATCTAGGTGTGGGTTGGATTTTTTTTTTAAAAACTCAGTGAGGTAATGATTCTGTGTGTGTGTGTGTTAATGTTGTGTCTGTTTTTTTTAGAAACTCTTTATTTAGGTGTGGGTTGGGTTGTTTTGTTATTGTTGTTTGTTTTTTTGGGGGGGAAGGGGGGGGGGGGGGTTGCTGTGGTTTTGTGTGTGTGTGTGAGGGAGAGTGTATAGGGTGTGTGTGTGAGGGGGGGAGAGTGTGTATTTGTGTGTGTGTATGTGTGTTTTCTATTCTTTTATATCGAGGATAATGGAATAAGCACTTATGTGCTTTTTTACATCCAGTCCCTGTGTGTATGCGATTTTGTAAATCTTGCGATCCATTCCCACCGATACACAAAGGCCTACTCTTACGAAAAGCGGAACAGGATTTAATGTGTGCACAAGATGTTTTGCGTGCGTTCGCACACAGGGCCTCGGTTTACAGTCTCATCCAAAGGACTTTTGGGGAGAGTGGAGTCAGCACTGATGTTAACTCCAGGGGAAAAATCCCCTCAATGGGAATCGAACCCGGGTCATCAAATTGCGAGCGCAATGTTCTGACCACTAGGCTAGCTTAGCTAGCAGAGTAAGTAAGTAAGTACTCTAGTCTCTGACTCTGTGAGTGGAACTTTGTTTGCTGACAGATGGCTCGACAGCACATCATGTATTTATTTATTTATTTATTTATTTGTTTATTTGTTTATTTATTTATACCACTTTATGTCACAGCAGATTTCTGTGCGTGAAATTCGGGCTGCTCTCCCCGGGGGGAGAGAGCGCGTCGCCACAAGAGCAGCGCCTACCCATTATTCTTTTTTTTTCTTTTTCCTCTCTGCAACTGTTTTTGTTTCCCTATCAGAGTGACGACTTTTTTTCTACATAATTTTTTTGCCAGGGACAACCCTCTTGTTGTCATGGGTTCTCTTACGTGTGCTGAATAATGATTTGTAACACACGGGACCTCAGGTTTCTCGTCTCATCCAAAAGACTAGTGCCCAGACCATCACTTACGTACGGTCTAATGGATGGGGGAAAAGTTTGGGGCCCAAACGGGATTCAAACCATCACACACTCAGACCCAAACTTTTTGCTTTCTAGGCAGGCGCGTTTACCTCTAGACCATCACCAACCCACTAAAAATCCCCCAATAAGGTAAGAAAGTAAGTACTCTAGTCTCTGACTCTGCGATTGTTTGCTGACTGACACGTTGCCTGGCAACCCATTATCCCAGACAAAGTGATGTACACGTCCTTCGTTTACTGACAGGTTGCTAGGCAAACACATCATCCCAGACATGGGGACTGGATAGCCTAGTGGTCAGAACATTGCGCTGGCAATTTGACAACCCGAGTTTGATTTCCGTTGGAGGGGATTTTTCCCCTGGAGTTAACATCAGTGCTGACTCCACTCTCCCCCAAAGTCTTTCGGATGAGACTTTAAACCGAGGTCCTGTGTGCAAACGCACGCAGAACACCTTGCACGCATGTTAAATCCTGTTCCGCTTTTCGTAAGAGTAGGCCATTGTGTGCCGGTGGGAACAGACAACAATATTTACGTAACTGCATACACACGAGGACTGGATGGGGAAAAAAAAAGCACAAGAGTGCTTATCCCATTATCCTCGATATAAAAGAATAGAATAAAATAAAAATAGACAAAGTGATGTACACATCCTTTGTTTATTGACAAGTTGCCAGGCAACACATTATCCCGGACAAAGTGATGTACACGTCCTTTGTTTGTTTGCTGACTGACAGGTTGCTAGGCAACACATTATCCCAGACAAAGTGATTACGAAAGGACAGTGGTAGGATGGTTAAGACGTTCGCCTGCCAATATGTAAACCGTGAGTTTCTGGGTTCGTACCCAGCCTCACCCTTTCTTCCCAGTTTGACAAAAAAATCAAACTGAATGTCAAAGTCATTCGGATGAGACTCGAAACTGAGGCCCCGTGTGCGATCACACACAGAACATCTTGCGCACACGTTAAAACCCCGTTCCGCCTTTCGGAAGAGCAGGCCATCGTGTGCCGGTAGGAGCGGATGACAAAATTATAAACAACCAGCTTGCACACAGGTGTGGTGTTTAGACACCATCCCTGAGGGGGGAAAATAAAATAAAATAATGGGTAGGTGCTGCACTTTTGGCGACGCGCTCTCTCTCCCCGGGGAGAGAGAGAGAGAGCAGCCCGAATTTCACGTAGAGAAATCTGCTGTGACATAAAGTGGTATAAAATAAAAAATAAAATAAACACACGTCCTTTGTTCGTTTGTTGACTGACAGGTTGCCAGGCAACACATCATCCCGGACAAAGTGATGTACACCTCCTTTGTTTACCACAACGAAGGGGTCCGGAGCATGGGCAAAGGACAGATCATCTTCAGAACAAACACGGCTAGAGAAGCAGGTATTGTGGTGTGTTGTGGTGTAGTGTGTTGTGTTGTGTGATGTGTTGTGTTGTGCTGTATTGTGTTGGGGTGGGGGTGTCGGTACTTGATACTGTACCCCCTGTGGCAGGGTTGAGGTTTGGTGCTACAACGTCCCGCTCTCCCTAAGGAAAGTGAATTCGCAAAACAGCCTCTCCTTTTCAGGTGTAGTGATCGCTGCAGGGGCCCTGCCTGGTGTGTTGTGTTGTATTGTGTTGTGTGTGTGTGTGTCTGTGCCTCTGTGTGTGTGTTTGTGTGTGTGTGTGTGTCTGTGTTGTGTTGTTTGTGTGTGTGTGTGTGTGTGTTGTAGTGTGGTGTGGTGTGGTGTGTGTGTGTGTGTGGTTATGTGTGTTGGTGTGGTGTGGTGTGTGTGTGTGTGTGTGTGTGTGTGTGTGTGTGTGTGTGTGTGTGTGTTTGTGTGTTGTGTTGTGTCTGTGTGTTGTGTTGTGTTGTGGTGTGGTGTGTTGTGGTGTGGTGTGTGTGTGTATGTGTTTGTGTGTGTGTTGTGTTGTGGTGTGGGTGTGGGTGTGAGTGTCTGTGTGTGTGAATGAGAGAGTGAGTGAGTGTGAGTCTGTGAATGAAATTGTGAGCGTGTGCGCATCTGTGCATGTGTGCGTGTGTGAGACTGAGAGAGTGAGTGTGTGTGACTCACGGCTTGCGTACATGTGTGTGTGTGTGTGTGCGCGTGCATGCGTACGTGCATGTGTGTGTGTGTGTCTCCCTCTCTTCCTCTTTACATGATGTGTGTGTGCATGTGCGTGTGTGTACACAGTGTATGTGAACAGTGGAGGGGTGACAGCCCAGATCACTCACGGCAACATCACGTGCAGAAATGGGGCGGTGCATTTCGTAGACACGCTGCTGGGATACATCTATAACACAGCCAAGGACGAGGTGGAAATCAGCCCCATGACACAGTGAGTTGTCACATAAAAAAAAAAATAAATGAATAATTTTTTTTTTTTGTAAAGCATTCTCTCAAGCCCCTCTCCTCTGCCAAAGTCGGAAGTGGAAATCAGACCCATGACACAGTGAGTTGTCACATAAAAAATAAATAAATAATTTTTTTTTTTAAGCATTCTCTCATGCGCAAGGATTCATTCTCTGCCAAGAATGACACAGTAGGTCATCACAGAAAAAAATTTTTTTTTTTTTTTTTAAACATTCTCTCATGCCCTCCCCTCTGACAAGTGGAAATCAGACCCATGACACACTAAGTTGTCACATAAAAAAATTAAATAAATGAATAAATAATTTTTTTTTTTAAGCATGCTCTCATGCCCAAGGATTCATTCTCTCTGCCAAGGATGACACAGTAGGTCGTCACATAAAAAAATAAATACTTTTTTTTTTTTTAAACATTCTCTCATGCCCTCCCCTCTGCCAAGTGGAAATCAGCCCCATGACACAGTGAGTTGTCACATAATTTTTTTTTTTTTTTTTTTTTTAAAGCATTCTCTCATGCCCAAGGATTCATTCTCTGCCAAGAATGACACAGTAGGTCGTCACATAAAAAAATAAATAAATGAATTTTTTTTTTTTTTAAAGCATTCTCTCATGCCCTTCCCCTCTACCAAAGTGGAAATCAGCCCCATGACACAGTGAGTTGTCACATCAAAAAAAAATAAATAAATTTTTTTTTTTTTTTTTTTTTAAGCAATTTCTCATGCCCTCCCCTCTGCCAAAGACAGAGTGAGTTGTTACATAAAAAAATAAAATAATTTTTTTTTTTTAAAGCATTCTCTCATGCCCTCCCCCTCTGCCAAGGTCGAAATGGAAATCAGCCCCATGTAGTAGGTCATCACAGGCCCCGTGTGCGAACGCACGCAGAACATCTTGCGCACACGTTAAAATCCCGTTCCGCCTTTCAGAAGAGCAGGCCATCGTGTGTCTGTGGGAACAGATGACATTTACAAAACTGCATACACACGGGGACTGGATGTAAAAAAGCATATAGTCGCTTATTCCATTATCCTCGATATAAAAGAATAAATAAGTAAGTAAAATAAGTCAATTGTTTGCGGGTCGTACTGAAGTCATAACTGTTAAATCTGTTCATAAAAAAAAAATTTTGGTGACCAAATTTTTTTTTTTTTTTTTTTTTTTTTTTCTTTTGCAGACGGTTTGAAGATCTGCTGATTCGAGCGCGAAAAGAACTGAACGACATCATTGTCAGTCCAAACGGAGTCACCATGTTCGTTCCCATAAACGACGCCTTCATTAATCTGCCATCCTTTTACAATCTGGACCGGAACCAGTCTCTTACGAATAAGGTATATTATATATATTGTGTGTGTGTGTTGTGTGTGTGTGTGTGTGTGTGTGTGTGTGTGTTGTGTGTGTGTGTGTGTGTGTGTGTGTGTGTGTGTGGTGGTGTGTGTGTGTGTGTGTGTGTGTGTGGTGTGTGTGTGTGTGTGTGTGTATTATCCTCAATATCATCATCATCATCATTATTTTTCTAATTTATTAATATTATCATCATCATCATCATCATCTCTATTATTATTTTTTATTATTATTATTATTATTATTATTATTATTATTATTATTATTATTATATTTCAAGGATAATGGAATAAGCACTTGTGTGCTTTTTTTTACACCCAGTACCTGTGTGTATGCAATTCATCATCATCATCATCATCATCATCATCATCATCATCATCATCATCAATTGTTAACATCATTTACATTGGGGGACGGGATAGCCTAGTGGTCAGAACATTGCGCTCGCAATTTGACGACCCAGGTTTGATTCCCGTTCGAGGGGATTTTTCCCCAGGAGTTAACATCAGTGTTGACTCCACTCTCCCCAAAAGTCCTTTGGATGAAACTATAAACCGAGGCCCCGTGTTTGAACGCAAGGAGAACATCTTGCGCACATGTTAAACCCTGTTCTGCTTTTCGTAAAAGTAGGCCATTCTGTGCCGGTGGGAACAGATGAAAACATTTACAAAACTGCATGCACATGAAGACTGGATGTAATAAATAAAAAAACTGCATGAGTGCTTATTCCATTATCCTCTATATAAAAAAATAAATAAATAAACATCATCATTAACATCATCATCCTGACTGACCTTTGTTACATATGTAAAAAAAAACCACATGATGCTTATTCCATTATCCTCTATATAAAAAAATAAATAAATAAACATCATCATTAACATCATCATCCTGACTGACCTTTGTTACATATATAAAAAAACGCATGATGCTTATTCCATTATCCTCAGTATAAAAGAATAAATAAATAAACATCATCATCATCATTGACCTTTGTTACATATGTAAAAAAAAAACCACATGATGCTTATTCCATTATCCTCTATATAAAAGAATAAATGAATAAGCATCATCATTAACATCATCATCCTGACTGACCTGTGTCACATATGTAAAAAAAATGCATGACGCTTATTCCATTATCCTCTATATAAAAGAATAAATAAATAAACATCATCATTAACATCATCATGATCACTGACCTGTGTCACAGATCATAGAATTGAGTCTCCTGGAACACGGGTATGAGTTTCAACTGACCACGGTCAACGGAGATTACGAGGCGCGACAGACGCTGCCCTCACAGTTCTATCGCCGCCCCGTCAATGTGTACAGCCAGGGCAACGGTGAGGAAGACTTCATTGTTGTCATCTTCATCTTCTTCTTCTCCTTGTTCTTCTTCTTTTCCTTGTTTTTGTTGTTCTTGTTGTTGTTGTTGTTCGTCTTCTTCTTCTTCTTTTTCTTCGTATTCTTCTTCTCCACAATTCTTCTTCTTCACAATTCTTCTTCGTATTCTTCACAATTCTTCGCATTCTTTGCATTCTTCTTCACATTCTTCGCATTCTTCTTCGTATTCTTCTTCTTTGAAATTCTTTTTCTTTGCAATTCTTCTTCTTCGCAATTCTTCTTCTTCTTCTCCCTCTTCTTCTTCTTGTGCTTCACAATTCTTCTTCTTCCTCTTTGCAATTCTTCTTTGCAACCTTTAGATTACGAGTCCAACACCCTAACCACTAGACTACAGCGGCGGCTTCTTTACCTTTACCTTATGTATAATTTTCTTTCTTTTTTTCTGTCCTTGAAGAAACGTGGATCGAGTCGGGGTACGTCAAAGCGCGAGTGGTTCGCCCCGACATCGGGGTGACCAACGGCTTTGTTCACTTCATAGACGCCATCCCAGGGGCACCCAACCGCGACGTGCCCAACACCATCTTCTGCGAGGATTGGCTGATGTGAGTGTGCTTTTGTTTTTTTATTGATCGATTTATTTATTGATTGATTTATTGATTGATTTATTTATTTATTCTTTCATTTTTGAAATTTTTTATTCATGTATTCTTTTTATTGATTGATTTATTTATTTCTTTCTTATTGATTGATTGATTCTTTGATTGATTGGTTGATTTTTTATTGATTGATTGGTTGATTGATTTTTTATTGATTGATTGATTGATTTTTTATTGATTGATTGATTTGTTTATTTATTCTTTTATTGATTGATTTTTTTTATTGATTGATTGATTGCTTTTTTATTGATTGATTTATTTATTCTTTTATTGATTGATTGATTGATTCTTTTTTTTTTTTAATTTTAGTCATTTACTTTTTTTTTTATAATTTATGTATTTATTCTTATAATGGAATAAGCACTTGTGTGTTGTTGTTTTTTACATCCAGTCCCCGTGTGTATGCAGTTTTGTAAATCTTGTCATTCGTTCCCACCATGCACACAATGGCCTACTGTTACAAAAAGTGAAACAGGATTTAACTTGTTGGTCTAATGGGAGGACTGGCTCATTCATGCGAGTTCTTTTTGCTGTTGTTATGTAAAGACTATGCCGCCGCTGTAGTCTAGTGGTTAGGGCGTTGGACTCGTAATCTAAAAGGTTGTCGGTTCGATCCCAGCTTTCGGCTATGACGCTGTGCCCTTGGAAAAGGCACTTTACGGCTATTTTCTCACCCCACCCAGGTGTAAAAGGGGTACCAACCTTGTGTTGGGGGTTAACCCTGCGATAGACTGGCATCCTATCCAGGGGGAGTCTATGACTCTCAGTCGCTTAACGCCACAGAAACCGGGATAAGCACCGGCCTGATGAGCCTTAGGCTCGGGACAGACTTTAACTTATATTTATTTGTGACGCTCCACCACATAATGATCAAGGGTAGGCGCTGCACTTGTGGCGACGCGCTCATCCCAGGGAGAGAGAGAGAGCAGCCCGGATTTCACGTAGAGAAATCTGCTGTGACATAAAGTGGTACAATATAAAATTTAAAAATTAATTTAAAATGTGTGCGCTGTGTGACATAAAGTGGTATAAAGTAAAATGAAATGACATAAATTTTAATAAAATAAAATAAAATAAAATAGATGGACGTTGCAGCAAATCCTCCCAGCAGTTATAAAATAAAAAATTTTGCAGGATATAAAGTTGTATAAAATAAAATAAAATAAAATTTTTAAAAATATTTTTAAAATTAAATAAAATAAATGTGCATTGCAGCAAATCTTCCCAGCAGCTGTAAAATATAAAAAATTTGCATGATATAAAGTGGTATAAAATAAAGATGAAATAAAACAAATAAATAAAAACATATGTGCGCTGTGTGACATAAAGTGGTATAAAATAAAATAAAATAAAGGAAAAGAAATAAAATAAAATAAATTAAAATACAATAAAATTAAAATTTAAAAAAAATTCAAATAAATTAAAATAAATAAAATAAAATAATAAATAAAAAATAAAGTAAAAAAAATTAAATTAAGTTAAAAATAAATAAAATGAAATAAATCTATGTCGCAGCGAATCCTCCCAGCAGCTGTAATAAAGTGGTATAAAATCAAATAAAAAAATTTTTTTTAAATTGGTGCGCTTTTGTGACATAAAGTTGTATAAAATAAACTAAACTAAATCTTTGTTGCAGCAAATCCTCGCAGCAGCTGGCAGTGACGGGGCTGAACGACTACATGCGGGACAGGAGGGTTGGAACCATCGCCCCCTGCACCACTGGGGAGGCGTGCGGGCCACACCCAATGTCCACACCAACAGCAGGGGTCAGACGGTGCGTATCTGTGCTCACAGCCGTCAGTGTGTGTGTGTGTGCTTGCGTGTGTGTGTGTGAGTGTGTGTGTGTGTGTGTGTGTGCGTGTGTGTGTGTGTGTGTTGCGTGTGTGTGCATGTGGTGTGTGTGTGCGTGTGTGTGTGTGTGTCTGTGTGTGTGCGTGTGTGTGTGTGCGTGTGTGTGCATGTGAGTGTGTGTGCATGTGTGTGTGTGCACGCGCGCACATGTGTGTGCATGCTTGCATATGTGTGTGTGTTTGTGAGAGTGTGTGTGCGCGTGCATGTGTGTGCACATGTATGTGTGTGTTTGTGTGTGCGTGCTTGCGTGCGTGCTTGCATGTGTATGTGTTTGTATGCGCACATATGTGTGCATGTATGTGCATGTGCGTGCACGCGTACATGTGTGTGTGTGTGTTTCACAGTCCTCCATGGCGGCAGCATGCAGAGGCCCCTGTCAGTTCACTGTGTTCATTCCCAACGGCACCGCCATCGACTTTTTCGAAAACAGAGAAGTGGGCCAATACATTCAAGGAGATCCACAACGCTGGAAATATGTGAGTGGTTGTTCTTGGTCGTTTGGGTTTTGTTTTGGTTGAGTTGTGTATTTGGGGGTTTTTTGCTTTGTTTTTGGAGGGGGTATTTGTTTGTTTGGGTTGTTGGTTTTTTGGAGGGGAGGCATTTGTTTGTTTGGGGTTTTTTTTTTGGAGGGGGATATTTGTTTGTTTGGGGGGTTTTTTGAGAGGGGGGTATTTGTTTGGGGTTTTTTTTTTTTGGAGGGGGGGTATTTGTTTGTTTAGGGGGTTTTTTTGGAGGGGGGGTATTTGTTTGTTTGGGTTGTTTTTTGTTTGTTTTGTTTTGTTTTTGAAGGGGTATTTGTTTGGGTTGTTGTTGTTATTGTTTTTTGGGGAGGGTATTTGTTTGTTTGGGTTGTTTTTTGTTGGTTTTGTTGTTGTTTCTGGAGGGGGTATTTGTTTGGGGTTGGGTTGTTGTTGGGGTTTTTTTTGGGGGGGGGTATTTGTTTGGTTGGGTTTGGGTTTTGTTTGGGGGGGTTTTTTGGGGGGTATTTGTTTGTTTGGGTTTGCTTTTTTTTTTTTGGGGGGGGGGGGGGGGGGGTATTTGTTTGGGTTGTTTTTTGTTGGATTTTTGTTTCGCTGGCCTTTTCCTCCTCCTAAGTACACACCAGCAGCTATAATTACTTCCAGACTCTCAACAGGGTTTCTACCTCTAGCCTGATAGAGCTTTGGCATGTGGTAGCAGTTAGTGATGGTCACAGCGTGATGGAAATCTACTGTGTGTAAATCCCGGCAAATCCCGGTTCGGGACTTGGGGGGGGGTAATTATTCAATCCCGGCAAATCCGGGATCAGGACTAAGAGGGTTAAAGCAGAGACGAAGGCAGCCGGAATGACGTGGGCCGAGCTGAAGAGGATCTCTCAGAACCGAGTCCGTTGA
>CM060349.1:16541712-16544212 GCA_030674155.1 Stramonita haemastoma
ACAGACAGACATACAGACATGCAGACAGACAGACTGACTGACTGACTGACTGACTGACTGACTGACTGAGAACACAAAAGTGTCATATCTTCCTCCTCTTCCTCCTCCCCCCCTCCTTCTCTCTCTGTCCTGTATCTGTGCTTTTCTCAACTTTTCCACCTCCTCCTCTTCCACACACAGACAGACAGACAGACATACAGACAGACAGACAGACAGACAGACAGACAGAGAGACAGACAGCACACACACATACATACACACACACACAGACACAGACACACACACACACTATCTCTCTCTCTCTCTCTGTCTCTCTCTTTCTCTTTCTCTCATTGTCTGTCTGTCTGTCTGTCTGTCTGTCTGTCTGTCTGTCTGTCTGTCTGTCTGTCTGTCTGTCTGTCTGTCTGTCTTCTCTCTCTCTCTTCTCTCTCTCTCCTCTCTCCTCCCCCCCCCCCCCTCTCTCTCTCTCTCTCTCTCTCCGCTCTCTCTCATCTCTTTCTCTTCTTCCCCCCCTCTCTCCCTATATTCCCCCCCTCCTCTCTTTCCTATCTCCCTCTCTCTATCTCCTTCTTCTCCCTCCCCCCCCCCTCTCGCTATCTCTCCCTCTCCCCTCTCTCTCCCCTTTTCCCCCTCTCTCTCCCGTCACCTCCATTTTCCCTATTTTCTTTCTTTCTCTCCTATTTTTCCATTGTCTAAATGCGAACAAGATTTAGAACCAAAAAACAACAAAAAAACTTCAGTTATTTCCCTCCCACTCTTCCTCAGTTTTAAATCTGCCAGGAGGATACATAGAGTGAGAGATTTGGAAAGGTGAAGTAGAGGGGAATGGGGGTGGGGGGTGGGGGGTGGGTGGGGGTGGAGGAGGGAGACCAGGGGGAAGGGAAGGGGGGAGGGAGGAGTGGAAAGGGGGGGGAGGTAAGAGTCAGAGAGGGTGTGTGGGGGGTGGGGGTGGGTGGGTGGGTGGGTGGGTGGTTGTTGTTGTTGTGTGTGTGTGTGTGTGTGTGTGTGTGTGTGTGTGTGTGTTGTGTGTGTGTGTGTGTGTGTGTGTGTGTGTGTGTGTGTGTGTGTGTGTGTGTGTGTGTGTGTGGAGAAAAAAAGGGAGAAGGGGGGGGGGGGGGTCAATATTGACGCGGCACCGGTTGGTTATCCGGACCGCAGCCAGCAACGATTCTTCAATTTGATTGGTTGTATTACTCGTACCTAGCAAGTGGGCACGCGCGAAATATTTAATGGCGACTGCCTGGCAAATAAAAGTGAACTGGCTGATTTAGATACGGCACGAGAACTTCGCTTTCGTATCAGTCTAAGTTAACTTTAAACTGGGGGGTAGGTTGTTCCAGATCTACTTTTCGTTCTGGGTTTTTCTTCTTCTCTGCTTCCTTCTTCCTTCTTCTTATTCCTTTTGTGAAAGTGAGTGAAATTTGATTATTTAATTTTTTTTTTTTTGGGGGGGGGGGGAGGGTTCCAGGTTTGATATTTTTTGAGAACTTGTTTTGGTTAGTTTTTTGTTTTTTTTCTGATATTTTCTAGGGTTTGTTTTTTGTTGTTGGAAAGAAAGTGGGGTAAAAGTTGGGTTTTTTTTGTTTGTTTGTTGTTTGTTATTGTTTTGTTTGCTTTTTTTTTTAAAGTGCCACGTTTGACTTTCCAATTCTGGTGAGGTTTTCATGGTGTGTGTGTGTGTGTGTGTGTGTGTGTGTGTGTGTGTGTGTGTGTGTGTGTGTGTGTGTGTGTGTGTGTGTGTGTGTGTGTTTGGGTTTGATTTTGTTGGTAGTGGTGATAATCATGATGAATAGGATAATAATAATAATGATCATGGAGATGGTAATAATAACAATAATGGTCATGATCATGACAATAGCGCTAATACAAACGTTATACTTTTCTGTTTGATGAAAAAGTGATGTGTTTTTGTTTTGTTTTTCTTTCGTGAGTTTGTATTGATGAATATGAATTATGATAAATATTGATAAAGATGACAATAACAATGATTTTGTTAATAATCAGAATGATGAAAATGGTGATGATGAATATGGATGGTGATAGCAGAAACGTTCACAATAATCACAGTGACAATTATTTATCATAATAACTAAACAACAGTAACAAAAAATGTGTGTGTGTGTGTGTGTGTGTGTGTGTGTGTGTGTGTGTGTGTGTGTGTGTGTGTGTGTGTGTGTGTGTGATTTACAATACTGCTTCTTCTTTTTCTTCTCTTTCGTCATCATCATCATCGTCGTCGTCGTCGTCGAATGCTCAGACAGCAACTACTGTCTGTCATTTGAGCGAAAAAAAAAAGCTCTGTGCTGCCGTTAAGCACCTGACAAGTTAGGCCCAGCGCATACCACTTCGGCGTAGGAGAAAATCGTTATTTTTTAAATCTCTTTGGAAAAAAAAACAACAACAGCAGGAGAATGGACCAAGGAGGCAGAAAATAGAAGGAGATGACAGGAAAAAAAAGAGCACATGAGTACTTACTTTATTCTTTCTATGTATCTATGTA
>CM060349.1:16554212-16561392 GCA_030674155.1 Stramonita haemastoma
TTCCATGCTGTCTTTTTTTCTTTCTTTCTTTCTTTCTTTCTTTCTTTCTTTCTTTCTTTCTTTCTTTCTTTCTTTACTTTTCTTTCTTTCTTTTTTCTTTTCTTTCTCTCTTCATTCCTTTTCTCTTTCTGTCTTTGTTTGTTTCTTTTTCTTTTCTTTTCTTTCCTTTTTTCTTCTTTCTGACTGTCTGTCTGTCTCTGGTCTCTGTCTGTCTGTCTGTCTGTCTATCTATCTGTTTCTGTCTCTGTCTCTCTCTCTGCGTATCCCTCTCCCTCTCTCTGTCTTTCTGAGTCTCTTTTGTCTCTTCTTTCTTTCGTTTTTTTAAATTTCCGTCCCCCTTCTATTTCTTTTATTTTGGAATTGCACAATAGTCTATCTCTCACGTTCTACTTTTGTGACTCTCTCTCTGTGTCTCTCTCTCTGTCTCTGTCTCTGTCTCTCTGTCTCTGTCTCTCTGTCTGTCTGTCTGTCTGTCTCTCTTTCTCTCTCTCCCTCTCTGTCTCTGTCTCTTTCTGTCTTCTGTCTGTCTGTCTGTCTGTCTGTCTGTCTGTCTGTCTGTCTGTCTGTCTGTCTGTCTGTCTGTCTCTCTCTCTCTCTCTCTCTCTCTCTCTCTCTCTCTCTCTCTCTCTTCTCTTTTTTCTTCTTCTTCTTCTTCTTCTTCTTCTTCTTCTTCCTTCTCCTTCTCTTCTTTCTTCTTCTTTCTTCTTCTTCTTCTTCTTCTTCTTCTTCTCTTCTTCTTCTTTGAATTCTTCTTCTTCTTCTTCTTCTTCTTCTTCTTCTTCTCTTTCTTCTTCTTCTTCTTCTTCTTCTTCTTCTCTTCTTCTTCTTCTTCTTCTTCTTCTTCTTCTCCTCCTCCTACCCATGCTTCCCCTACTTATATAATCAAGAGATGTGTTTTCGGTACAATTTCATTTCAATATTTTACTTCGTGTATTATTCCTTTTGTCGCGGAGTATATAGCGTGGAAGGCTAGGTTAGCATACTGGCTAGGTTTTATTTTGGTGAACAAAACATTTGAGAGTTCTGTAAAAGAGAACAACTTGCAGTGAAATTGGTGTTTTGTTTGTTAAAATGAGTCTGTTCGTATTTGGCAAGTTCGAAATGTCAAGAAAGAAAAAATGATTTTAAAGAAAAAGGGGAAGAGTAAGCATGAGAAAAAAAAGAGAAAAAAAAGGATGCTAAAAAGGAGGAGGAGGAGGTGGAGGAGGAGGAGGAGGAGGAGGAGGAGGAGGAGGAGGAGGAGGAGGAGGAGGAGGAGGAGGAGAGAAGGAGAATGCGAAAAAGAAGAAGAATTGGCGAAGAAGAAGAAGAAGAAGGAAAGCGAAGAAGAATGAGAAAAGGAAGAAGAGGAAGAAAAAAAAAGAAGAAGAAAAGAGAAAGAAGAAGAATGAAGAAGAAGAAGAAGAAAGAAGAAGAAGAAGAAGAAGAAGAAGAAAGAAGAAGAAGAAGAAGAAGAAGAAGAAGAAGAAGAAAAAAAGAAGAAGAAGAAAGAAGAAAAAGAAGAAGAAAAGAAGAAGAAGAAGAAGAAGAAGAAGAAAGAAGAAGAAGAAGAAGAAGAAGAATGCGAAAGAAGAATGCGAAGAAGAATGCGAAGAAGAATGCGAAAAAGAAGCGAAAAAAGAAGAAGAAGAAGAAGAAGAAGAAGAAGAAGAAGAAGAAGAAGAAGAAGAAGAAGAAGAAGAAGAAGAGAAGGAGGAGGAGGAGGAGAGAGGAGGTGGAGGAGGAGGAGGAGGAGGAGGAGGAGGAGGAGGAGGAGGAGGAGGAGGAGGGGGAGGTAGAAGAGGAGAAGGAGAAGAAGAAGAAAAAGAAAAGATATCGCAATTAATCAATCAATAGCAACAAGCCCAGACATAACACCAGCTATATTATATCATTAGTTCTGGTCCTAAGAAAACCATACCAGCTTCTTCATTTGCCCGAATTTCAACGCAAGTTTTCCGTATGTAAGAGAATCCAACGCCTTGCAATTAAAAATGTAATATTTGTTTATGAGATGATGACCAGGAATAAGTGTATGTTACAGTCTGGCAATATCTGGTTTCCACGAACTTATATATTGTTTACATAGAATATCTAGACTATGCTTTAATAGCTTTTTGAGTTTGTTCCTTCGTTCGTTTGTGTGTTTGTTTTTTTTTTATAGATAGATGCATGCAATTAAATATTAAGTAACTCTGATTGAAGAACATGAACCATACGGCGAAAGGTATACAGCAAACAAAAAAATACAAGAAGCAGGTTATTCTTTATTATGTGAACGAAACGTTTCCACACAACTTGCAAGCAATTCAGAAACCAAGCAAACCAACCCAGCAAGCAAGCAAGAAAGTAACCAACCAACCAACCAACCAAACCAACCAACCAACCAATTAATTCATTATACGACCGATCAAAACTCCTACAGAAAAAAGAACCAACCTTTTACAACAAATTAATTCCCAAACCACCATTGACAAAATATTGCTACCCCCTCCCCCCAAACCCACCATTGACAAAAATGTGTTAAATACCCCCCCCCCCCCCCAAACATGCACACACAAATCCTTAATAGACATCATTTCAAAACCCCTAAAACAGTACGAAACTAACTAGGTTAATCCCATCCACCCACCCACCCAATTTACCCCCCCCCCTCCCACCACACACTTTTAATATCAACTCATTTTCAACCCTCTACACCACCCTCCCAACTTTCTGTTGCAGATACTATCACCTCCATCCATCTTTCGGCATTACGAAGAAATCCAGCCTTCCGCTTTTGAGGCAGCCTTTCCACAAAGAGAAGATCGTTTCTTGTGACGAAACCCAGACCTGCCAACAATTTGCAAGATAATTGAAGTCGAAACTCATTTAAACCCTCGGCAGAACGAAAGCTTAAACCTCTTCAACTTGAAAGGCAAGACTTAACGCTGAACAAAAGACGATACTGATATTACGCATTGCTAACTTTGTCAACACTAGAAAGAAAGAAAGAACACGAAAAAACCCCCAACCAAACAACCAAACTCAACAGACGTCAAACTATCAAAAAGATTCCAAAAGAAAGAAAGAAAGAAAGAGAAAGAAAGAGAGACAGAGAGACAAGGCAGCAAAAAGAGAGAAACGGATACAGAATTTGAGAGAGAGAAGAAGCTGAAGAAGGGAAAAGAGTTTTAGACAAAAGAAGGAACTAAAAGAAGAAGGCGAAGAAAGAAAGAAAGAAAAGAAAGAAAGATAGAAAAGAAAAGTGAAAATTGTACTGAAGATAACGATACGAATTTGTTGGCACCAAGTGGTAACAATGAAACTATTCCTAGTCTTGGCGCTCTGGTTGGTTGGCGTGTGTGAAGGAACTTGGTACGAAGAAAACGTCTATAAAGGTAAGTGGTTGACTTTTTGAATTATTATCATTATTATTATCATCATCATTATTATTATTATTATTATCATTATTATTATTATTATTATTATTATATATTATTATTATTATTATTATTATTATTATTATTATTATTATTATCATCATTATTATCATTATTATCATTATTATCATCATTATTTTCTCTGTTTGTTGGTATGACTGTGTGAGGTTGGACTATGAGGTATTGCTGATGGTTCCAATCAGACACCTTTACCTTTTTTTTACCTTATGTTATTCATGTTTAAAAAAAAAAAAATCTACTTAAACCATCTTCTGATTTTCCTATTAAGATTCAAGACAACCCCCTATTTCACAAGAGAAGAGTCTTTATGTTATCACTGGTTTAATTTTTTTTTTTTATTCCTACAGAATTTTGCCAAGAACAACTCGCTGTGTTGTTAAGTTGTTCTGCCTCGCATGTCATGAACATTCACGCAGGGGCTGCCTTTCCTTTAAACAATGGTCTTGCAGATAGTGTCACCATTAAACAACTCTTTCTTGGTTTATTTACTCATTTATTTATTTTATTTATTCATTGTTTATATCGAGGATAATGGAATAAGCACTCATATGCTGTTTTAATCCAGTCCCCGTCTGTATGCAGTTTTGTCAATCTTGTCATCTGTTCCTATCGGCGCACAATGACTTACTCTTACGAAAAGCGGAACAGAATTTAACGTATGCGCAAGATGTTCTGCGTGCGTTCGCACACGGGGCCTCGGTATATAGTCTCATTCGGAAGACTTTTGGGGAGAGTGGAGTCAGCACTGATGTTAACTCCAGGGGAAAATTCCCCTCGACCGGGAATCGAATCCTGGTCGTCAAATTGCCAGCGCAATGTTCTGACCATTAGACTACCCCGACCAAAGATACGTGAAACCCTCCATATGGAAATTGAAAGAGCCAACAGGGGCTATAGTGTAGTAAAAAGGTAAACGGTAAAGTTGTACCTATACCCTATGTGGTTGTAGGAGAGCAAGACGTCAGAGGCCTCAGCTTCTCTAGGGGCCAGCATATTGAGGGCGGCGCCCATCTCCTCTACTTTACTTCTTTACCTTTCCTGACCCCTAAAGAGGGCAGGTGCCCATTTACAGCTGGGTGAACTCGGGGACTGTACTGAAACCAAGGTGTGCAAATGGAAAAGTGTGGGAACTTCAGGGATCGGTACTTTTCAATGTGGCAGTCAAAAAGACGTCTGGCCGACATGAAGACAAAAGAAAAAGGCGAGGTTGTAAAAAAAAGTCTTAAAACCGGAGATTGACCAAAGCATCGAGAAAACAACAAAATAAGTCTGGTTCCACAACAGAGGTCATTGCATGCGCTCAAAATGCATGCTGTAACACACACACACACACACACACACACACACGCACGCACGCACCACACACACACACACACACACACACACACACACACACACACACACACACACACACACACACACACGCACGCACACACAACACACACACACACACAGAGGATCTTACACTAGCACCCAGATTAGACTCACACTCGGATCACCACTCAAGATCCAGTGGAGTGGGGGTGGGGGTGGGGGGAGGAGGGGGGGGGGGAGGTGGGGAGGGGCAGAGTGACATTAATTTTAGAGGGGAGGTGGGGAGGGGCGGAGTGACATTAATTTTAGAGGGGAGGTGGGGAGGGGCGGAGTGACATTTAGGTTTTATTTTTCGTTCCATGGCTAGAGCTCTGAGGTTCACCTATGGTGAGATTTTGCCTATGCGACCGTTTTTAATTTTTATTTTTATTATTTTTACCCAGCTTGAAGGTAGCCACATTCCGACTTCGGGGATGTTTAGGTTTAAACAGAGGAACTGAACCTAACGATTTCTCTCTTCTTTTTTTTCCCCCTTCAAAACCACGGGCGAGCATTGCTTCTAAACCACCGATCCTCTGTTAGATTACGTGACTAATTTTTTCTTTCTTACACATATCCTTACTGCCAGCTGGACTAGAACAAAAGAAACCAACACCGCCCCCCTCCCACCCCCCCCCCCACCCCCCAAAAAAAAAATCCAAACAAACCAAACCAAACCAAACCAACCCCCCCAAAAAAAACCCAACACCCTGCTTACTACCTTACTCCCCCCTCCCCCCCTCCCCTCCCACCCTCCATTACTTAAAACAGCGAAAAAATCGTCTTTGAATCCTGAATGAAATTGTAGTGAAATTTTAGATTAATTCTATTTCGGCGTTCAAGATTTCCTAGCGGTGGTGTTTAAGTTGGAGGGTACAGTCTTTTAGTTGTGTATAGAAACTTGAAGTGACCTTTAGGCTGATAGCACTACAGAGTGAAATCTCCAGTATCGTTTTTTTATTTTATTTTATCAAGTCTGTGTTATTGCTGTGT
This sequence comes from Stramonita haemastoma, assembly GCA_030674155.1. Lineage (NCBI taxonomy): Eukaryota > Metazoa > Mollusca > Gastropoda > Neogastropoda > Muricidae > Stramonita > Stramonita haemastoma. Next base: position 16,559,981 of record CM060349.1, read on the forward strand.
TGATTTCAACATCTGAAAAACGTGTTTTCAAAGTCTATGTTGTTGATGTGTTGATGTGTTCTCTGAAAACGTGTTTTCAAAGTCTGTGTTGTTGATGTGTTGACTTTAAACCTCAGAAAAACGTGTTTTCAAAGTCTATGTTGCTGATGTGTTGATTTCAACATCTGAAAAAACATGTTTTCACAGTCTATATTGTTGATGTGTTGTCTAAAAACGTGCTTTTTAAAACCTATTTTGTTGATGTGTTGCTGAAAATGTGTTTTTAAAGTCTGTGTTGTTGATGTGTTGATGTGCTCTCTGAAAACGTGTTTTCAAAGTCTGTGTTGTTGATGTGTTCTCTGAAAACGTGTTTTCAAAGTCTGTGTTGTTGATGTGTTGACTTTAAACTTCTCAAAAACGTGTTTTCAAAGTCTATCTATGTTGTTGATGTGTTGATTTCAACATCTGAAAACATGTTTTCAAAGTCTGTGTTGTTGAAGGTGTTGATGTGTTCTCTGAAAAACGGTGTTTTCAAAGTTTGTGTTGTTGATGTGTTAATTTCAACATCTGAAAAACGTGTTTTCAAAGTCTATGTTGTTGATGTGTTGACTTTAAACCTCTGAAAAACGTGTTTTCAAAGTCTGTGTTGTTGATGTGTTTGATTTCAACATCTGAAAACGTGTTTTCAAAGTCTGTGTTGTTTGTGTGTTGTCTGAAAAACGTATTTTCAAAGCCTATATTGTTGATGTGTTCTCTGAAAAACATGTTTTTTAAAGTCTATGTTGTTCATGTGTTCTCTGAAAACATGTTTTCAAAGTCTATGTTGTTGATGTGTTGATTTCAACATCTGAAAAACGTGTTTTCAAAAGCCCCCCCCCCCCCTTTTTTTTGTGATGTGTTCTCTGAAAACGTGTTTTCAAAGCCTATGTTGTTGATGTGTTGTCTGTAAACGTGTTTTCAAAGCCCATTTTGTTTATGTGTTGTCTTAAAACGTGTTTTCAAAGTCTATGTTGTTAATGTGTTGTCATCTGTTCCCACCGGTACACAAAGACCTACTCTTTCGAAAAGCTAAACATGATTTAGGTATGTGCAAAATGCTCTGCTTGCGTTCCCACACGGAGCTCAGTTCATAGTCTCATCATCCGAAGGACTTTTGGGGAGAGTGGAGTCAGCACTGATGTGTGTGTGTGTGTGTGTGTGTGTGTGTGTGTGTGTGTGTGTGTGTGTGTGGTGTGTGTGTAAAGCGTGCGTGCATGCGTGTGTGTGCCTGTGTGTGTGTTAGACACGCTTATACATTCAAATATATATACATATATATATATATATATATATATATATATATATAATATATATATATATACATATACATATATATATATATACATATACATATATATGTATATATATAAATTTAGAAAAATAGTGGAGAAAAA
>CM060349.1:16561492-16563992 GCA_030674155.1 Stramonita haemastoma
AAAAAAACGTCTATAAAGGTAAGTGGTTGACTTTTTGAATTATTATCATTATTATTATCATCATCTATTATTTATTATTATTATATCATTATTATTATTATTATTATTATTATTATTATTATTATTATTATTATTTATTATTATTTTTAAATTATTTTTAAATTTTTAATACATTATTATCATTATTATCATTATTATCATCATTATTTCTCTGTTTGTTGGTATGACTGTGAGGTTGGACTATGAGGTATTGCTGAGGGTTTCCCCAATCAGAAAACCTTTACCTTTTTTTTACCTTATGTTTTCATGTTTAAAAAAAAAAAAAATTCTACTTAAACCATCTTTTTGATTTTCCTATTAAGATTCAAGACAACCCCCTATTTCCAAAAAGAAGTTTTTTTATGTTATCACTGGTTTAATTTTTTTTTTATTCCTACAGAATTTTGCCAAGAACAACTCGGCTGTTTGTTAAGTTTTTCTGCCTCGCATGTCTGAAACATTCACGCAGGGGCTCCCTTTTCCCTTTAAACAAAATGGTCCTTGCAAAATAGTGTCACCATTAAACAACTCTTTCTTGGTTATTTACTCATTTATTTATTTTTTTATTCATTGTTTATATCGGGGATAAGGGAATAAAGCACTCAAAATGCTGTTTTAATCCACCCGTCTGTATCAGTTTGTCAATCTTTCATCTGTTCCTATCGGGGGCACAATAAACTACTCTAACAAAAAAGGGGAACAGAATTTAACGTATCCCGCAAAAATGTTCTGCGTGCGTTCGCACACGGGGCCTCGTAAAAAGCCCCATTCGGAAGACTTTGGGGAAGTGGAGTCAGCACTGATTTAAACCCAGGGAAAATTTCCCCTCGACCGGGAATCGAATCCTGGTCGTAAATTTCCCCAAAGCGCAATTTTCTTACCATTAGACACCCCGACCAAAGATACGTGAAACCTCCATAATGGAAATGAAAGAGCCAACAGGGGCTATAGTGTAGTAAAAAGGTAAACGGTAAAGTTGTACCATACCCTATGGGTTGTAGGAGAGCAAGACGTCAGAGCCTCAGCTTCTCTAGGGCCAGCATATTGAGGGCGGGCGCCCATCTCCTCTACTTTACTTCTTTACCTTTCCTGACCCCTAAAGAGGCAGGTGCCCATTTACAGCTGGGTGAACTCGGGGACTGTACTGAAACCAAGGTGTGCAAATGGAAAAGTGTGGAACTTCAGGATCGGTACTTTTCAATGTGGCAGTCAAAAGACGTTCTGGCCGACATGAAGACTAAAAGAAAAAGGCGAGGTTGTAAAAAAAAAGTCTTAAAACCGGAGATTGACCAAAGCATCGAAAAAACAACAAAAATAAGTCTGTTCCACAACAGAGGTCATTGCATGCCTCAAAATGCATGCTGACACACACACACACCACACAGCCTACACACCACGCACCCACACACACACACACACACCACACACACAACACACACACACACACACACACACACTCACCACACACGCACCCACACACACAATTCATTCACACACACACAGAGATCTACACTAGCACCCAAATAAGACTCACACTCGATCACCACTCAAGATCCAGTGGATGGGGTGGGGGTGGGGAAGGGGGGAGGGAGGTGGGGAGGGGGCTGAGTGACATAATTTAGGGGGAGGTGGGGAGGGCGGAGTGACATAATTTAGAGGGAGGTGGGGAGGTGCGGAGTGACATTTAGGTTTTATTTTTCGTTCCATGGCTAGAGCTCTGAGGTTCACCTATGGTGAATTTTGCCTATGCGACCGTTTTTTAATTTTATTTTTATTATTTTTTACCCAGCTTGAAGGTAGCCCAATTCCGACTTCGGGGATGTTTAGGTTTAAACAGAGGAACTGAACCTACGATTTCCTCTTTCTTTTTTTTCCCCCTTCAAAACCACGGGCGAGCATTGCTTCTAAACCACCGATCCTCTGTTAGATTACGTGACTATTTTTCTTTCTTACACATATCCTTACTGCAGCTGGACTAGAACAAAAGAAACCCAACACCGCCCCCCCTCCCACCCCCCCCACCCCCCAAAAAAAAATCCAAACAACCAAACCAAACCAAACCAACCCCCCCAAAAAAAAACCCAACACCCTGCTTACTACCTTACTCCCCCCCTCCCCCCCATCCCCTCCCCCCTCCATTACTTAAAAAGCGAAAAAATCGTCTTTGAATCCTGAATGAAATTGTAGTGAAATTTTTAGATTAATTCTATTTCGGCGTTCAAGATTTCCTAGCGGTGGTGTTTAAGTTGGAGGGTACAGTCTTTTAGTTGTGTATAGAAACTTGAAGTGACCTTTAGGCTGATAGCACTACAGAGTGAAATCTCCAGTATCGTTTTTTTATTTTATTTTATCAAGTCTGTGTTATTGCTGTGTTGATTTCAACATCTGAAAAACGTGTTTTCAAAGTCTATGTTGTTGATGTGTTGAGTTTCTCTGAAAACGTGTTTTCAAAGTCTGTGTT
>CM060349.1:16568992-16576492 GCA_030674155.1 Stramonita haemastoma
TCGTCGTCGTCGTCGTCGTCATCATCATCATCATCATCATCATCATCATCATCATCATCATCATCATCATCATCATCATCATCACCACCATCGTCATCGTCATCGTCGTCATCACCACCACCGCCACCACCACCACCACCACCACAATTCATCATCATCATCATGATCATCATCATCATCATCATCATCATCATCATCATCATCATTTAATTTGAAATCTCCAGATGGTTTCAGAGTAGGACGGAGCACAACCGAACAAATTTTCAACCTTAGAAGACTTAATGAGAAGTATTTGCAACAACATCAGCAGATCTTTACAGCACTTCTTTGTGGACTTTAAGAGGGCGTTTGACAAGAGTGATATATGCATACAGCTCTGTGGGCAACCACAATGCTGTATAATAGCAGATGCAACCTGATGAGAACTATAGAAAGCCTCTTGACATGGCAACCAGCGCAGTCTACTATGACAAGAACATAGCAGAACGGTTGAATCACGATGATGGAGTAGCCAAGGATGTCTGCTCTATCCCACCCTCTTCAACATATCTGAGAGAGAGAGAGAGGAGAGAGAGAGAGAGAGAGAGAGAGAGAGAAGAGAGAGGAGAGGAGAGAGAGAGAGAGAGAGATGATGAGAGAGAGAGAGAGAGAGAGAGAGAGAGAGAGAGAGAGAGAGAGAGAGAGAGAGAGAGAGAGAGAAGAGAAGAGGAGAGAGAATAAGGCTGACGCATTTGGAAACCATGACGGAACAATCAGCATTGGAGGCAGGACAATTACAGATAGGGGGCGGGATAGCTCTGTGGTCAGAGCGCTCGCTTTCCCCCAGCCAGGTTAATTTAAGCAGCGTCGAGTGTGGTTGCCAATTGGATGGGTGACCGTTTGCGCGCCTTGGCTTCAGTACAGTTCCCCCATTTCACCCAGCTATAAATAGGTACCTGCCCTCTTTAGGGCCAGGGCTAGGGAAGGTAAAGCAGCTAGGGAGAGGAGATGGGCGCCACTGCCCTCAATATGCTGGCTCCTTGAGAAGCTGAGGTCTCTGATGTCTCCTCGCTCCTCTACGACCGCCTAGGTTATGGGACACCTTTACCTTTAGGATAGCCATGAATCGAATACAGTCTGAACATATATAATAATAAATATATGACAGGGCTGCAGTACTCAACACTGGCTTTTCAGTATCGTACCCCAAGCGTCAACCAGGCTCGGGAAAGACAAACACCTGCCGTGTTGGTCAAGGAATGTGGGGAACGTTCTCCTAACAGTCTCCGTCAACATCAAAGTCAACAGTGCTTGACTTTTGTGACTCTAGTCTGCCTGTCCAGTCCGTAATTTCCTTACTCTTCCCTCCCCCCATACAAGGCCCCTCGACAACCAGCCCTCCCACTCTCCTCCCCGCCCCCTCACTGTCCCCCCTCCATTTTCCATACTGACCCTGCCCTCTCCTAAACCCTGGTTCTCTGGCTACTGATCTGCCTTGTAAACTCTGTCTCTCTGTTTCTCCTTTGTTTCTCTGATCTGTCCTGTAAATTGTGCATATGCGCATCTGTTTCTCCTACTTTTCTCTGTTCTGTCGTGGAAACTGTGTCTCTTGTTTTCTCCTATGATTCTCTGATCTGTCGTGGAAACTGTGCCTCTGTTTTACTATTCTCTGATCTGTCGTGGAAACTGTGCCTCTGTTTCTCATATTCTTCTCTGATCTGTCGTGGAAACTGTGCCTCTGTTTTTACTATTCTCTGATCTGTCGTGGAAACTGTGCCTCTGTTTCTCATATTCTTCTCTGATCTGTCGTGGAAACTGTGCCTCTGTTTCTCCTACTCTTCTCTGATCTGTCGTGGAAACTGTGCCTCTGTTTCTCCTATTCTTCTCTGATCTGTCGTGGAAACTGTGCCTCTGTTTTCTCATACTCTGATCTGTCGTGGAAACTGTGCCTCTGTTTTCTCCTATGCTTCTCTGATCTGTCGTGGAAACTGTGCCTCTGTTTCTCCTACTCTTCTCTGATCTGTCGTGGAAACTGTGCCTTTGTTTCTCCTACGCTCGTCTGTTCTGCTTTGAAAACTCTGTACCTCTATTTCCCCTATGTCTCCTCTGTCTCTGATTTGTCCTGTAAACACCGCCCCTCTGTTTCTCCTACCCTCCTCTGATCTGCTCTGTACACTCTGTCCCTCTATTTCTCCTATGTCCGCTCTGTCTCTGATGTAATATGCCATGTAAACTCCGCCCCTCTGTTTCTCCTGTGTTTCTCTGATCTGCCCTGTAAACCGTACCTCTCTGTTTCTCCTACGCTCCTCAGTTCTGCTCTGTAAACTCTGACCCTCTATTTCTCCTGTGCCCACTCTGTTTCTGATAATTATGCTCTGTTAATTATGCCCCTCTGTTTCTCCTATGAGTCTGATATGCTCTGTAAACTGTGCCCCTCTATTTCTCCTATGCCCACTGTGTCTCTGATAATTATGCTCTGTAAACTGTGCCCCTCTGTTTCTCCTATGAGTCTGATATGCTCTGTAAACTGTGCCCCTCTGTTTCTCCTATGCAGTCTTGATATGCTCTGTAAACTGTGCCCCTCTGTTTCTCCTATGAGTCTGAATATGCTCTGTAAACTGTGCCCCTCTGTTTCTCCCTATGTCCCTCTGATTCTCCTATGAGTCTGATATGCTTTGTAAGCTCTGCCCCTTTATTTTTCCTATGGAAAAATTAAGTAAATAAACACCTTCCTTTGTCATTATATCCCCCCGAACTCCCCATTTCGCGTAATTCATCACTTTCACTAAACTTCTCCATAACCCCTTTTTGTCTCTTCTCAAAATCCGTCCTTCTAACTTTTTTTTTTGGGGGGGTTGTTTTGTTGGAGATTGTATTAGAGTCCCAGCGGAATTATCCAATTCAGGGACTGTGGCAGCAAGTCATCCCACTTCGACATCTCGAGCCACCCATAAAAAAAAAAAAAAGCAACAATTCTCTGAAGCAACTAAGCCAGACCCGTGCAAGCATAAGAGTGCTGCACAAACCTTGAGCTGATGGGGTTGGGATAAGCCTAGTGGTCAGAACATTGCGCTGGCAATTTGACGACCCGGGTTCGATTCCCGGTCGAGGAGATTTTCTCCTGGAGTTAACATCAGTGCCGACTCCACTTTCCCTAAAAAGTCCTTCGGATGAGACTGTAAACCGAGGCCCTGTGTGCGAACGCACGTAGAACGTCTTGCGCACACGTTAAAATCCTGTTCCGCTTTTCGTAAGAGTAAGCCATTGTGTGCCGGTGGGAAGAGATGACATTTACAAATTGCACACACACGGACTGTATGAAAAAAAGCACATGAGTGCTTTTTCCTTATCCTCGATATAAAAGAATCCAATCAATCAATCAATAAATAAATTGTCGACACTCCACCACATAATGAGTCGTATTGATAAGCACCTGAGGTCAATCTTTTGGTTATTGATATACTATTAGTTGCTAATAAAAAGAGCTACCCAATGCAGAAAACAGACTGAAAAACAGATGGTTCTACGAAGAGTTCTAACAAAATTAAATGAACACATGCAGGATGTGAAAAAATTGAGAAATTGACAAGTTAAGCATCATAATAGGTGGTCCAAATAAAGGCTTGCGTATTTTATTTTTAAAACACGATTAAAAGCAAAATGAAACAAACTTATGCCTTTGGTATGTCATTACAATGTAAATAATGGCTATACTTTCATAATCAATCAAAATCTCAAAATGGACAACCTGACCCCCACCTGCCTAAAATGGCTCCTAGTGGAGGAAAAGTGGGTCGTTTCGTAGTGGAACTCACAATTCTACTTTTTAATACACCGCCCATACCTTTTAACCATAGCCTGAGCCCCTGTTCCCCTCCTCCTCCTTCCTCCTCCTCCTCCTCCTCCTCTTCCTCCCCTCCTCTTCCTCCCCCTCCTACTCTTAATCCTATTCTTTCTTCCCTGCACCTCCTCCTTTAATCCCCTCTCATCCCTTCCCATGTTTCCCCTATCCTCCTCCTTCCCCTTAAATTCTGTTTCTTCTCTGCTCTCCTGGATTTTAGTTCTCCTTCCACGCGTGTTTCCTGCCCCTTTAAATCTTAATCCTATTACTCGGTTTCCTACCCCTTCAATCTTAGTCCTATTACCTGATTAACTATCTTTCGATCTTAATCCTATAACTCTATTCCTTACCACTTCAATCTAAATTTTATTACTCCACTCCCCACCCCTTCAATTTTAATTCAATCACCCATTCTTTACCCCTTCAATCCTAATCCTATTACCTCATTAACTATCCTTCAATATTTAATTCCATTACTTCATTCCTTACCCCTTCATCTTAATCATATTACTCCATTCCCTACCCCTTTAATGCTAATCCTCTTACCCCATTCCTTAATCCTTCAATCTTAATCCAACTAATCCATTCCCTACCGGTACCCCCATTTCGATCTTCATTCTATTATAATCCATTCCCTACCACTTTTAATCTTAATCCATATTAATCCCATTATCTACCCCTCCTCCTACCTAACCATATTCCCATCCTGCACATCATCTCCTTAAAACAATTCCCTCATTCTTGTACCCCTCCCCCCTTAATCCTATTACTCTATTCCCTTCCCCTTCAATCCTATTACTCCATTCTCCTACCTGTTCAGTCTTAATTCTGTTACTCCATTCCTTATCCCTTCAATGTAATCCTATTACTCCATTCCTTATCCCTTTAATCTAATCATATTACTCCATTCCTTACCCCTTCAATCAATCCTATTACTCCATTCCGTACCCCTTAAATCTTCTATTACTCCATCCCCTACCCATTCAATCTTAATCCTATTACTCCATTCATATCCCTTCAATTTTTATTCCTTTATTATTACTCCATTTTCCTTACCCCTTTAATCTTAATCCTATTACTCCATTCCTTATCCCTTCAATCTTAATCCTATTACTATCCATTCCTTATCCCTTCAATCCTATTACTCCATTCCTTATCCCTTCAATCCTATTACTCCATTCCTTATCCCTTCAATCCTATTACTCCATTCCTTATCCCTTCAATCCTATTACTCCATTCCTTATCCCTTCAATCCTATACTCCATTCCTTATCCCTTCAATCCTATTATCTTCCATTCCTTATCCCTTCAATCCTATTACTCCATTTCCTTATCCTTCAATCCTATTACTACCATTCCTTATCCCTTCAATCCTATTACTCACCATCATTCCTTATCCCTTCAATCCTATTACTCCCATTCCTTATCCCTTCAATCCTATTACTCCATTCCTTATCCCTTCAATCCTATTACTCCATTCCTTACCCCTTCAATCCTATTACTCCATTCCTTATCCCTTCAATCAACCAGAAGTGATACACACGCTCTCCCTTTTTAATTAATCGAGCCAGGTTACCAGTTGGATGGGTGACCGTTTGCGCGCCTTGGCTTCAGTACAGTCCCCCCAGATCACCCCGCTGTAAGTAGGTACCTGCCTTCTTTAGGGTCAGGGAAGGTAAAGCAGCGAGGGAGAGGAGATGGGCGCCACTGCCCTCAATGTGCTGCCCCCCCCCCCCCCCCCCCCAGAGAAGCTGAGGTCTCTAATGCCTCGCTCCCCTACGACCACATAGGTTATGGGAACACCTTTACCCTTTTACATGATACTGATTCACAAAGATGTCCTTTTTTTTGTTGGGTAGAGGGTAGCCGAGTGGTTAGGCTAGTGTTGTAGCCGTGATCTGAAATTCCGGGATCAAACCACGACAGTGGTACCTGTTTCAGGGGATTTTATACCCAGGAGTTAGCATCAACACTGAGTTTATTCTCCCAAAGCTCCTTCGGATGAGACCATAAACCGAGGTGTCCTCGTGTGTGGACGCATACATAACATCTTGCGAACACGTTAAAAACCTGTTATGCATTTCGGAGTAGGTCATTTCGTACTGGTAGGAAAAGGATGACAAGATTGAAAAAAAAAACCCGTATTGTACATAGTTGTTGTGTTTAGACCCCATTTCCAAAGGCGAAATGCTTAAAACTTCTTTAATGGTGGGTAGGAAACGGTGGCATAGTCAAACTTTGACCTTTGGTGATCTTCAGAACTATATCTGGGACACCCCCCCCAAAAAAAAACGAAAAAAACACACAACAACAACCACCCCCCCCCCCTGAAAAAAAACCCCGAAACCCCCACACACACAAAAATAGCAAAATAAAAGAGAAAACAAAACGATAAAAAACAAAAAAAACAAAAGCAAAAAAAAAAGAAAAAAAAACAACATAAAAAAACACAAATAATAATGCAAAAAAAACCCACAACAACCCCTGTTGAGAGCACATGTAAAAAAAAAAAAAAGTAGACTGATTTACTAATGAATAAAAAAAAAAATAGGAAGAAAGAGGGAAAAAAACGAGAGAGAAGAGAGAGAGAGAGAGAGAGAGGAGAGAGAGAGAGAGAGAGAGAGAGAGAGAGACAGAGACAGAACAGAGACAGAGACACAGAGACAGAGAGAGAGAGAGAGAGAGAGAGAGAGAGAGAGAGAGAGAGAGAGAGAGAGAAGAGAGAGAGAGAAGATGGGGGAGAGAAGAATTTCAGATAAACTTTAAAAAAAAACACACTTCTCTCCCTTCTTGATTCGTTTATACCAAATGTACAAGTTACAACTGCCTTATATATTGTGTGCAATCTCTCTCTCTCTCTCTTCTCTCTCTCTCTCTCTCTCTCTCTTCTCTCTCTCTCTCTCACTCTCTTCTCTCTCTCTCTCTCTCTCTCTCTCTCTCTCTCTCTCTTGGATCTTTATAATTGTTGTTGTGTAGTTGTGGCTATTATTTTTATTTTTTTCTATCTTAATGATATCCCTGAAAAGGGCGGGGACTGGATGTAAAAAAACACACGAGTGCTTATCTATTTTCCTCGAATAAAAGAATTTTGCCTTGCCTTCGCCTTGCCTTGTCTCTCTCTCTCTCCCCCCCCCCCCCCCCCCCTCTCTCCTCTCACTCTCTTCCTCCTCTCTCTCTATCTCTCTAATAATAATAATACAAGGAATTTGTATAGCGCTATAATCTTGTAAAAACAAATCAAAGCGCTTGCATTCAACCAAGACAACACACAATCAACAGCAATTTACAGTTTTAACAAATTCGAATGTACACACACACGCACGCACGCACGCACGCAGCACGCGCGCGCGCACGAACCACCCCACAAACATTATGCACTTTGGCAGGTGGATGTTGAAGGCGGGACAGTAAGAGATAGAAGAGGAAGGACAAAACTTAGGTTTGGAATAAGTGTGTCTTGAGGTTGGATTTGAAAGTGTCATAAGCAGGCTTTTGCCGGAGGGAGAGAGGAAGGTCGTTCCAGATCAATGGACCAGAAACAGAGAAAGAGCGGCGGCCAACGGTAGATAGGTTGAATCTGGTATTCTTAAGGACAAAGTATCTGCCGACGAGCGGAGGGAGCGAGAAGGTGTGTACAAGTGAAGACATTCACAGAGGTAGGAGGGTGCAGATATTGTGGAG
>CM060349.1:16581492-16583085 GCA_030674155.1 Stramonita haemastoma
TCCTTGTCCCCCCCCCCCCTTCAAACCTCTCCACCCCTTCCCCTCCAATTCCCCCTCCCCCCCCCCCAACCCCCCCTAACCCCCCTTCCCCCAACCCCCCATTCCCCCCCACCCTCCCCCCCCTCTCTCCTCCCTTCCCGTCACCAAACCCCACCCTCGCCCCATTAATAACCCTCCCCTCCTCTTCCCTCCCCCCTCCAACCCCCCATCCCCGTTTCCCCCCCTCAACCCTCAAACCCCCTTATCCCCCCCTACCCCCCTCCCTCCAACCCAACACCCCTTTCCCCCCACTCTCCTCCTCCTCCCCCTATTTGTTCCGTTCCCCCCCCTCCTCCCCCCCCTCCAACCCCCTTTTTCCCTCTCCCCCCCCCACTCCCCCCCACCTCCCCCCTCTCCTCTCTCAAAATCCTCCCCCTCTCTCCCCCCTCTCCCTTCCCCACCTTCCCCTCCTCGGCCCCCCTTCCTTCCCCCCACCCTCCCTCCCCATCTCCTCCTACATCCCCCCTCCTTTCCCCTCCTCCTCTCCCCTTTCCCCTTTTCTCTTTTCCCCCGGGGGGAGCGGGATCGTCCCCTACAAAGAGCCAAACGCCACCCCATTATTTTATTATTTTTTTTTTTCCCTGTCGGGGATTTTTAAATTTGCTTCCCTATTAGTGTTTTTTTTTTTTTTTTTTTCCCAAAAGAAATTCCCCCCAGGAAAAAAAATCCTTGTTGCCCTGGGTTCTTTAAAAGTTGGGGGCTAAATAAAAGATCGTGTTTTCAAAAACCCCGGGCCTTTGGTTTATCGTCTCCTCCGTGTGCATGTTTTAGTTTTCCCCCAATTTTTTGGGTCAAACCTTTTTTTCCCTTCCCCAAAAACCGCAAAGGGGGCCAAATGGGGGCCAAATCTTGTGAAAAAACAGGGAAAGGGTTTTTAATGGCCCCCCCAAACCCGGGCCCCCCCCCCCCCTCCTCACTCCGTAGGGTCTCCTTGGTATCTGTTTTTGCTTCCGTCTGTCGTCTGTCTTCCCGTCTGTCCTTCTGTCCCCGTCTATTTTGTCTCCCTCCAAACTCTCTTTCCTGTGTGGTTGTGGGGTGGTGTGTGTGGGGGGTGTGTTTTGTGTGTGTGTGGGGGTTTTTTGTGTGTGTTTGGTTTTGGGGTGTGTTTGTGTGTGTGTGGGGTGTGTGGGGTGTGTTGTGTGTTGGTTTGTGTGGGTTTGTGTTTTGTGTGGGTTGTGTGTGTTGTGTGTGGTTTTGTTGGGGTGTGTGGGTGGTGTGTGTGTGTGTGTGAGGGGTGTGGTGGGGGGTGTGTGTGTGTGGGTGTGGTGGTGTGTGTTGGTTTTCGCGTACTGGGCCTCGGGGTTTTAAATTTTCCACCCAAAAAGGCCTTTTTGGGGATGGAGTCATCCGTACTGATGTTTTTAAAATTTTCTCTATCTCCTATCTCTCTATCATCTCTCTCTATCTCTCTATCCTCTACTACTCTCTATCTCCCCTATCTATCTCCCCTACTCTCTATCTCTTTTTCTATCTCTCTACCCAAACTATCTCTCTATCTATTTTCTCTCCCATCTCTCTATCTCCCCTATCTAAACTCCAACTTCTTTTCCTCTA
>CM060349.1:16590685-16593185 GCA_030674155.1 Stramonita haemastoma
CCCGTCCCATGGTGGGTTAGTAGCGTTCAAGAATGAACTGGGAATTCGTTTGGCCCTCCCCCCCCCCCCCAAAAAAAAATAATAATCCTCAGCTTTGACACACAATCTGGTAACGACGGAGGAATCTGATAAACACCTCTTCAGTTGAACGTGCCAATGACCCCTTAGAAGAATTGCAAGAAAAAGAGGAATGAGAAGAAGAAGAAGAAGAAGAGAAGAAGAAGAGAAGAAGAAGAAGAAGAAGAGAGAAGAAGAAGAAGAAGAAGAGAAGAGAAGAAGAAGAAGAAGAAGAAGCGAAGAAGAAGAAGAAGAAGAAGAAGAAAGAAGAATGCGAAGAAAAAAAAGAATAACAAAGGAGAAGAAATGCGAAGGAGAAGAGTTAAGAAGAAGAAGAATTGCGAAGAATGCGAAGAATGCGAAGAAGAAGAAGAAGAAGAAGAAGAAGAAGAAGAAGAAGAAGAAGAAGAAGAGAGAAGGAAGAAGAAGAAGAAGAAGAAGAAGAAGAAGAAGAACAACAACAACAACAACAACAACAACTACTACTACTACTACTACTACTACTACTACTACTACTACTACTACTACTACTACTACTACTACTACAACAACTACAACAACAACAACAACAACAACAACAACAACAACAACAACAACAACAAGATGAACAAGAAGAAGAGGAGGAGGAGGAAGAAGAGGAGAGGGAGGAGGAGGAGGAGGAAGAAGTAGAAGACTAATTCACTCACTGGCAGAATCTGGCAGACATACAAAGGCAGTTTTACGATTCTGCTCCGATAAGAAGAAGAAAAAATTGGAAAAGAAACAGCAAAAACAATTAGAACTCGAATTTTAAAACATCAACAAAATCCAATTTAAAAAACAACTAGATGTTGTTTTTAAGGTAAAGTGACAGCCACAAAACTTAAACAAAGAAAAAAATAGAAAAGAGGATGGAGTCAAGAAATAGAACAAGAAAAAAGAAAGAGATCAAGAACCATCAGAAGAACAAGGAGAAGAAGAGACAGACAGATAGACAGACAGACAGACAGATACACACACACACACACACACACACACACACACACACACACACACACACACACACACACACACACACACACACACACACACACACACACACACACAAGAGGCAGACAGACACACAGACACACAGACACACAGATGAACAGAAAAACAAACACATAAAGATGCAAACAGACAAACAGTCTAGTAAAGCCAATAAAGATGGACAGACATAAACAGATTGATAAAGGCAAACAGCAACAAAGACTGAAAAACAAAACCAGGAAAAAACAACAACAAAACCGAAGGCGTGATAACTAGGGTGAACTAGCTGTGTCAATAGCTAGAAAATATACTTTTCTTCATTTAAACAGCAATAAACGTGTGTTTTATCGATCCATGGCTCAACTCTCAAGATAACTTTATCTTCTCAGTGCCATGATATAAAAGAGTCATTTTTGACTGTAAATGGCACGCATGTATTCTACAGAATTAATAATCACCGTAGAGTTTGGGTTGGGTTTTTTTTACAAGTAACCGTCAATGTACATTAACTTTTAAGCAAGCTGGTTTTGGGTCACGTGTTAGCATTACAACAACAGCAAAAATAACACTCACAATAATCATAATCTTTAAAGCCATGAAGCATCTTCAACAACAACAACAACAAAAAAACCTCAGCTAACCCCCCCCAAAAAAAAAAAAAAAAAAAAAAAAAAAACAACAACAAACAACAACATAGAAACAAGCACCAAAAAAGTCAAATTCAAGCCATTTTCATTACAATTATTCAAAAAAAAACACCTTACATTGTCAAAACTTTTGACGCTATAACATTGTCATAAAAACATGAATCCAGACACACCTGTATAGCAGTCAAGACTGCCAAAAGAAGAAGAAGAAAAAAAATTTAAAAAAAGAGAAAGGGAAAGGTGGCAAGCTGGACACTGAGAGTAGGGGTGGGGATGGAGAGGGAGGGGGAGGGGGAGGGAGAGGGGGAGAGGGGAGGGGGCAGGGCAGAGGGTGGGGGTGGGGGGGTGGATAAGTGTTTTTGACGTCGATTAATGACTTTTTTGTGACTGGTACTTGAGCGGTGCCCGGGGCTGTGAGCTCCCATGCCAAGAAGTTCATTCCCCGGACAATAAACAGATAGGGTGAGGTGAGGTGAGGTGTCGAGTGTGGTGTGTGTGTGTGTGTCAGTGTGTGTGTGTGTGTGTGTGTGTGTGTGTGTGTGTGTGTGTGTGTGTGTGTGTTGTGTTGTGTGTGTGTGTGTGTGTGTGTGTGTGTGTGTCAGTGTGTGTGTGTTGTGTGTGTGTGTGTGTGTGTGTGTGTCAGTATGTGTGTGTGTCAGTGTGTGTGTGTGTTGTGTGTGTGGGGGTGTGGGTGTGGGTGTGTGGGGGGGGTGTGGGGGGTGTTTTGTGTGCGTGTGTGTGCGCGCGCGCGCGTGTGTGTGTGTGTGTGTGTCGGTGTGTCGGTGTGT
>CM060349.1:16625685-16633185 GCA_030674155.1 Stramonita haemastoma
GGGGGAGAGAGAGGGGGGGGGGGTTGGAAAAGGTCTGCGGGTATGTGACGGGAGAGGTTATATTGGGTAGTTATTTTGGAAGGTTAGTTATATCGGTGTTTTGTGTTTTTTGTTTGTTTTTTTGATTATTGTAGATTGATCGATTTGTTATTTCTGTATTAGCTGAAGGTAAGATGTAACAAGGCCTAATTGTGCTTATTCTTTTTTCTTCGATTTAATAAAAGGTCATCTGTTTCGTTTGACTAACTTTCTGTCTCTGTCTGTCTGTCTGTCTGTCTGTCTGTCTGTCTGTCTGTCTCTGTCTGTCTGTCTGTCTGTCTGTCTGTCTGTCTGTCTGTCTGTCTCTCTCTCTCTCTCTCTCTCTTCTGTCTGTCTCTCTCTCTCTCTCTCTCTCTCTCTCTCTCTCTCTCTCTCTCTCTCTCTCTCTCTCTCTCTCTCTCTCTCTCTCTCTCTCTCTCTCTCTCTCTCTCTCTCTTCTCTCTCTTCTCTCTCTCTCTCTCTCTCTTCGTAAGAGTAGGCCATCGTGTGCCGGTGGGAACAGATGACATTTACAAGAATGCATACACACGGGGACTGGATGAAAAAAGCACAAGAGTGCTTATTCCATTATCCTCGATATAAAAGAATAAATCAATCAATCAATCAATCAATCAATCTCTCTCTCTCTCTCTCTCTCTCTCTCTCTCTCTCTCTCTCTCTCTCTCTCTCTCTCTCTCTCTCTTCTCTCTCTCTCTCTCTCTCTCTCTCTCTCTTACTTCCCCCTTCTCTTTCTGTTCCTTTCTGTCTACATATTTATCTCCGGAAGTGTTATCACAACATTTACAAAAAGATCGTTTTCATTTTATGATTGTAAGAGATATATTAAGCCAGAACATGTCACGAACAAGCCGACCTTGAAGTTATGTCAAATTATTCGGGTGACGTTGAGTATAATGGTATGAATGATGAAATTTGTGTGCGTTCCTCCAAGGATGATACATAAAATTAATGTTTTAGGCAGGTCTTTGATAAATGTATGCTTTATGCCCAACATGATTATTTTAAATGGTTGTTGTCAAGGATAACTTTATATCTCCGAATGGATGCAGTGTTATTGATTATTTTCTTGTACCTAGTCATTTATTATTTATTGATTATTTTCTTGTATCTGGTCAATTTATTATCAAATTTTGATTTGTGTATTGGAGACTGCATCGATTCATGGCACATCCAAGTTGAAACAACATGGAAAGGAGATAGTGGTTGTACTAGAACTGAAACTAGATAACAAAAAAGAGTGCAGAAAAAAATATATATGGTCAGAAGATTAAGCAGAAATATAGAAACAAGTACTTGATAGTGCTGAATTCCAAGAAACTATACAGACAGCTACTGAACTATTGAACACTGATATACATATATATATATATATATATATATATATATATATATATATATATATATATATATATATATATATATATATATTATATATATATATATATATATATGTATGTATGTGTATGTATGTATGTATGTATGTATGTATGTATGTATGTATGTATGTATGTATGTATGTATGTATGTATGTATGTATGTATATATGACAGTTTAGACCACTTTGTTAAAGCGTTATGTGGAGCTGCTGCATGCATGGTTAGACCAGTGAGTCAAAGGAGAAAAACATGTACTGATTGGTTTGATGCTTAATGTGAACAGAGCAGAAAACAAGAACTTGAAATATTAAAAAGGTTTCAAAGTTGTAAAACAAATGAAGATAAAAAGAAAAACATACACTACCACAAGAAAAAATACATCAATTTGAGGAAAACAAAAGAAAGAGTTTGACAAAAAGAGGTTAAAAACAACTAAGAGATTCATTTAATGACTCCAAAACGTTCTAGTCTGTTGTAAGATCAGTTAACGGAAGAGTCTTTGGTGCATATTGATATAACTATTGAACAATGGCATAACCTTTTTTTTTTAAAGGTTTTTAATGACTTTGGTAATGCAGGAACACAAGAAAATGTTGCTGCTATACAAGAAGAAGATGAACAGTTTAAACCATTATTCAATAATTCTATATCAGAGAATGAAATTTTTGATGGCATAAGTCGTATATAATCAGGAAAAAGGCGCTGGTCCTGATTAAATAATTGGAGAAATGTTTAAGCATGCAAACAGAACTGTAGTTACTTTTCTTGTTTTATCACCCGTTCGAAGGGGGTGCTTTCCCTTTAGATTGGGCTGATTCTTAAATAACAATACTAATTCATTAAAATAAAAAAGAGATATCAACAATGCTGATGACTATCGCGGAATAGCTCTTACCAGTGAGTTCAGCAAACTATATACTTCCATTCTGAATATGAGATTAACTCAATGGGCAGATAACGAAGAAAAATTATTAGAATCACAAGAAGGTTTTAGAGCGAAGTACATCACTGTTGATCATATATTTACTATGTACTCTCTTGTTCAAAAACATTTGCTTTCCAATTAAAAAAAAATTACGTTGCTTTTGTAGACTTAAGAAAGGCCTTCGATTTGACAAAATGAAATATACTTTGGAATAAACTACGCAAAACGGCGTAAATGGTAAACGATATATGATGGCCCTTTGGGCTGTTTACAGTTCAGTATTAGCGTGTGTGCGTGCTGGAAATGAATATTCTGACGTCTTTGAATGCCCCAAGGGAGTAAAGCAGGGTGTCTTTTAAGCCCACAGATTTTCCTTTTCTTATATAAATTAACTAGTTGTTGAGCTATCAAGAAAAGGTAAATTCAGATTATTTCTGGAACAATTGAGGTGTTTTTGTTACTTTTTTTGTTTAAGGTCTCATTCTTTTGTCTGAATCTGTAACAAATATACAAAATCAGTTAAACGTCTTAATTATTAAAGACGGAAGCAGATTGTTTTGATCTAACAGTAAATATGGATAAAACAAACATCATTGTTTTCTGAGTGGGTGGGCATTTCTCAGTACATGAAAAATAAGTGTAGGGAAATGCTGAAGACAAAGTACTTAATATTTACAAATAATTAGGGATGATATTTTCAACAAGGCTAAGTCTCAGTTCTGCATGCCAGGAATCTTGTAGGAAATGGGGGGGAAAAGGTCTGATAGAAACACTAAAGATATTGCGAAAGCTGAATTCCATAGGCTGCTCTCTATTCTGGAAATTATTTGGCACTCAAATAAAACTTTAACATTGGCTTCAGAAATATGGGGAATATATATATATATATATATATATATATATATATATATATATATATATATATATATATATATATATATATATATATATATATATATATATACATATCCACGAAAGGAAAAAGTTCATACATTTGCCCACAAACGTTTTTGAATGTGCCAACTCATTCCTCCACTACTGTACTAGAATTATGGGGAGACGGAAAGATATCCTCTATGCATAAGAACTTTTCTCAAGTGTATTAAATATGGGTTAAAACTATTGAAATTTCCACAAACACGTCTGTGTAGACAGGGATATCATATGATGATTATACATATGGAGTTGGGTGTAACGACGAAATGGGTAAAACAAATAAAATTGTTTTATCAGGACAAAGTTTTTGAATTGTGTGGCTGTCTCAGGAAGAAGGTAATGAGTGTCTGTTTCCTTCTGAATATAAAGACAAGACTCATTTGTTGTTCTTCCAAACAAAGTTGGCACCCAGACATGGAGAATAAAAATAAATATAGTTGGTATTTTTTTTATTCAAACATATTTTACAACAACAACTGCGCGCGTGTGTGTGTGTTTGTGTTTAACAAATGTTAACTTTTATCATGTGCATTCAAATTTATCCAAATTTATATATGTCTAACTTAGTAATGTGGAATGTTTTATTGGTTGCTTAACATTTCTTTTAGTAAAGGTGTGTGTGTGTGTGTGTGTGTGTGTGTGTGTGTGTGTGTGTGTGTGTGTGTGTGTGTGTGTGTGTGTGTGTGTGTGTTTTAACAAATGTTATCTCTATTTTGTGTATTTAATTTTTTTTCTCGATTTCTTACTAGCTGTTTAGATATGTTTTTAATCACTGCAAAACAAATTTCCTGTAACAGAGGACAATAAAGGTGTTGAATTGTTGAATTGAAATTCTGTGCTAGGAATTGCCTCTTTTCTGTCCCTCTCTATTTCTGTCTTGTTCCTTTTCTTCCTGGCACTTCCTTCTTGTCTATTTTCTGCCGTCTTGGTCCATTCTCCTGCCTTTTATCTAGAAAGACTTTAGCACATTACAATCTGAGCACATTACTCCTCTCTTGCAATCTCTCCACTGGCTGCCTGTGCCACAGAGAGTAAACTATAAGATCAGTACTCTCTGTTATAAATGTCTTCACAAAACAGCACCCTCCTACCTCTGTGAATGTCTTTACCCTTACACTCCTTCTCGTTCCCTCCGCTCTGCCGCAGATACCCTGCGCTTACAAATACCTAGATTCAATCAATCCACCTTCGGCCGTCGTGCTTTCTCTGTTTCTGGTCCAGTGATCTGGAACGATCTCCCTCTCTCCCTTCGTAAAAAGCCTACCTATGACACATTTAAATCCAGCCTCAAGACACACTTGTTTCAAAGCTAAGACTTTCTATCCTGTTTCATCTTCTGCCCCTGCTCTCAACAGCCGAACTATCCACCACCCTGCCAAAGTGTTTAACCTCTATGTGTGTGTGTGTGTGTGTGTGTGTGTGTGTGTGTGTGTGTGTGTGTGTGTGTGTGTGTGTGTGTGTGTGTGTGTGTGTGTGTGTGTGTGTGTGTGTGTATTGACTTTGTTAAAAATTTAAATTGTGGTTGGCTGCATGTGCAAGAATTGGTTGAATGCAAGCGCTTTGATTTGTTTTTGCAAGATATAGCGCTATATAAATTCCATTTATTATTATTATTATTATTAAAGACTTAAAAGATAACAATTCTCGCCCATGCCGGTCAGATGTGCTGGGTCTGATTTACCAGGCACCTAAAGGCAGCGAAAAGCATTTTCACTCACATGACAGACAACGGTGGTTGCTGTCTGAGTGTTTTAAGAAGAAGAAGAACAACAACAAAAAGAACAATAAGAACAAGAACAAGAAGAACAAGACCAAGAAGAAAAAGAAGAAAAATGCAAAGAATGCAAGACGAATGCGAAAGAAGAAGAAGAAGAAGAAGAAGAAGAAGAAAGAAGAAGAAGAAGAAGAAGAACAAGAACAAGAACAAGAACAAGAACAAGAACAAGAAGAACAAGAAGAACAAGAAGAACAAGAAGAACAAGAACAAGAACAAGAAGAACAAGAAGAAGAAGAAGAAGAAGAAGAGGAGGAGGAGGAGAGGAGGAGGAGAAGAAGAAGAAGAAGAAGAAGAAGAAGAAGAAGAAGAAGAAGAACAACAACAACAACAACAACAACAACAACAACAACAACAACAACAACAACAACAACAAGATATTTAATGCAGAAGGGATGTGTGAGAGAGAAAAAGAGGATGGTGAGGAAGAAGTAAGCGTGTCCAGTAATGAGTGTATGACAAAGTGCAGATAATTATGACGTCAAAAATTACGTAGGGGGGGATACTTTACATAGTTTAAAAGAGTTCCATAATCAGAGAGACAGATACAGACAAACAGATAGACAGACAGACACGGGACGGGATAGCCTGGTGGTCAGAACATTGCGCTTGCAATTTGACGACCCGAGTTCGATTCCGGTTGAGGGGATTTTCCCCCGGGAGTTAACATCAGTGCTGACTCACTCTCCCCAAAAGTTTTTCAGATGAGATTGTAAACCGAGGCCCCGTGCGCGAACGCACGCAGAACATCTTGTGCACACGTTAAATCCTGTTCTGCTTTTCGTAAGAGTAGGCCATCGTGTGCCGATGAGAACAGATGCCAATATTGACAAAACTGCATACACACGGGAAGTGGATGTAAAAAAAAAAAAAAAAAAGCACAAGAGTGTTTATTCCATTATCCTCGATATAAAAAAATAATAATAATAAATAAATAAATAAATAATTAAATAAACAGAGGGACAGTGAAAGGGATGGTAAGGACTGTGATGGTGAATTGCAGACGTGCAGACCCCATAGCATAACAGGAGTCACCATGATGTCTTCTTCCAGTATGTGGACCATTCTAGCAGCATTTTCCTGTTTTTGCCTTGTTCAGGGTAAGTCCCGTCTCTGTCTGTCTGTCTGTCTGTCTGTCTGCCTGTCTGCCTGTCTGTCTGTCTGCCTGTCTGCCTGCCTGCCTGCCTGCCTGTGTGTGTGTGTGTGTGTGTGTGTGTCTCTCTCTCTCTCTCCTCTCTCTCTCTCTCTTCTCTCTCTCTCTCTCTCTCTCTCTCTCTCTCTCTCTCTCTCTCTCTCTCTCTCTCTCTCTCTCTCTCTCCTCTGTCCATCCTCTGTCTCAGTCTCTGTCTGTCTGTCTCTCTGTGTCTCTGTCTGTCTGTCTGTCTGTCTGTCTGTCTGTCTGTCTGTCCTGTCTCTGTCTCTGTCTCTGTCTCTGTCTCTGTCTCTTCTCTCTCTCTCCTCTCTCTCTCTCTCTCTCTCTCTCTCTCTCTCTCTCTCTCTCTCTCTCTCTCTCTCTCTCTCTCTCCAAGGGCCGGATGAAAAAAAGTATGTAATGGTTACTCTGTAACCCTTGAAAAATAAAGATTGTTCATCTTCATTCATTCATCTCTCTCTCTCTCTCTCTCTCTCTCTCTCTCTCTCTCCTCTCTCTCTCTCTCTCTCTCTCTCTCTCTCTCTCCTCTCTCTTTAAAAAAAGATCTTGCCCACACGTTAAAAACAAAATAAACTTCTTGTCCATAAGTTCGATTTGATTGAACTAGAGCAGTAGCTAAATGCAGTAACGTTTTTGTGTCTTGACCCCAAGGCTGGGCGTTTATCATTTTGAGTATACTTTTTTTTTCCTTGCTTTATCTATAAGATTTTCTTCATAAAACCTCCAATTCAATTTGGGATTTAAGTTCATTCCAAGAACTTAATGTCTTGCGAATGTTGTAAGTTTTCCCCATCCAGTGTCAGAGTTGGTAAACACTTGGGATTTTCTCCATTATTAAAAAGCATCAGTTTTGTTTTCTCTACTGAGAAAGCAAGCCCATTTTCGTTCATATACTCATTTGATCTATCTAGTTCTGTTTGAAAGATTTTTGCACATACTCTTTTGGATGTCCGTTTCCGAAGATTTGTATTCATCCATACAGCAATGTCGTCCGCGTATTGAATTAAGTGTACATTGCTAGATAATACTCCAGGAAGATCATGGATTAGAATAGTAAACAAAATTGGAACTATTATTGATCCTTGTGGAATACCAATATCTATCCGTTTAAATGACGAATAAAACATATTTACTCTTGTGCATATATATCTATCATACAAAAAACATTTGAAATATTGAAACATTTCTCCAGTTATTCCTATAAGTTTCAATTTATACAGCATTCTCTCAAGCCAAACACTGTCAAATGCTTTTTTGATATCGAAAAAAAAAGAGGCGAGTGTGCTCTTCCTGTGTG
>CM060349.1:16648402-16655902 GCA_030674155.1 Stramonita haemastoma
TCTTTTACGTGCACTGAATGTGTGCTGCATGCAGGACCTTGTTCACCATCCGTTCCGAAAGACTTGTATGCAGGCCACCACTCACAGTCTAGCGGACGGGATAAAGTTTCGGGCAATAAACGGGGATCAATCTCTAGACCATCGATCCTCCCAATTACCAGTAATGGACAACATTAATGACATCATTGATAGGAGCTGTAGTAAAAGATTCATATCCTCCAGTCTCTTTAACACACGAATAATGACATGCAACGTTTTTATATTCAGTATAAATTATTTACGTATTTACTTATTGTCCACATTTTTCTGTCAAGATAAAGCCAAACCCAACTCATAAATGTAGAGTCAAGCAAACTTAACTGCGCTGACAAAAATGTTTAATATCAGCAAGTGCAAAAATTAACTACAATAACAACAACACGTTAAAACTTTTTTTCAAACTTTTTTATTCATTTTTTTGGTTACATAGTTATACAAAAAGAAAAAAACATATAAACGATTTTGTTGACAGTGAAAGATCACAAAAAAAGAAAGAAACTAAGAAACTTAGAAAAAAAAAAAGAGAAGGAACAGAAGAGAAGGGAGAGAGAGAGATGAGAGAGGAGAGGAGGGAGAGAGAGAGGAGAGAGGAGAGAGAGAGGAGAGAGGATGAGAGGAGATGAGAGAGAGAGAGAGGAGAGAGAAGTGAGGAGAGAGAGAGGGGACAAATCTCATAGGGATATAGAGTTCAGCAGAGTCAAAACATATGTGGGTTGATATATATATATATACACATATACATACATATAATTTATGTACACCCTTATATATATACACATATATACATCAAAACAAAATCAGGTGTGCGTGGTGTATGTTTAGTATCAGTCTTTTTTTTTCTATTTTCGTTATGTGTTGGGCCTCCACTGGAGGGGTCTTGTATGAGAGTGTAATTTACAAATGCTGACGGCTTTAACCACTGTTATCAACCAAAGGTTGATATGGAATCCATTTAGTAATAAACTTATTATGAGAAAAATTTTTACGAGAAATATATTCCTCAGTACGATATATGTATCTTAATGTATTAATAAATGCATGAAGTATAGGTCGACTATTATTCAATTTACTATGGTATATGTATTGTTTGGCATCAGAAGAACAAAATAAAAGTCAATATTTATATTTCTGTCATACCCTAGTATAGCCAAGCACTCTACAACACGTTTAAAACTTGTTTCCTCTTCCGGAAGAGTAGGCCGTTCTGTGGCGGTAGGAAGGATGATATTAAAAAAACACACAAACACACAAAAACCTGCATACACGCAGGTGTGTTTAGACATCATTCTTGAAGTCGGAAAGCGACAACCTTAGCAGTGAGCAAAAATGGTCGCATATGCAAAATTTCATTTTCAGTCAACCTCGGAGCATGAACCTCGGAACGAAAAAAAATTGTAAAGATGATAAAATTCACAATTACCACAGGCAAAAAACCACATCGTTCCATTTAACATTACTGTCAGTTCTCTTGTGATTACATCAAAACTGCTCTGCTAAAACTGTCAGCAAGAAAATGCATAAACATGTCTTGAAACACAAGATGTCCATTTGCACCTGTTGATGTAAAGATGCTTGCCTGCCTACCATTTAATATCAGGATCGTTTATCCAAAATATCTATGTCTATTTCTCAATTCTACAGCACTATTTGACAATATTGAAAAAGAAAAAAAAATCAGCTGTAGGAAGAAGGGGAGCATCTCGACATCTTTCCCATTTCAAGCATTAACATAATTATGAGTAAGGGTTTACGCTTTTTTTTGGGGGGGCGGGAGGGGGGTTGGGGAGGGGTTAAGATCTCAAGCTCACACTAAAAACCTTCCTTAACATCTTGCTTTAACGTTCTAATCAAAAACAATCTTGCCTTGAAAGTCTGGATGGGTTGTGTGTGTGTGTGTGTGTGTGTGTGTGTGTGTGTGGTGTGTGTGTGTTTGAAGGATGCGTATTCGTGACAGTACCAAACCATTTTGGTTCACGACACAGCTGTTTCAATCAGTTTTCAAAACCACGTAATAGGCCTGGTTGGTTTATGACAACAACTACACTAGATCAGACTCTCAGCCCTGGTCCTTGTGAATGTGCCAAATCACTCGCTGCACTCAAGATTAACATTTCTTGGCAGCAGTTGTCATGAAATTCACAAAGCAGGCATTTCCCCCTAAGTTTTAAAATAAATAAGGAAGATTAAAGGCCCGAAAACACTTGTTTGAAGGGGGCTTCTCCTCTGAGAACTCTCTGCTGCCATGCTCTACGCGAGTTTCTTACCACTATCGATACCTAATGGCCTACTTACTAAGTAGCTACTTCTAAATAAAAATTACTCACCAGTGCTGCTCTTCATCATAGTCTTTCTATAAAAAAAAAAAAAACAAAGGCAAAAACGATGATGTTCAAAATCCCACATTTTGCTTTCCCAGCTGTTCAAGTGGTCCACACTGCATGCAGATGTCAGGCCGTTTGAAATGGCAAGAGAAAAAAAAAGAAAAGAAAGAAACAAATCAACTCACCGGAACTGCAACAGAGACACGATTTGCACGTGTGTGTTGTGTCGCTAAATGTGTTTTCTGTCCCTAGCTGGAGTAAGACCTTCAATTGCAAAAACCTGGTCTTAACAATGTAACTGGAAATTATTTCTAAACTGCCGGGCACTTCGTTTTCTATCAATACACTTGAAAAACCCACCCAAAATGATGGCCATAAAAAGATACTTTATATAAGATAAAAGTTATGTCGAGACTGCAAACTCAAAACGTGTACAAGACTCCTTGACTTACCGAGGACAATCTGTTGTTCTATTGATATGCACGTTCACAAGAAGAATTTCAGATTTAGATTCGTTTGTTTTGTAATTTGCAGTCTGTGCATTGACAGCCCATCTGGTAAAGGAAAGGGGAGGTTGTTTCAAAACCCAGGGAGAAGTTCTTACCTCTCTTGAGCATATTCATTTTAGGATAAATACCACTTTACGACACAATACATGCACGACAATGTTCAGTTCAAGGTATTGTTCAGCTACTCACGAATGTTTTACCGTTTGGGTTTTTCTTTAAACAAAGGTTTATTTTGGGTGGTGGATGTGTAGGCTACTTTCAGCAATGTTCATGCTGACTGTTTCTCTGTCTGTCTCTGTCTCATACATATCAGAGCATATTATGCATGTATTCAGGGGGGGGGGGGGGGGGGCGTGCGAGCGTGCGTGTGTTTGCGCGTGTGTATGTGTGTGCTGCGTACATGTGTTGTTAGGACAGTACGTGTCAGTATAACATGACAATTTATGTGATGAAGAGGAAAAATGAATTTAAAAAATTAATGTTGCTGAAGCAGATCTCTTAGAAAACAAAACCACTCAAACAAAGAAACCAGATCTTAGGTGTATTAAAGAAATGACTGCATCTTAGGCCCGGTGCATTTGTTTGTATCTACACCTCGTATCATGTTTAAGAGCACATTGCCCAGAATACCTACAGGCATATCTGAAAGTGCGCCCATAAATGATCCTCATCATTATCATGTTGCTTTGAACTTTTGGACCGTAGTGCTATTCTATTTTTTGTGTGTTCGTGTGGCAACTGCCCTGTGCTGATATGTGCTGTGGTGCATCATTTGTATATTTTCATTGATATCATGTGTAATACTATGTATTGTTGCCTACACTTTACCAGCTTTCGTTCCAACAGACTTGCTAGATTCAAGCCAGGCTGCTCTCTTTGTGGCTGTGATATCACCACAAGAACAGCACCACCCATATTAAAGATGTTAGTAAAGTGTGTATGCCTACAGTAGAAAACTCTCTTGGTGCCGTGGGCTCTGTTACTGCACAAAAGTCAGGGTAGGATGGGGCTCAAACCAGCCTTTTGTCACATCTTATTTATCTGCCCCTTATTTTTGAGGGTGTGTATGGGCAGGCACGCCTGTATTTGTGACACTGCACCACAATAAGGAGTCGCATTGCATCAGAGGTCAGTTTTTAGTTATTGGCATGTTAATAAAATGGCTATACAATACCAAAAAAACAAATTGAAAATCGGACAGTTCTATCAAGTTATTTACAACCGCAGGAAATGGCAAAATGAGAAATTGACAAGTTAGTAGGTGGCCAGAATGAGGACTTGGCTATTTTCAAAACAAGTTTAAAGAGAAAAGGAAACAAAATTATGACTTGATATTTCACTTCAATGTATAAAATAAGTGCTAGAGTTTTATAATCAATAAAAATCTCAAAATCCACAACCTTACCCCCACCTGCCCAAAATGTCCCCTAGCAGAAAAGTGGGTTATGTGCTAAGCGACTCATTTCGTGGTGGAGCGTCACATTTGTGTTAGCCTGCCACGGCCCTGCACTGTGTTGTGATGCATCATATTGTACTATGTATGTGTTGTTGCGCAAACTGGACCAGCATTTGTTCCGAGGGACATGCTGTATTCACCAAGCAGTTCTCTTTGGGGCTGTAGTATCGCCACAAAAGCAGCGCCACTCATATCAAAGATGCTAGTATAGTCTGTGTACCTACAGTAGATCACTCTCATGGTGCTGTAGGGTCTGTTACTGTGCAAAAGTTGGGGTATGATGGGACTGAAATATAGTCATTTGTCACATCTTCTTTAGATGTTATATGTGGCTCGTTTTTGAGGGTGTGTATCCGTTCTCATACTGGGTATGTTTGTGTCATCTGTGCCACTAACCACAGCTGCTCTCATCTCTCCTGAAAGAGATACATAGGGATTTGACGGCCCCCACGTGCAAGATGTGCGTTTTGTTCGCATAAGGGAGCTGGGTTTAATGTAACGTCATGTAGAGGACTTCATGGGACTTTGGGCCAGGACCGTTTGCAATGCATTACATTGTATTACATGGCACTGAATGCATTTCCATTTTCTGAATTGTATCATACTGTATTGTTTGCTTTATGTCGTATTGTACCGCAGTACATTGTATTGTTGAACACTTATAGTCAGGCAGACCTCGAGCTAATCTTTCTTTTTATATGTAGATCTGAGTGGAATTATTTGATGCCCAATCTCTGTTTGTACCTCAGAAAAAAGGCACAATTACCCAGTCTGGAATGTGATTTTTATACAGAGGTTGTGTAAACTACATTCCACCGTGAAGTCGAAGTACATGCTATAGATCGTTTTTCAACCACTACCCAAGAAAACAGAGCATCGACAATTCACAGGTGTGTCTTTAAATAGAAACACGAGGCTCTAATTGTCGCCCCTGATCACATGGGAGATAATCTACTTACCACCCCATCACACACACACACACACACACACACACACACACACACACACACACACACACACACACACACACACACACACACAAACACACACACACACACACACACATATATATATATATATATATATATATGTGTGTGTGTATATATATATATATATATATATACATATATATATATATATATATATATATATATATGTGTGTGTGTGTGTGTGTGTATGGCTGATAGTTTGGCTGGCATATATATATATATATATATATCATGGTAGTGGGGAAGAGGAATGGAGGGGGTGGGTGTGATTCAAACATTCCTTCTTTAATTTAACTTCTGTTCCCTTAAATTAATGTGATAGATCTATTAGACCACAGAAAGATCCTGTATGTAATTGTGTTACATTTAGAGAACGTGTGTGTGTGTGTGTGTGTGTGTGTGTGTGTGTGTGTGTGTGTGTGTGTGTGTGTGTGTGTGTGTGTGTGTGTGTGTTTGTTTGTGTTGTGTTGTGTTGTGTATGTGTTTTTTAAAAATTTGTTTTATTCTGTCTGTGTTTGTGTATGTATGTGTGTGTGTGTGTGTGCGCGCGCGCGCGCGTGTATGTGTGTGTGTGTGTGCGCGCGCGTATGTGTGTGTGTGCTCCTTTGGTTTTTCAACATTTCAAGGCATGACATTGTAGGCTTTTTTTTTTTCTTTTTTTTTAAATTTTTAATACCACTTTTTATGTCGCAGCAGATTTCTCTGCATGAAATTCGGGCTGCTCTCCCTGGAAAGAGCGCGTCGCCACAAGTGTAGCGCCTACCCATTATTTTATTTTTTCCTGTCTGCAACTGTATGTGTTTCCCTATCAGAGTGGCTTTTCTCTACAGAATTTTGCCAGGGTCAACCCCCTTGTTGCCGTGGGGAGAGTAGCGTCATTCTTTTACGTGCGCTAAATAATGATGTGTAACACACGGGACCTCGATTTATCGTCTCATCCAAAAGACTAGCACCCAGACCACCACTCATCGTCTAATGGATGGGGGAAAAGTTTTGGGCCCAAACGGGATTCGAACCACCGCACACTTCCGACCTGGACTTTTCGCTTTCTAGGCAAGCAAGGCACGTTACCTCCTAGACCACCGATCCACCTAAGAGGCTTTGATACTTTGCTGGCACCAGTAGCTGATAAAGCTTTTGCTGTTTAGTCATCTGGTTCGAAAAAAAATTTCGTTCCTTGGCTAGAGCTCCTAGGTTCATTTTTTATTTCTTTTTATTTATTTATTCTATTTATTTCTTCTTTTATATCGAGGATATTGGAAAAAGCATTCATATGCT
This sequence comes from Stramonita haemastoma, assembly GCA_030674155.1. Lineage (NCBI taxonomy): Eukaryota > Metazoa > Mollusca > Gastropoda > Neogastropoda > Muricidae > Stramonita > Stramonita haemastoma. The sequence continues at coordinate 16,654,995 of CM060349.1, forward strand.
TTTTTTTACATCCAGTTCCCGTGTGTATACAGTTTTGTAAATTTTGTCATCTGTTCTCACCGGCACACAATAGCTTTCTCTTACGAAAAACGGAACAGGATTTAACGTGTGCGCAAGATGTTCTGCGTGCGTTCGCACACGGGGCCTCGGTTTATAGTCTCATCTGAAGGACTTTTAGGGAGAGTGGAGTCAGCACTGATGTTAACACCAGGAGAAAAATCTCCTCGACCGGGAATCGAACCCGGGTCGTCAAATTGCAAGCGCAATGTTCTGACCACTAGGCTATCCGTCCCCTTCATCGTGAAGGCAGCCATATTCCGACTTTGTGCATGATGTCTAAACACGACACCAGTGTTCATACTTGTTAGTTATTTTGTCATTCGTTCCTAGAAAAGGTTAAAGGTGTTCCCATAACCTATGTGGTCGTAGGGGAGCGAGGCATCATAGACCTCAGCTTCTCTAGGGATTCAGCATATTGAGAGGGGGGCGCCCATCTCCACTCCCTCGCTGCTTTACCTTCCCTGACCCTAAAGAGGGCAGGTACCCATTTACAGCTGGGGGGAACTGTACTGAAGCTAAGGCGCGCAAACGGTCACCCATCCAAGTGGTAACCATGCTCAACGCTGCTTAACTTGACTGGGGGGGAAAGCCAGCGCTCTGACCGCTGAGCTATCCTGTCACGTCCCCTTCAAGGCTCAGTTTACCCTAGGATATAATTATCCAATTATATGATACGGAAACAAATACAGTTGCATGCAGGAAAAAGAGAAAAAAAAATGGGTAGGCGCTGCACTTGTGGCGACGCGCTCGCTCTCCCCAGGGAGGGAGAGCAGCCCGAATTTCACGCAGAGAAATCTGCTGTGACATAAAGTGGTACAAAATACAAAAAAATATAAATCATCGTAATA
>CM060349.1:16664397-16691897 GCA_030674155.1 Stramonita haemastoma
TTCCCTTCCTATTGAACTAGTTGGTATGAAGTATTGACTTTCATTCCTATTGAGTTGGTGTCATGAAATAAGGTTCCTCCCTTTATACTGAAGAGTTGATCACCATGTAATGTTCCAAAATTTTCTATTGACTTTGTTTATACATGGTTGCTTTCAAGATTTTTTCTTATAAAGGTGTTGAAAAAAATATTAAAGATACTCTTATAATAATTATTGATATAAACAGATTTTTTTTTCAATTCCAAAAGTTTTCTTAATCCTATAAATGATCATTGCTAAAAAAAAATAAATAAAAATAAAGTTTTCCTTTTTCTATTTCATCAATCCGTTGAAAAGTGCTTGGGTGCCCTGATAGTTTTGTTAGGTTTATTAGTTATAAATTACGAGTTTCCTCTCGTTTTAATCTGGTGTATGATTATAAAGCTGTATATATTTTTTAAAATCCTTAGATGGTTTGATATAAGCTAGGCTAGAGATTATTTGAGGACTTGCTTCCCCAATTTTCTGATTGGATAATGGCTTTGAAATGATATTTTTTAGTGTTTGCAAAACTCCAGAGGGTTTTTTGGCGCTGTTTTTGTGAATTCAAATGAAGTATTTGTCCATATGCATTTAATTCATAGTCCCATTGTGAACCTTGTTATATACAGTCCCTGATATCAGGTCATCTCTAGGTCTATTTTCCCTGAATGCATTCAGATCTGTTTAAAAATGAAGTCTGGTATAGTCCTGTCACAACTGATGTTAGGTCAGGAAATAGTCATCTTTATTTGTAGTGACCACGCTGCAATACCTGCTGAATGAATTTCGAGAGCAGAAGGTTGTGAAATGAATGCAAGTGTGATTGCCCCCCCCCCCCCCCCCCCCCCGAAAAAACCCAACTAGGCCCAGGAAAAACAAAGGCACAAAACTGTCAGGAAAGCATGCAGCAAAAGCCAGAAAAAAAGATTTAAAGGATAAAAACTTAACACTACCACACAAACACACTAGAGCAAACATAAACCCAGCCGACTGTTCACTGCCCCTGAACATGAATAGACACAGGCAGCAATTCACACTGGGGCAGTTAGTGCTCTGGACGTAGGTAAGAGAAGTGCTGACTCGGGTTCATGGATGACAGGGAAAAGGGAAGGGAAAGGGGAACATTTTTCCTTTTTTGTTGTTGCTTTTTTGAGTGGGTTTTTTTTTGGCCAATGAAGAGAGACGTGTGAAGCGCCCACCAAAAAGATATGAAAAAGATGGTGCTCCATGATCTGCATGCAACTGAGGCCTTAAAAAAAAAAAATATATATATATAACATATATAATATATATGTGTGTGTGTGGTTGTGTGTGTGTGTGTGTGTGTGTGTGTGTGTGTGTGGTTGTGTGTGTGTGTGTGTGTGTGTGTGTGTGTGTGTGTGTGTGTGTGTGTGTGTGTGTGTGTGTGTTGTGTTTATTTCGAAGATAATGAAATAAGCACTCGTGTGCTTTTTTGCATCCAGCCCCCGTGTTTATGCAGTTTCGAAAATTTTTGTCATCTGCTCCCACTGACACACAATGGCCTATTCTTCCGAAAAGCAGAACGGGTTTAAATGTGTGCGGAAGATGTTCTGCGTGCGTTCACACATGTGGCCTCGGTTTACAGTCTCGTCCGAAGGACTCTGTGTGTGTGTGTGTGTGTGTGTGTGTGTGTGTGTGTGTGTGTGTGTGTGTGTGTGTGTGTGTGTGTGTGTGTGTTATTTTCTTAAAGGTGGATTCATTGATTTATTAAAGAAAATTTTGGTCTTGCTGTGATGGCCAGTAATGTTAAAACTAAAATGTTATTTTGTGATTTATTTGTTGGGGTTTCATATGTAATATTTGTGTGTGCTTTGTTATATTTTTGTGTGTAAAGCTGGATTGTCTGATGTGCTCAAGAAACAATTTTGTCTTGCTATGACAGTGTGTAATTTACAAAGATTGAAAATTATTTAGGGTTTTTTTGTTTTTTTTTTTGCCAATGAAGAAAGACGTGTAGAGCACCCACATACAAGAGAACAAAGAAATATAAAAAAAAGAAAAGAAAAGATGGTGCTCCACGATCTGCATGCAACCGAGGCCTTTAAAAAAATAATATACATATACATATATAGTTAAAGTCTGTCCCAGGCTAAGGCTCATCAAGCACCGGTTTCTGTGGCGTTAAGCGACTGAGAGTCATAGACTCCCCCCTGGATAGGACGCCAGTCTATCGCAGGGTTAACCCCCAACACAAGGTTGGTACCCCTTTTACACCTGGGTGGGGTGAGAAAATAGCCGTAAAGTGCCTTTTCCAAGGGCACAACGCCATAGCCAAAAGCTGGGATCGAACCGGCAACCTTTAGATTATGAGTCCAACGCCCTAACCACTAGACTACAGCAACTCTCTCTCTCTCTCTCTCTCCTCTCATCTCTCTCTCTTCTCTCTCTCTCTCCTCCTCTCCTCTCTCTCCTCTCTCTCTATATATATATATTGTTGTGTGTGTGTATATTATCATTTATTCTTTTTGAAAACTGGATTATTTAAGTGATCTATGGAGAAACTATTTTGGTATTGATGTGATGGCCAGTAATGTTGACAGAAAGTTACTTTCTTATTTAATTTTATTTATTTGTTGTTTTGTTGTTTTTTTGTGAATTAGGTTATTCTTCCCTTGTGATTAAAAAAAAAATCTTACAAAGTATGTTAAGAAGTAATCTGGCCCCAATGCTACCTACAATTTTGTTTCCCTCTATCTAGATTAATTTTATGTGATCATGATTGATCTCAGTAGAATGAAAATATGGTATGGCTTGTTTTTAGTTGCACTCATATAATAATAACGGTTTTACCTTTCAACATGAGGGCTGTTTTTGTTGTTGTTTTTTTCTATTTTCATTTATTTATTTTTTTTACTTTTGTTTTGTTGGTTGGTTGGGTTTTCCCCTAAAGCATAAAGATAGCGTGCGAATTTTCAAAAATTCTTTTATTTCAAGGATAAAGAAATAAATACTCTGGGCATTTTTTACATCCAGTTCTCATGTGTATGCAGTTTTGCAAATGTCATCCGTTCCCATGGGCACACAATGGCCTACTCTTCCGAAAGAGGAACGGGTTTCAACAAGTGAGCGACAACCTTCTACTTGCGTTCGCACACAGGACTAAAGTTTATAGTCTCATCAGAAGGAAGCGTGTTTATTAATTCATTTATTTATTCTTTTATATCGAGGATAATGGAATAAACTCGTGTGCTTTTCTTTTTTACATTCCGTCTCCGTCGTGTGTATGCAGTTTTTTCAATTTTCTCATCTGTCCCCCCACCCACCCCCACCCCCCCACGCAGACCTACTTTTTCGAAAAGCGGAACAGGATTTAAAGTGTGCGCAAGATGCTCTGTGTGCGCTCGCACACGGAGCCTTGGTTTCTAGTCTCATCCGAAGGATTTTTGGAGAGAGTGGAGTCAGCACTGATGTTAACTCCAGGGGAAAAATCCCCTCGAACGGGATTCGAACCCGGGTTGAAAGATTGCGAGTGCAATGTTCTAACATTTAGGCTGTGTGTGTGTGTGTGTGTGTGTGTGTGTGTGTGTGTGTGTGTGTGTGTGTGGTGTTAAGACTGAAAATTATTTAGTTATTACTTTTTGTTTGTTGGGTGTTGTTTTTTTTTTGGCAATGAAGAAAGACGTGTAGAGCACCCACACAAAAAGAGAAAAAAAAGACATAAAACATAATTAACAAAAAGATTGTGCTTCATGATCTGCATGCAACTGAGGCCTTTAAAAATATATATATTAAAATACATATAAATATATTAATATAAATGTATGTGTGTATGTGTGTTGTGTAGTTGTTGTGTGTTGTTTGTGTGTGTAGTGTGTGTGTGTGTGTATGTGTGTGTATGTGTGTGTATGTTGTGTATCTATATATATATATATATATATATATATATATATATATATAGTTTATATATATATATATATATTGTGTGTGTGTGTGTGTGTGTGTGTGTGATAAGCATTTAGCTCTGTCTGGGATGTTGGTTAGCCAGACTGTTAATGTGTGTGAGTAATGATGGCGGTTGTTTCTTTATTTGTTTAAAGGACAAAGCGCATTTGAGTAAACAAAAGCACTGCATTTGAAAAAGAAATCTGTTTTGTGATCGCTTTTTCTGTTTCTGTACATTTCGACTGTATGTGTGTGTCAAATCAAATCAAATCGAATTTTTATTTCCAGATGGTACATTGAATAAGCTTTGATTTGCTTTTTTTCATCAAGCCATCTATCTAAAGAAAGAAAAAAACAAACAAACAAAACCCCCTAACAAACCAAAGAAAAAAGAAAAAAAAGAGAGCCCCCCAAAACAATTCACCAACATTAACTAACATGATTTCAACAGCCTTAAAAATAAAATATGCCTATAGATAATACAAGCAACAACAATAACAAAAACAACCATATAAAAAAAACCACTTAAAAGACACGCACACAAGCGCACACACACACACACGCGCGCGCGCGCGTTCGCTCGCTCGTCCACACAGCACGTATGCACGTACGCTCATGCACACATTTAAAGTTTTTTTTAAAAATCATATAGTGTGAAATAAACGCTTATATCTGTTACAATGTCACCAATACCATTATTTAAGACATTAAAAAAAATCCATGAAATAATTGTGTGTTCTTGTGTGTGTTCTTGCGTGCGTGCGCGCGCGTGTGTGTGCGTGTGCATAATTATAGAAAGGAAGTGTTCCACTTGGCTGGACAGTGTAAGTTGCTGGTTGTAGGAAAAGAAGTCGCAGGAAAAAAAAAGTCACAGAAAAAAGTGACAGTCAGTGATGTAAAACGATGGTAACAAAGATTTAAACCACATTTCATGGTCCCAGAGCTGTCCACCCCCCCCCCCCCCCACGGTAATTGCCCAACGCCAAGTCGTCGCTTCCGGCGGTACAGCAGCTGGCAGGTTGGAGGCTTGTCAAACACACTTCAAGTAGACGGCCCCTTCAGGCATCATTAGTTAATTTTACTTTCCCGCCACAGCGCAATGCCTGTGCCGCCCTTAGCAGGTTCGGCAATCAGGGCGGGCTAGTTTCGTTTCACTTATCATCTTTCCAACTTGACTAGCTCCTACTGTGGTTGAACAAGAAGGTGTTATTCAATAAAAACAATACTTGTTGCCATCGAAACTTCAGATATGAAAGGCGAATACATGTGACAAAATAATTCTCACAGGCTAAAGAATACAGCATAAAAGGCACAAAGCCCACAGCGATGTGAAATTTTCAAACGCCATTTTCTCGAAACTACGTCGAACCGCGATAGCGGCTTCTGGCAGGTAACCCTCGTTATGTTCTAAGTAACCCCGTATTAAGAGTAACCCCAATATTCCAAATGAACCCATATTCTGATAACCCCAATATTCCAATGATCCCACATTCTGAGTAACCCCCAACATTCTGAGTAATCCCCACATTCTGAGTAACCCCCACATTCTGATAATCCCCACATTCTGAGTAACCCCCCACATTCTGAGTAATCCCCACATTCTGAGTAACCCCACATTCTGAGTAATCCCCACATTCTGAGTAACCCCATATTATTCGAGTATCCCCCCAAATCTGAGTAACCCCGATTCTAGTAACCCCCACATTCTGAGTAACCTCCATTAATTCTAGTAACCCCCATATCTGAGTAACCCCAATATTCAAGTAACCCCATATTCTGAGTAACCCCAATATTCCAAGTAACCCCATATTCTGAGTAACCCCAATATTCCAAGTAACCCGCATATTCTGAGTAACCCCAATATTCCAAGTAACCGCATATTCTGAGTAACCCCAATATTCCAAGTAATCCCATATTCTGAGTAACCCCAATATTCCAAGTAACCCGCATATTCTGAGTAACCCCAATATTCCAAGTAATCCGCATATTCTGAGTAACCCCAATATTCCAAGTAATCCCATATTCTGAGTAACCCCAATATTCCAAGTAACCCGCATATTCTGAGTAACCCCAATATTCCAAGTAACCCGCATATTCTGAGTAACCCCAATATTCCAAGTGATCCCATATTCTGAGTAACCCCAATATTCCAAGTGATCCCATATTCTGAGTAACCCCAATATTCCAAGTGATCCCATATTCTGAGTAACCCCAATATTCCAAGTGATCCCATATTCCGAGTAACCCCAATATTCTGAGTAACACCCAAATTCTGAGTAATCCCCACATTCTGAGTAACCCCCAAATTCTGAGTAATCCCCACATTCTGAGTAACCCCAAATTCTGAGTAACCCCCACATTCTGAGTAACTCCTACATTCTGAGTAATCCCCACATTCTGAGTAACCCCCACATTCTGAGTAACCCCCACATTCTGAGTAACCCTCCACATTCTGAGTAACCCCCCACATTCTGAGTAACCCTCCACATTCTGAGTAACCCCCACATTCTGAGTAACCCCCACATTCTGAGTAATCCTCATATTATTCTGAGTATCCCCCAAATTCTGAGTAACCCCCCACATTCTTAGTAACCCCCACATTCTGAGTAACCCCCCACATTCTGAGTAACCCCCACATTCTGAGTAACCCCCACATTCTGAGTAACCCCCCCACACACACATTCTGAGGAATCTTTCCGCTTCGCAGTTGGGGCAACATTCAAACAACACAACAACAACAACATTCACAAAAACCAACTCCACAAAGCAGGCATTCTTTCCATTTTTTAATGCATCTTTAATCGTCCATAGTTATGCATCTAGTTTCCAATATACGTTGGTTTTTGTTACTCCCAACACTTGTGCAATACTATAGGGAAAAATAAGCTGTAATCAAAGCCAGTGGTTAACTGTGCAAGGATTTTTCATCGAAAAAAATCATTGAAGTGTATTATTGATAAGGAGAAGGTTTCTGCCTTATGATAATATACAGGAACACATTTTTTTTTGGTCAGGATTTTACATCATTTTAAACACACACACACACTCAAAAATGATACGCCACAATCAAAGAAAACCATCGCTATATTGCAGTGTCTAGGGTTAGCTAAATTTTGAACAGCATGTCATAAACAGCTAGATTTATTAAGGTGTAAGGCTGAAGGTTAATCAAGGATTTGAAACATTGCGATTTATTACATCCCATTCGATATTTTGAAAAAAATGTGTTTAGTTATATGCTTGATGAGTCAAAAAGTATCATGTTAGACTGAACATCAAAAGTACTACCAAACGCCTTGTTCCTTACGGTAACCAGCTATAGGGTAACCAACCAGCTACTAACCCTTCCCGGGGGACGGATAGCCTAGTGGTCAAAACATTGCGCTGGCAATTTGACGACCCAGGTTCGAGTCCGGTCGAGGAGATTTTTCTCCTGGAGTTAACATCAGTGCTGACTCCACTCTCCCCAAAAGTCTTTCGGATGAGACTGTAAACCGAGGCCCCCGTGTGCGAACGCGTGCAGAACATCCTGCGCACACGTTAAATCCTGTTCCGCTTTTCGTAAGAGTAGGCCATTGTGTGGGAACAGATGACATTAACAAAACTGTATACACATGGGGACTGGATGTAAAAAGAAAAAGCACATGAGTGCTTATTCCATTATCTTTGGTATAAAAGAATAAATAAATAAATAAATAAATAAATAAATAAATAAATAAATAAATAAATAAATAAATAAATAAATAAAACATAAACGAACTTCGACACGAACTCTTTGAAAAGTATGTAAATTTGAACAGTACAGATAAAACACAGTACATTGCAGATAGGATGAGGGACGGGAGATTTTTTTTTTTTTTTTTTTTTTTTTTTACAGGACGTTCATTTATCATCCAATATCATTTAAAGTGGAAGATGTTAAAGCGAAAACAAACAACAAAATGTTCAATGCCAATACAGTGTGTAGCCTTCTGACATTATGATTGTGTTACACATATCAATATTTCAATTATCTTGCAAGGGATTTTTTTTTGTTTTGGAAAAAACGGTGTAGAGTTACATTTATCTTGAGTATCTTCATTAATACTAAAACAGAGGTAACAGAATAGCAATAACGACAAAAATCAAGTTTAACAGAAAAAAGTATATAAAAAGAGTTTTGTTACAGATGAAGCAAGGCCTCAAAAAAGATGTATTAAACCAAGTATAGAGTGAGTGTGTACAGCTACTTTAATATTTTATGTGGGAAAGCAAATGCATGTTATATGCAACATCCCCTTTCCTCCCCGAGGGACGGGAGATTTGACCCCCCCCCCCCCCCCAAAATAGAGACAGAAGATTAGACTGCGAGGGCTGAAAAAAGAGCAAGAATAAAAACCTAGAAAAAAAAACCTCCCTTGGAAATAAACACGCGATAAATAAAAACATTTCCAGCAAGGACGTTCTCAAAAGTTGTAATTAGCTATTGGACCAGAAAAAAGTTCTCGGTATTTCATCATAAACTTTTCTGCTTGTAGCATTTTTTAAATATATATATATAGTTTCCTGACACAGGGAGCGAAATCTTTTCGTACATCAGTTACATGACACGTGGCAGGTTGACAATTTCCTTGACCACAAAGAAAGAGTCGTTTGCATGTTAAAACTATTTGACAGGAGTACCGGTAGACTCTTGACAGAAGACTTATACCTTTTATGCACGTGAATGAGTTGACATTTTAGCTGTTGGAGGACAATTGCTTGACGCGGGAGAAATACTCCCTTTTGCGCAAAAAGTAAACTTCAGTTTTATACCCTGTGTGACGGAAATGCCAAACCCCGACATGTCAAAAATAACACTGGCAGTTTCACGTTTCAGTTATGATTTATCTGTAACGATAACACACCTCCACTTTAAGTGGGTTTATCAAACATTGGTTCCATGCTGAACTAAAACAAAAAAAGAAGCTTCGGTTTTTTTTTTGCTTTTAAAAATAATTAAAAGAGCAACGTGCACTGTTCAATGTTTCTGATGTGTCTTACATCTTTTCCACCCACAACCCCCTTACATGAAATACAGAGGAGCGGTTGTATTGTGGTAAAAAATGTCACTGAGATCGGAAGAATATTGATATTCTTGATGTGGTGTGTAACAGCTGCAAATTTTATTTGTGAACGGTGCCATGTGTGTGAGTAATTTGAATGCAAGAAATTGATGTGTGTGCTTTACGCGATTCAGCACTATATAAATCCCATATATTATTATTACGGAGGCCTTTGACAAATAATGTTCTCTTTTTATTCAGGTTAATATTTTGTTTTTAGATATGGTGTTGTTTCAGGCAAATTTGCCCTGGCTAAAAAAAAATAACCCACATACCCCTTCCCTACCCCCCCCCCCCCCCCCCCCCCCCCCAATAAAGCCCCAACCAAAAAACTCAAAACACCCAAGGTTGTTTTCCGTAATTTCTTTCCAGTGAGAAATGTCGTTAGTGTTTCTCATCTTACGAACAAATGTGATAATCATTTTCTCACGGGGGAAAAATACATCCTTCAGTCTTCTTGCTCTTCTTTGTGGTAATGATGTGCAGTAGAACCACTTTGCTATAAAAACAACAACAACAACAACAACAAAAACAACAACAGACCCTAAACAGATCTCCTATTTTCTCCACGATAATGAAACTTGAAATTTTTTGTCATATATGTTACATCAACTGTGTTATTTCTTCTTTTTGTAGGACCCTCGGCTAGAGCTCCGAGGTTTAACAATGCTGAGATTTTGCGTATGTAGTTTGTTTTTGTGTACCTTTCGTTAAGGCAGCTGCATTCTGACTTCAGGGGAAAGTTGTAGTATAATCTTCCATGAATTTTTTTTCTTATATCACATGCTATTTTTGCAACAGTTTCTCTCTTTGTTAAGTATATTGATTATCACTATTATGATTAATGATATTATTATTATTATTATTATTATTATTATTATTATTATTATTATCATTATCGTTATATTTGTAATTATTATCATTTTCCAAAATAATTGTTACCAATCATCATCATCATTATCATCATCATTCATCATCATCATCATCACATCATCATCATCATCGTCGCGTCGTCGTCGTCGTTACGATCACCAGTATCATTATAATAATTTTTATCATAATTACCACTACGATTATCTCACAGCTTGATCAAGAAACACATACCTTGCCTTGAAATTAACCATAAAAAAAACACGTGCAACCCCCCAAAAAACAACAACAAACAACAACAAACAAACACCCAAACCAAAAAAAAAATCAACAACAAACAACAACAAAAAACTTGTTCCTACCCTAACAACCCCCCCCCCCCACCCCCCCAGAAAAAAAACAACAACCCACAACAAAAAACAACCCCCCCCCCCCCACCAAAAAAACTACTACCCCCTTAAAAAAAAACCCACTAACCTAACACCAACCATAGGACCACACGTAACCGTATTTCTTGGGTCGGAGCTCAAATCTTCGTCAATGGGTTCTGCGGCGTCGCGGCGATATCTGCGGAGCTTTTTCTCCATGCGCTTGCGCGTGCGGTCATAAGTGGGGTCATCCTTGAGGTTGGTGGTCTCCATGGGGTCAGAGGTCAGGTCAAACAGCTGGTACTTGGGCAGCCTGTCCAGTCTGTCTGTCGTCTGCGGCTCTGGGCCCCTGGGGGGAGATTGTACCAATCGCTGGGGGAAGAGAGAGAAAGAGAGAGAAGATGTGTCGTTAGTGTTGTTATTATTATCGTCATCGTCGTTGTCGTTGTCGTTGTTGTTGTCATCGTCGTCGTTGTCGTTGTCGTCATCATCGTCGTCGTCGTCATCGTCATCATCGTCGTCGTCTCGTTGTCATCGTCGTAGTTGTCGTTGTCGTCATCATCGTCGTCGTCGTCTTCGTTGTCATCGTCGCCGTCGTCATCATCATCATGGAGAAGAAGCGAAAACGATTAATCTGAAAGACGTGGGTACATGAATGATAGGATGAATAACACTACTACTACTACCACTACTGCTACTACTACTACTACTACTACTACTACTACTACTACTACTACTACTACTACTACTACTATTACTACTACCACAACAACTACTACTACTGCTGCTGCTGCTTTTACTATACTTCTACTACTTTACTTACAACAGCTCTATCGCACATGCGCGCATATCCACGTGTGTGTACACACATTCACACACACACACACACACACAACACAACAACGCACACACAGACACACCACACACACACACCCGCACACACACTCTCACGCACAACACACGCACACACACACACACACATACACGCCGCCGCGCGCCGCCGCACACACACACACACACACACACACACACACACACACACACACAACACACACACACACACACACACACGCACACGACACACACACACACGCACACACACACACACCACACACACACACGCACACACACACCACACAACACACACACACACGCACACACCACACACACACACACACACACACACACAAACAAACACACACACACACTCCACCACCACCACCACCATTATACCATTACCGCCACACATACCCGACCAAGGCACAGTTACCTCCCCTTCCTCCATACCCCCCCTCCCCTTGCCTCCTCCCTGCCCCCTCCCCCTATACACTTTTCCATCATGCCCTTTAACCTTTGCCTGCACTGAACATCTTGCAAACTTTTGTTGTTGTGCAAAAAAACAAAACAAAACAATATTAAACTGTACCTCCCCCCCTCAAGGTTAAAAAAAGAAAGAAAGAAATAATGGAGGGGAAAAAGTGCAGTTAATTTAACCAAAACTTTTTCTTCGTCAAACACGCACATAGCAACTACTGTTGTCTGTCATCTGAGCCTAAAAAATGCGATGCGCTGCCGTTAAGCGCCTGACAAGTCAGGCCCAGCACATCCGACTTCGCCGCGAGGCAGATTTGTTATTGTTATTATTAATTTTTTTTTTTATTAGTCTTTTATATCGAGGATAATGGAATAAGCACTCTTGTGGGTTTTTTTTTATCCACTCCCCGTGTGTGTATGCAGTTTTGTAAATATTGTCCTCTGTTCCCACCGGCACACAATCGCCTACTCTTACGAAAAGCGGAGCAGGATTTAACGTGTGCGCAAGATGTTCTGCGTGCGTTCGCACACGGGGCCTCGGTTTACAGTCTCATCCGAAAGACTCTTGGTATGCTGTAAGTTTTGGTTTTATTTCTTTTTTAGAAAAAAAAGGCAGGAGAATGAACCAAAAAGACAGAAACTAAACACAAAAGGAGGTAACAGGAAGAAAAGGAACACAAGAGAAATAGAAACGAGAGAATTCCTAGCACAAAATTTCCAGAAGGTGAGGATACTATTTTCACTGACAGCACCCCCCCCCCCCCTTCCTCCCCTCCCACGAAGAGAGTGTGTGTGTGTGGGGGGGGGGGGGGGGGAGGGGGGTACTATTAATACTAAAAAAAAGTCCCCACACACTTTCAGCTGATAAGAACACCTGTGAGGAACAACAAAACCCACTTCTTTGTGGGTGCTTGCTTGCACCCACACCAGCTTGTCCCTAAAGGCTATAAGTTTTGCCGTGAGGACGTAAAACTGACCCTTTTCTCCACACACTTTGTCTATCTATCTATCTATCTATCTATCTATCTATCTATCTATCTATCTATCCATCCATCCATCCATCCATCCATCCATCCATCCATCCATCCATCCATCCATCTATCCATCTATCTATCTATCTATCTATCTATCTATCTATCTATCTATCTATCTATCTATCTATCTATCTATCTATTTTATTTTATATGTCGAGGATAATGGAATAAACACTCATGTGCTTTTTTTTTTTACATCCTGTCCCCGTGTGTTTGCAGTTTTGTCAATCTCATCATCCGTTCCCACCGTACCGGCGCACAATGGCCAACTCTTACAAAAAGCGGAACAGGATTTAACATGTGCGCAAGATGTTCTGCGTGCGTGCGCACACGGGGCTTCGGTTTAAAGTCTCATCCGAAGGACTTTTGGGGAGAGTGGAGTCAGCACTCATGTTAAAACCAGGGGAAAAATCTCGAACGGGAATCGAACCCGGGGCGTCAAATAGCGAGCGCAATGTTCTGACCACTAGGCTATCCCGTCCTCCATGCCCAGAAGGTGGGCATGCTATTTTTTTTTGTTTTGCTGCTTCGTCTTCTGTGACATTCCCGCACTGTTGCTCCCACACCGCTCATTTCAATCTCCCCGCCACAGCCATACCCAGATTCGTTGTGTCTCACCCCCGGGGCCGGGAGTCCACAGGGAGCCCATCCATATTAGGCCGCCGCGGGGCCACCAGCCAGAGGGGCCCTGCACTTCTGCTGGGTCACTTTGGTGGTGTTCAGTGGTGCCTGTTCTGAGCTAACATACGCAGGACACCACCTACTAAGCCCCCTACTAACGACAGTATTAGCTCAGTCGCGGAGCCAGACTGAGTGAGCCACCCACCCAAGGTGGCGACAACCACAACGTCCCTCCAACGACCGCCTCCCCGCGAACCTCCAACCCCAAAGGCTTTGACACAAATTTATCACAGGCACAGAAGCGTATGGGGAAACCGAATCTGAGGTCACCATAAGACCAGAGCAACGGGGGCCACCGAATCAGAGGCAATTTTTATTATTGCATGATGATCAATGATGATGAGGAGGATGTAATGATACTGCTGTGGAGATGCATCCGCTTTGAGACTACTTGACAGGGTTGTTCTCTACGCTTACTGTCATAATATATCCCGGCGTCAACCAGGCCCGAGAGATACAGACACCTGCAGTGTTGGTCAGGTAATTAGAGTAACACTCTCAAATTCGCATCCGTAAAATGGATGAAGCTCGACTGTGTGGTCCCAGTCTCCCCACTGAGCCCACAGCACACTCACTCTGGGTAGGAGCCGGCCGGAGCTCGAAAAAATCCCTATGACTTATGGGATTCGAACCCGCGACCTTCCAGTCCGGAATCCAAGGCGCTAACCACTGCGCCATGGCGGCTGGTTGGGCATGCTATTTTTTTTACTGACAGCCGTCGCTCCCCTCCCCCGTAACCCCACGGAGTTGATGGGGGGGGGGGGGGGGACCTTTTATACTATAAAAAAAATCCCCAAGCACTTTCAAACGGAGGCTGGGTAGGCATATACTTACGGGTTTCTTTTCTGGTTTCGCATCAGTTTCAAGTTGTCCTGAATGAGCATAGCCACGTCCAGATTCTGGTCCACGTATACGACAGTGTCACGGTTACTCTTGTTGTCTATTCCCTGCAAACAGAACGGCTCAGTGGTTAGGTACAATTCATTTATTTATTTATTTATTCATTTATTTATTTATTTATGTATTTATGTATTTATGTATGTATGTATGTATGTATGTATGTATGTATGTATGTATGTATGTATGTAGTTAGTTAGTTAGTTAGTTAGTTAGTTAGTTAGTTAGTTAGTTAGTTAGTTAGTTAGTTAGTTAGTTAGTTAGTCTTTTATATCAAGGATAATGGACAATGGATAATGGGATGATCGAACCCGGGTCGTCAAATTGCCAGCAGCGCAATGTCCTGACGCACTAGGCTATCCAAGTCCCCCCACGAGAGAGAGAGAGAGAGAGAGAGAGAGAGAGAGAGAGAGAGAGAGAGAGAGAGAGAGAGAGAGAGAGAGAGAGAGAGAGAGAGAGAGAGAGAGAGAGAGAGATTTGATTTGATTTGATTTGATTTGATTTGATTCTTTTATATCGAGGATAATGGAATAAGCACTCATATGCTTTTTCACATCCGGTCCCCGTGTGTATGCGATTTTTGTAAATCTTGTCATCTGCTCCCACCGTACCGGCACGACAATGGCTTACTCTTACGAAAAGCGGAACATGATGTAACGGGTGCGCAAGATGTTCTGTGTGCGTTCGCACACGGGACCTTGGTTTAAAGTCTCATCCGAAGGACTTTTGGGGAGAGTGGAGTCAGCACTGATGTTAACTCCAGGAGAAAAATCTCCTCGAACGGACTCGAACCTGGGTCGTCAAATTGCCAGCGCAATGTTCTGACCACTAGGCTATCCTGTCCCCCACGATAGATAGATAGATAGATAGATAGATAGATAGATAGATAGATAGATAGATAGATAGATAGATAGATAGATAGACAGACAGACAGACAGATAGATAGATAGATAGATAGATAGATAGATAGATAGATAGATAGATAGATAGATAGATAGATAGATAGATAGATAGATAGATGAAGAAGAGGAAGAAGAAAGACAGATAGACAGACAGACAGACAGACAGACAGATAGATAGATAGATTGGTAGATAAATGAATAAATAGATAGATAGATAGATAGATAGATAGATAGATAGATAGATAGATAGATAGATAGATAGATAGATAGATAGATAGACAGACAGACAGCTACGGGACAGACAGACAGACAGACAGATAGATACATAGACAGACAGACAGACAGATAGCCAGCCAGCCAGCCAGCCAGCCAGCCAGACAGACAGACAGAGAGAGAGACAGACAGACAGCTAAGGACCTCGGTGACTTACAGCCCTCAAGAACTCCCATTGGTTGTAGCTGTCCTTGACCTTGGGCAGCTGTTTGGCCGTGGAGTTGGTCACCAGACCGTGGAGAGTGGCGTAGAAATCGCTGATGTAGAACAAGCCGTTGTAGTTGAAGCCAGCTTTCGGCAGCACTTTTCTGTCCTCTCTGAACACAAATGAATAATAAACGACAAATAAATAGATAAATAAATAAGTAACTTTATATAAATCAATCAATCAATCAATCCATCAAACAATCAATCCATCAATCAATCAATGACTTTGACATCCAATTGGTAACCACGCTCGATGCTGCTTAACCTTGGTTTGAGGAAAGAGAAAGTGCTCTGATTACTGAGCCATCTCGTCCCCACCAATGAATAATAAACGATAAATAAATACACAAATACACAAATGAATGAATAAATAAATAAATGAATAAATAAATAAATCAACCAATCAATCAAGCAAACACGCAATCAATCAATCAATCAATCAATCGATCGATCGATCCATCCATCAATCCATCCATCTATCAATCCATCCATCAATCGATCGACCAATCAATCGATCAAACAATCAATGAAATCAATCAACCAATCACTAAACTTACTCAATCACCCACTCACTCAATCACTCACTCACTCACTCACTCAATCAATTAATCAAATCAATCCATCAAACAGACTCACGAATACATGAAGCTGTGTACACGAATGCCTCCCTCCCACACAGTCCGCTTGGCTCCTCGCAACGGCCAGTTGCTGGATCCTTCGTCCGTTTTGCCTCCGTCATCCGAAGTGAAGACGATCAGCAGATTGTCCATCAGCCCCTGCGCCCGAAGATCGTTCGTGATGTTCCGGAAACCTTCGTCAACCGCCGCCATCATCCCACACTTCTGACGCCGCAGCAATTCTGATTCGTTGATTTTCTGGAGATTTCGGATTGGTCGAAAAGTTAATAAATAAAGAAAAAAAATTACGTGGATGCTATTGTGGTTATTTTTGTTGTTGTTGTTGGTGGTGGTGGTGGTGGTGGAGGAAGAAAAAGAGGCAGACCAAGGAAGGGATGGGAGGACAACATCAGGGAATGGACAGGCCTAGAACTCAACGAAATTTTGCGAAAAGCAGAACAGAGAGAGGAATGGAGGGAACTGGTCATCAAGTCTACAGGGGTGCCCCCAAAGTCGCCAGATTAAGGGATAGATAGATAGATAGATAGATAGATAGATAGATAGATAGATAGATAGATAGATAGATAGATAGATAGATAGATAGATAGATAGATAGATAGATAGATAGATAATTTTATCATCTGTACCTATCACTTCGAAACGGCTTGTTCCTCCCTAAAAGGCAGAACAGGTTTCCTTATCTCGGTTTCTGGTCTTATCCGAAGGACTTTCGGGGTCGTGGAGTCAGTACTGATGTACTGACGTACTGATCCAGGGGGCGAAAATCCCCTCAGACGAAGGCCTTGGTTGTGGTTTGAACCTAGGTCATCATACCCTAAGCCCAATACTCTTAACCCTGGTTGTTTTGAGTGATGTCGCAGTTGTTATGGTTATTTTTGTAGAGAGAAACTGGAAGCGAGTAAAAAGCTACAAATAATGTACTTTGCTGTACTACTGCTTTGTTAAAACGGATATTTAGATGGCATTCCACGAAAATAGGATGAATAAAGAATAGATTAAAGGATAGAAAATAAGACCATAAACAAAGCCATAAATAAACACCTCCATCCTGCCCCCCTCCCCCCCCCCCATTTTATAGTACATGAAAAATGATATAAAAATAATCAATCATCATTAAAGTCTACACAAATCAAGAAACTAAAAAAATGACTTTGTATGTGCGAGCCTGCGCGTGTGCGTGCGCACGTATGTGTGCATGTGTGTGTTGTGTGTGTGTGTGTGTGTGTGATGTAGGAGATGAGAGAGAGAGAGAGAGAGAGAGAGAGAGAGAGAGAAGAGAGAGAGAGAGAGAGAGAGAGAGAGACGAGAACACACACACACACCACACCACACACACACACACACACACACACACACACACACACACACAGAACACACAGCTTTTCTCTCTCTCTCTCTCTCTCTCTCTCTCTCTCTCTCTCTCTCTCTACTGCGTCATAGCACTACGTCAATCCAAAATTCACGTCACTCACAGAGCAGTGTGTGTCGATGTAGTGACGCGGCACTTGGTTGGGCCCATGAATGGCTGCATGGGACAGCATGATGAAAAATGGCTTCGTGTTGGCTGCGTCTTTTGTCTGAGAATCCTGCAAATTTAACCACAAGACAGAAAAAGTCAGTAAGCAAAAACAAAACAAAACAAAATACCCCCCAACCACCCTCCCCCCAAAAAACAAAACAAAACAAAACTAAAAACAACAACAATGATAAAATCGAAACCCAATCTTATACACATACGTTAATTTTCTTTTACTTTTCTAGGTGGGGTGGGGGTGGGTGGTGGAGTGGTGGGGCTCTTTAAATTTGATTCCTAACTCAAGCAAAGATGAACAACACACACACACACAGACACACAGACACACATATATACACAAACAGGAACACACGCACGCACGCACGCAAGCACGCCCACAAACACACATGCACGCACGCACGCACGCAAGCACGCACACACACATGTATGTATGTATGTATGTATGTATGTATGTATGTATGTATGTATGTATGTATGTATGTATGTATGTATGTATGTATGTATGTATGTATGCATCTATGCATCAATGTGTGTGTATGTATCTAGGATCTATCTATCTATCTATCTATCTATCTATCTATCTATCTATCTATCTATCTATCTATCTGTCTATCTATCTATCTATCTATCAGATAGATAGATAGATAGATAGATAGATAGGTATCTATCTATCTATTGTCTGTCTGTCTGTCTGTCTGTCTGTCTGTTTGTCTTCTCCATCTATATCGTCTATCTACACACACACACACTACACACACACACACACATACACAAACACACACAACACAACACACCACAAACACAACTCACACACACACACACACCACCACACTCACACACACACACACATCACTCACACACACACACACACACACTCACACACACACACCACACACACACTCACACACACACACTCACACACACACCACACACACACACACACACACTACACACAACTCACACACACACACACTCACACACACACACACTCACACACACACACTCACACACACACACACACACACACACACACTCACACACACACACTCACACACACACACACTCACACACACACACACACACACACACAACCACACACACACACACACACACAACACACACACCACACACACACACACATCACACACACACACCACATCACACACACCACACACACACTCACTCACACACACACACACACACACACCCCACACACTCACACACATACACTCACACACACACAGACACACACACACACACACACACACACACACACACACACACACACACACACACACACACACACACACACACACACACTAAAAACACCCCTCCCCCCAAAGTAACCCAACCAAACAAACGAAAAAAAACAACCCACAACAACCCCCCCCCCCCTAAACAACAACAACAAGCCAAATTAATCTACACAGGTGGGTGTAGGTGTGTTTTTTTCTCTCTCTAAAAATGAATGTATAGATTTTTGCCCGTGGCTGTGTTTTTAGAGAATAGGAAAAAAATTAACTTATTTCTTCTTCTCATAATGAGAAAAAAATGTCTCTCGTTTTATTTTCTTACTAGTATTTGCTCTGTCTGTCTGTCTGTCTGTCTGTCTGTCTGTCTGTCTGTCTGTCTGTCTGTGTATCTCTGTCTGTCTGTCTGCATGTCTCTCTGTCTGTCTCTCTAATTCTAGATCTCTCTCTCTCTCTCTCTCTCTCTCTCTCTCTCTCTCTCTCTCTCTCTCTCTTCTCTCTCTCTCTTCTCTCTCTCTCTCTCATTCTAGATCTGACGATTTAAAAAAAAAAAGGGTTATTGTACAGCTGACTATAAATCTGTGTCTGTATGCAGATATATCAGTAATATAGATGCCTTACAATGATTGGAAAAAACCCAAGTGCCTGTCAATAAGTGAAAAACGTTACTGAACTATTACTTAGGCATTTGTTCATCTGTTTATTCATTAACGAGTGCCTGTCAGTACGTGAAAAAAAAAGTTTATTGAACTGTTACCTAAGCATTTGTTCATCTATTTATTCATTTAGTTAAGTGTCTATATTACACAATGTTTGATTTTCTTTGTTTTCTTTGTTTATTACTTTTTCCTATGGTTCATGAGGGCCTGGTGTAAAGAAGCCACTGGTTTATCCAAATACCCTCAATAAAACATTCAAGTTTTCTCTCTCTCACTCACACACACACACACACACCCTCCTATACCCCTACTACCTACCCCTACACACACACACACACACACACACACACACACACACACACACACACACACACACACACACACCACACATAGACACATACCCCTGTATTACCCACCTCCCCCAACAAATAAACAAAATTCCAACAACAACAACAACAACAACAAACAACCAACCACCACCACCACCATCACCACCACCAACAACAACCACTACTACAACAACCACAACCACCACCACCACAACAACAACCACAACAACAACAACTACCACCACAAACACCAACACAATATTAACAACATTCTCCACAACCACCACCACCACCATAACAGCCACCACCACCACCACCACCAAACAACACAGCTGACTTGTGGGTGCTCTTTGTGCTGTGATAGGTGCGTGCGTGCTGATATTCAGAACCTGTGTTGGGCTATATTGATACTGTTTTTGTGTAGTTCTTGTTTTGATATATGGCTTTTAACCCACCAGACTTTCTCTATTTTAGAGATAATAATAAACTATTTTGAATTTGAATTTGAGCAGTCAGTTTCCCCCCACTTTTATCTTCTCTCAGCGGCTAATTAATTAATCTATCCCATCCCAGCTAAGCTGAGGCCAGCTGGTGCTAATTAATAGTCATGGCAGAAACTGATCACACTTGGACTAGTAGGTGAAAGGAAAGGAGGGGGGAGGGGGGCGCGCTAAATTTTAGCCCTCTTAACATGAGTGATGTTGGATGTATAGGCTGTCACACGCACTCGCACACGCACGCGCGCGCGCACACACACACACACACACACATACACGCACACACACACACACCGTATTACCCATCTCCCCCCCCCACACCCAACCTGACACAAATAAACAAACAACATGCCAACAACAACAACCACAAACAACAAGAACAACAAAAACAACAACACCAACCACCACCACCATGATAACAACCCACTACCACCACCACCACCACCACCACCAACATCATCATCATCAACAACTACCACCACCACCACCACCACCACCATCATCATCATCATTGTCATCATCAACCACCACCACAACAACCACCACCACCAACCACCACCATGACATAACAACCCACTAACACCACCACCACCCCCCCCACCACCACCACCATCCTCCTCCTCAACAACAACAACTACCACCACTACCACCACCACCACCACAACAACAACAACAACTACCACCACCACCACCACCACCACCACCACCAAACAAACATACAAACAAACCCCAAAACTCAACAAAAAAAAACACCCCCCCCACCCCACAACCACCAACCCCCCCCCCCCTCCCCACCCCAACCCCCCAAAAACCAACAGCAAACCCTCCTCACCTTATACTCCCGCAACAGTTGGCGAACACGCTCCGAATAGATGTAGGTGGAATACTGCCCCTGCACAGACCTGTTCACTTTGAGGTTGGAGCGAAAGTCGTAGCCCTCCTTCTTGCCCATGTGCGAGAAATGGTCTTGGCCTGTCAGGTAGAACCCGAAGAAGGAATCGAACCCTCTCCTCGTTGGCGTCTGGGCCTTCTTGCAGAAGCCCTGAAAGAAAGAAAGAAAGAAAGAAAGAAGAAAGAAAGAAGAAAGAAAGAAAGAAAGAAGAAAGAAAGAGAAGAAAGAAAGAAAGAAAGAAAGAAAGAAAGAAAAGAAAGAAGAGAAAGAAAGAAAGAGAGAGAGACAATGACAATGACAATATTTTATTGTGTCAAGCTTGTTAAGCCCATTCACAAGGGGGCAGCGGGAGGGAGACTGGGCACAAAAGAGAGAGAGAGAGAGAGAGAGAGAGAGAGAGAGAGAGAGAGAGAGAGAGAGAGAGAGAGAGAGAGAGAGAGAGAGAGAGAGAGAGAGAGAGAAGACAGACAGACAGACAGACAGACAGACAGACAGACGAGAGACAGAGAGAGAGAGGGAGGGAGAGAGAGAGGGAGAGAGAGAGAGAAAGAAAGAAAGAAAGAAAGAAGAAGAGAAAGAAAGAAGAAGAAGAAGAGAGAGAGAAGAAAGACAGAGAGAGAGAGAAAGAAAGAAAGAGAGAAAGAAAGAAAGAGATTGATTTGATTTGAATTGATTTCTTCTTTTGTATCGAGGATAATGGAATAAGCACTCTCGTGCTTTTTTTTTAAACCAGTCCCCGTGTGTATGCAGTTTTGTTAATGTCATCTGTTCCCACCGGTACACGATGGCCTACTCTTACGAAAAGCGGGACAGGATTTAACGTGTGCACAAGATGTTCTGCGTGCGTTCACACACGGGGCCTCGGTTCAAAGTCTGATCCGAAGGACTTTTGGGGAGAGTGGAATCAGCACTGACATTAACTCCAGGAGAAAAATCTCCTCGTCTGGACTCGAACCCGGGTCGTCAAATTGCCAGCGCAATGTTCTGACCACTAGGCTATCCGTCCCCCAGAGAGAGAGAAAGAATACAACAGCAGTAGCAACAGCAGCAGCAACAACAACAACAACAACAACGATAACAAGATTTTATTTTATATTTTATTTTATACCACTTTATGTTACAGCAGATTTCTCTGCGTGAAATTTGGGCTGCTCTCTCTCTCCTCCTGGGAGAGCGCATCGCCACAAGTGCAGCGCCACATTTTTTCCTTTTTCCCTGTATACATACAGACAGTTATGCAGGCAGACATCAATAACTGGAAGGCTTTAATCTATAACTTTCTCTTATTTGTCAACTAAAAAAGGAAATAAACAAAGGCAGACATCAATAACTGGAAGGCTTTAATCTATAACTTTCTCTTATTTGTCAACTAAAAAAGGAAATAAACAAAGGCAGACATCAATAACTGGAAGGCTTTAATCTATAACTTTCTCTTATTTGTCAACTAAAAAAGGAAATAAACAAAGGCAGACATCAATAACTGGAAGGCTTTAATCTATAACTTTCTCTTATTTGTCAACTAAAAAAGGAAATAAACAAAGGCAGACATCAATAACTGGAAGGCTTTAATCTATAACTTTCTCTTATTTTTCAACTAAAAAAGGAAATCAACAACAAATCTGTAACTGTTGGAGGACCAGAATAGGGCTCAGGCCAAAAGCTGTGTCGGCTACTAAACGTGTCCCATAACCTACGTGGTCATAGACAGACAGACAGAGACAGAGACAGAGACAGACTACCCCCCCCCCCCAACTTTTACCCCTGACCCACTAAGAGGGTTAATCTGAAGAACGCCCAACCCCTACCCACAACACTCTTTTTAACTCGCTAAGTCAGGAGGGTCAGGTCACAGCGCTTAAACATCCAACACCACTCAAGTCCAGAGTGCTATAATTATTTAGCTGCCTCTTCCTTTTTACCTACTAGTCCAAGCCTGGGCAGTTCCTGCTATAAATAGCACCAGCTGGCCCCCATCTGGGCTGGGATCAGGTCACAGGGCTTAAATACAACACCACTCCGACCAGAGTGCTATAATTATTTAGCGTGCCTCTTCCTTTTTTCCTAGTCCAAGCGTGGTCAGTTAGTTCCTACTATAAATTAGCACCAGCTGGCCCCCATCTGGGCTGGGCTGGGATGGGATGGGTTAATTATCAGCTGAGAGGAGCTGAAAGTGGGGGGGGGGGGGGGGGAACTGACTGCTTCAACAATTCTACAATTAAAAAAAATTGTACTATTTTTGGGGTGGCCCGAGGTGCTGAGGTGGGAGAAACTGCGGATGCGTGGGACCTCCGACTTTCTGGCTTGCGGGTGCCAAGTCCTGATATCAGAGCAATCTGGAAAGGACTATAATCTGACTGAACCAAACAAACGAAAACCATCTGGGCTGGGATGGGATGGGTTAATTAGCAGCTGAAAGTGGGGGGGGGGGGGGGGGGGGGGGACTGACTGACAGCTGTGCTAGGTGGATGGATGGAGGAAGGACGGTGGCAGGATGGTTAAGTAAACCGCGAGTTTCTGGGTTCGTACCCAGCTCGCCCTTTCTTCCCAGTTTGACGAAAACATCGAACTGAATGTCAGTCATTCGGATGAGACTATAAACCAAGGTCCCGTGTGCGAACGCACGCAGAACATCTTGCGCACACGTTAAAATCCCGTTCCGCTTTTCGGAAGAGTAGGCCATCGTGTGCCGGTAGGAGCGATGACAAAATTATATATAAAAAACCCAGCATGCACACAGGTGTTGTGTTTAGACACCATCCCTGAGGGGGAAAAAAATATTGGGTAGGCGCTGCACTTGTGGCGACGCGCTCTCCCCGGGGAGAGCAGCCCGAATTTCACGCAGAGAAATCTGCTGTGACATAAAGTGGTATAAGATAAAATAAAATAAAACAAATTAAAATAAAATAAAATAAACATACCTGGTGCCACTTGCCCACCAGGTGAGTCTGATAGCCCAGGGACTTGAGAGCCTGGGGCAGAAGGGTTTTGTCCAGGGGCACAGCCGCCGAGGAGGCCGAGTTGATAGCGTTGCCCTGTGTGGACACACACAGACAGATAGTCAGTCATGTTAGTCATGCAGGTATAAATAAATAGATAGATAACTAACTAACTAACTAACTAACTAACTAAATAAATAGGGGGCATAGTAAGAGGTTTCCTACCAATGTCAGCTCAGAAGGGACAGAACTTGTATTTGTATTTTGTACCACTTTATGTCACAGCAGATTTCTCTGCGAGAAATTCGGGCTGCTCTCCCCGGGGAGAGCGTGTCGCCACAAGTGCAGCGCCTACCCATTTTTTTCTTTTTCCTGTCTGCGACTGTATTTGTTTCCCTATCAGAGTGGCCTTTTCTACAGAATTTTGCCAACCTCCTTCTTGCCGTGGGTTCTTTTACGTGCGCTAAATAGTGATGTGTAACACACGGGACCTCGGTTTATCGTCTCATCCGAAAGGCTAGCGCCCAGACCACCACTCATGGTCTAAAGGATGGGTAACAAGTTTTGGACCCAAACGGGGTACAAACCACTGCACACTCCGACCCGGACTTTTTGTTTTCTAGGCAAGGCGAGGCACGTTACCACCTAGATCATCGATCCACCTTGAACACCGCCAAAGTGACCGAATTAACAGCATGCAGTGCAGGGCCCTTTCTTGCAAGTGGCCCCATAGTAGTGATTAAAATAACCATCACCACCACCACCATCATCATCATCAAAACTACTACTACCACCACTACCACAATCATCAAAGCTACTACTATTATTACCACCACCACCATCGGCAAAACCACCATCACCACTACCACCACCATCATCATCTAAACAACCACCACAAATTACAACCACTACAACCACCACCACAACCACCATCATTCATCATCATCATCATCATCATCATCATCATCATCATCCCCCCTCCATCACCATCAAAACCATCACCACCACCACAAAAGCAACCACCACCACCACTAAAACCACCACCACCACCACCCACCATCAAAACATCCACCACCACCATATCACCACCATCACAACCACCGCCACCACCATTAAAACCACCACCACCACCACCCAAAACACCACTACCATCACCACCATCACACCACCCACACCATCATCATCATCATCATCAACATCATCATCACATCATCATCATCATCATCATCATCATCATCATCAAAAACACCACCATCACCACCACCAAAACCACCACCACACCAAAACCACCACCACCAAAACCACCACCACCATATCACCACCACCACCACCACCAAAACCACCACCACCACCACCACCGCCACCACCACCACCACCACCATATCACCACCACCACCACCAAAACCACCGCCACCACCACCACCAAAACCACCGCCACCACCACCATCAAAACCACCACCACCACCATATCACCACCACCACCACACCACTACCATCAAAACCACAACCACCACCACCACCAAAACCACCACCACCACCATCAAAACCACAACCACCACCAAAACCACCACCACCACCACCATTTCACGCAGAGAAATCTGCTGTGACATAAAGTGGTACAAAATACAAATACACAATCACAACCACCGCCACCCAAACCACCACCAAAACACCACCACCACCACCATACCATCACCACCCAAACCACCACCAAAACACCACCACCACCACCATACCATCACCACCCAAACCACCACCTACCCACCCACCCACCTAACCCACCTGCAGTCCCAGACGCCAGGGGTAGAAGCCAGACAAGTCTAGACCCCACAATTGTCAAAACTACAGCCACTATTACCACCACCACCACCACCACCAAAACCACAACCACCAAAACCACCACCACCACCACATACCACCACCACCACCACTAAAACCACCACCACCACCACCAAAACATCAACCACCATCACCATCAAACAACCACCACCAAAATCACCACCACCACTAAAACCACCACCACCAACCAACCAACCACCACCATCAAAACCACCACCACCACCACCACCATCAAAACAACCACCACCACCACCACCACCACCATCAAAACCACCACCACCACCATCAAAACCACCACCACCACCACCACCATCAAAACCACCACCACCACCACCACCATCAAAACCACAACCACCCACCACCAAACCAAAACCACCACCTTCACCCACCCTCCTACCCACCCACCTACCTACCTGCATTCCCAGACGCCATGGGTAGAAGCCAGACAAATCTAGACCACACAATTGTCAAAACTACAGCCACTATTACCACCGCTACCATCACCACCACCACCACCACACCACCACCATACCACCACCAACACCACCACTAAAACCACCACCACCACCGAAACATCAACCACCACCACATCACAACCACCACCAAAACCACCACCACTAAAACCACCACCACCAAACACCACCACCCACCCACCACCGCCACCCCACCATACCACCACCACCACCAAACCAACCACCTTCACCTACCCACCCACCTGCCCACCCACCTACCTACCTGCAATCCTAGACGCCAGGGGTAGAAGCCAGAGAGAAAGGCAGCCCTGGAAGGACCGCAGTTTGGGGTGGTATAAGAACGGTTAAAACGGATAGCGTTGACCCCGTTCCGCCACCCGTTCAACACCGGCGTATGAAACCGCGAATCTGTAAACCCTGTGTCGCCGAAACCCAGATCGTCCATCATGATGAACAGGATGTTAGGTTTTCCCGCCGCTACTGCGCATGACAGGAAGCAGACGAGGAGCAGGGTCGTTGTCGATGGCGGTGAGAAGAGGGTCGCCATTTTTTTTGGGGGGGGTTGTTTTTTTGGTGTGTACAACAATGTGGAATGAAGCGATTTGTTGCTTGTGGTCGTGGTTGTGGAGGTTGTAGAATACACGCGGTAGTGGGCTGGGGAACTAGTCTTCGTTGTTGTTTTTTCTTTCTCTTCCTTCTTCCCCAGATTTCCTGGTAAAAAGTGAAATTAGATGGAGTCAAGAGATGGATGGGATGGATGTGGGTGGATGATGGAATGGATGGGTTGGTGATGGATGTATAGGGTTGATGGATGGATTGATGAATGGATGGTGGATGGGATGGATGGATGATGGTGGATGATAGATGAATGGATGGATGGACAAGGATGGATGGATGGA
>CM060349.1:16699397-16709397 GCA_030674155.1 Stramonita haemastoma
CCTATGTGGTCGTAGGGGAACGAGGCGTCAGAGACCTCAGCTTCTCTAGGGGGCCAGCATGTTAAGGGCTGCGCCCATCTCCTCTCCCTCGCTGCTTCACCTTCCCTGACCCTGAAAGAGGGCAGGTACCCATTTACAGCTGGGGGAACTGTTCTGAAGCCAAGGTGTGCAAACGGTCACCCATTCCATTGGCAACCACACAACGCTGCTTAACTTGACTGGGGGAAAGCAAGCGCTCTGACCACTGAGCTATCCCTGACCACTGAGCTATCCCGTACATGAATGACCATTGATAAACCCGCAGTGACTCGTCTGATTTTGGGGGCATTTTTTGGTTCAGTTTTTTTCCTTTGTTGTCTGTCAATTTAAAGAATTTTGAAACCAGATTTTTTGGGGGGTTGTTTTTATGGTTTTGGTGTTGTGATAAGAATACTACTAACTATTCAGATAGTTTTTCATTTTCGTTTTTTAAAAAGTTTATTTGGTTGATTTATTCAAGAGAATAATTATATAATGTATTTCGAGACACTATTGTAAACGCTAAAGATAAGAAATACAAAAATGTAATATTGGTAATTAATTTTGTTATACCAGTAGAATCAGAGCTGAACTGACCAAAAAAATAAGGTAACTATGAATGATATAATTTGTGCGTATTTCGATCAGATGAGACTTTCAGACTGTTACTTAATTTGTTATGCAAGTTAAATGAGGCATAACTCCTAAGACACTATTTTTATAAGCTCTAGAGAACAATGATTAAAAATGTACCATTGATAGTTTTGTTACGCCAGCAAAATTAGAGCCAAATTGACTAAAATAAAATAACTTAGAATTGTACAATTTATTGCAGTTTTAATAAGAGTGGACGACAAGACTGAACCTCTTTATTTCGTTTATATAGTAGGAGCCTGGATTAAAAAAGAAAGCGAATTAGGTCCTTATTTATTTATTATTTATTATTATTTATTTATTCTTTTATATCGAGGATAATGGAATAAGCACTCATGTGCTTTTTTACATCCAGTCCCCGTGTGCATGCATTTTGCAAATCTTGTCAACTGTTCCCACCGGCATACAATGGCCTACTCTTACGAAAAAGCGGAACAGGATTTAACATGTGCACAAGAAGTTCTGCGTGCGCTCGCACACGGGGCCTCAGTTTATAGTTTCAACCGAAGGACTTTTGGGGAGAGTGGAGTCAGCACTGATGTTAACTCCAGGGGAAAAAATCCCCTCGAACGGGAATCGAACTCGGGTCCTCAAATTGCGGGCGCAATGTTCTGACCACAAGTCTATCCCGTCCTCTGTATGGCCTCTCAGCCAGCATGTCAGTTCACCATCACTTGAATCCAACACAAAATGACCAAGACCAAGAACTACAATCTTGTTCACTGTTGTGCATGAATGCACTCAGATTACAATACCAGGATATCAAAAATCACTATAAAAAACCAACAACAACCCCCCCCAACCCCCCCCCCACAACAAATCCCCCCCCCCCCCCCTAATACATGCTTAATCAGTTCTAGCTCCTTATGTTGATTAAAACATAGATAACCCACCTGAAAATTTCAGGTGACGCTCCACCACAAAATGAGTCGCTTAGCACATTACCTAATTTTGCGCTAGGAACCATTAAAGGCAGGCGGGGGTCAAGTTGTCAATTTTGAGATTTTGATCGATTATTAAACTGTATATGTTATTCTACCTTGTGATGAAATATCAAGGCATAAGTTTTATTCGTTTTGCTTTTAAATGTGTTTTGAAAATACCCAAGCCCTTATTCTAACAACATGTTACAAAATAAACTTGCCCGTTTCTCATTTTGTCACATCTGCAGCATTTCATTTCAATTTGAATAACTTTGCTCACAGATGTCCGATTTTCAATATGTTTTTTGTATTGAATAGCCTTTAATTGCAGATTGATAACTTGTCAATAACTGAAAATTGACCTCAGGTGCAATGCGACTCCTTATGTGGTGGAGCGTCACAATTTATTAACACAGTCATCAAGTGTACAAGAAATAAAAATGGCCAAGACCAGCTGTGCTGGACATCAGACGGAGTGACCATCAAGAAAACACTTCAAAAGTACACACTCCTATATATAAAAGGAAAGGCGGGACACCGTGACAAGAATAGACATAATAATAATATAATATAGAACAGATATATCCAATATCCCCAGGGAGGCTGGGATAGTTAAGTGGTCAGAGTTCTCTGCTTTCCCTCAGTCAAGTTAAGCAGCGTTGGTCGAACATGGTCACCAGTTTGATGGGTGACCGTTTGCGCCACTTGACTTCAGTACAGTTCCCCCCAGTTCACCCAGCTGTAAATGGGTACCTGCCCTCTTGAGGGTCAGGGAAGGTAAAGCGGCAGGGAGAGAGGAGATGGGCGCCGCCATCAACATGCTGGCCCCTAGAGAAGCTGAGGTCTTTGACGCCTTGCTCCCCTACGACCACACAGGTTATTATATGAGACACCTTTACCTTTACCTAGAATAGATATATCCAATAAATATTTCTGGTGGTCTCTTTCTGTAAGCTAATAAAAGGTGTGTCAGTGATGTGGTCAAAATATATCCAATATTCCTGGTAGTCTATCTCTCTGTAGTGTCATGAAAGGTGTGCTAGTGACGTAAAAAGGTAAAAGGTAAAAGGTAAAGGTGTCCCGTAAACTATAAGGTCGCAGGGGAGCCATTGTTGTTGTTTTTTCTTTTTCCTATCTGCAACTGTATGTTTCCCTAACAGAGTGACTCTTTTCTACAGAATTACCAGGGACAACCCTCTTGTTGCCGTGGGTTCTTTTACATGCGCTAAATAACGACGTGTAACACACCGGACCTTGGTTTATCGTCTCATCCGAAAGGCTAGCATCCACACCATCAGTCATGGTCTAATGGATGGAGGAAAAGTTTTGGGCCCAAACGGGACTCAAACCACCGCGCACACTACCGACCCGGACTTTTCGCTTTCTAGGCAGGCCCGTTACCTCTAGACCACCTATCCATCAAAGACTTTACCAAGACTCATGGCCTAGTCCACAATGTATAGAACACATCACAACTCTCACCAGCTGTTCACAATAGGATCTGACAGACCCTGTAATAGCAAACTTCAAAGACAAACACACATACAGAAAGAAAGAAAGAAAGAAAGAAAGAAAGAAAGAAAAAAAAAAGAAAGAAAGAAAAAAAGAAAGGAAGGAAGGAAGGAAGGAAGGAAGGAAGGAAGACAGAAAGAAAGAAAGAAAAAAAGAAAGGAAGAAAAAAAGAAAGGAAGGAAGGAAGGAAGAAAGAAAGACAGAAAGAAAGAAAGAAAGAAAGAAAGAAAGAAAAAAGAAAGGAAGGAAGGAAGGAAGAAAGAAAGACAGACAGGCAGAAAGAAAGAAAGAAAGACAGAAAGAGAAAGAAAGAAAGAAAGAAAGAAAGAAAGAAAGAAAGAAAGAAAAAAGAAGAAGAAAGACAGAAAGAAAGGAAGAAAGAAAGAAAGAAAGAAAAAAAAGAAAGGAAGAAAGAAAGAAAGAAAGAAAGAAAGAAAGAAAGAAAAAAAAAAAGAAAGAAAGAAAGAAAGAAAGAAAGAAAGAAAGAAAGAAAGAAAGAAAGAAAGAAAGGAAGGAAATGTAGAAGACAAAAAAGCGAAATAATATCCCTATTTCCCTAGTAATGTTTACAGGGAAAACCCAGGTCTGTATCACAGACACAACCTTGCTTTTCTGTCTGATGTCACGAAATAGAATGTCATTATTTTAATATTATATTATATTATTAATATTTCTCATGACAGTCTCAATTGTATATATATATATACAATAAAGAACACAACACAAGCGCAAGATAGGCTACCCCCATTTTGTTTCACAAATTTATTTATTTATTCTTTTATTTCGAAGATAATGGAATAAGCACTCGTGTGCTTTTTTACATCCAGTCCCCTGTGCATGCAGTTTTGTCAATTTTATCATCCATTCCCACCGGCACACAATGGCCAACTCTTCCGAAAAGCGGAACGGATTTTGACGTGTGCGCAAGATATATATTCTGAGTGCGTTTGCACGGGACCTGGTTTATAGTCTCATCCAAAGGACTTTATGGGGGTGTGGAGTCAGCACTGATGTAAACTCCAGAGGAAAAATCCACTTGAACAGAATGGATCCTGGGTCAGCAGATCACCAGCACCTGCTCTAACCACCAGGCCATCCCGCCCCAAATTATGGACCGTGTCTTCTTAAGGCCATTCCCATTTTGTTTCACAAATTAGGGACTGTGTCTTTTTAAGGCCATTCCCATTTTGTTTCACAAATTAGGGACTGTCTTTTTAAGACCATTGCTATTTTTTTTAATTCACAAATTAAGGACTGTGTTCTTAAGGCCATTGGTATTTTTAATTCACAAATTAGGGACTGTGTTCTTAAGGCCATTGGTATTTTTTTATTCACAAATTAGGGACTGTGTCTTCTTAAGGCCATTGGTATTTTTTCATTCACAAATTAGGGACTGTGTCTTCTTAAGGCCATTGGAATTTTTTTTATTCACAAATTAGGGACTGTGTGTTCTTAAGGCCATTCCCATTTTGTTTCACAAATTAGGGACTGTGTCTTCTTAAAGCCATTCCCATTTTGTTTCACAAATTAGGGACTGTGTCTTCTTAAAGCCATTCCCATTTTGTTTCACAAATTAGGGACAGTGTCCTTCTTAAGGACATTCCCATTTTGTTTCACAAATTATGGACTGTTTTCTTAAGGCCTTTCATATTTTGTTTCCCAAATTAGAGACTGTCCTCTTAAATTAAGGCCATTCCCATTTTGTTTCACAAATTAGGGACTGTGTCTTCTTAAAGCCATTTCCATTTTGTTTCACAAATTAGGGATTGTGTCTTCTTAAGGCCATTCCCATTTTGTTTCACAAATTAAGGACTGTGTCTTTTTAAGGCCATTGGTATTTTTTTTTTCACAAATTAAGGACTGTGTGTTCTTAAGGCCATTCCCATTTTGTTTCACAAATTAGGGACTGTGTCTTTTAAGGCCATTGTTTTTTTCCACACAATTATGGACTGTGTGTTCTTAAGGCCATTCCCATTTTGTTTCACAAATTAGGGACAGTGTCTTCTTAAGGTCATTTATATTTTTTCACAAATTAGGGACTGTGTCCTCTTAAGGACATTCCCATTTTGTTTCACAAATTAGGGACTGTTTTCTTAAGGCCTTTCATATTTTTGTTTCCCAAATTAGAGACTGTCCTCTTAAATTAAGGCCATTCCCATATTGTTTCACAAATTAGGGATTGTGTGTTCTAAAGGCCATTCCCATTTTGTTTTACAAATTAGGGATTGTGTGTTCTTAAGGCCATTCCCATTTTGTTTCACAAATTAGGGACTGTGTCTTCTTAAGGCCATTCCCATTTTGTTTCACAAATTAAGGACTGTGTCTTTTTAAGGCCATTGGTATTTTTTTAATTCACAAATTAAGGACTGTGTGTTCTTAAGGCCATTCCCATTTTGTTTCACAAATTAAGGACTGTGTCTTTTTAAGGCCATTGGTATTTTTTTTATTCACAAATTAAGGACTGTGTGTTCTTAAGGCCATTCCCATTTTGTTTCACAAATTAGGGACTGTGTCTTTTTAAGGCCATTGGTTTTTTCCACAAATTATGGACTGTGTGTTCTTAAGGCCATTCCCATTTTGTTTCACAAATTAGGGACAGTGTCTTCTTAAGGCCATTCCCATTTTGTTTCACAAATTAGGGACTGTATCCTCTTTAGGGCATTCCCACTGTGTTTCACAAATTAGGGACTGTGTTCTCTTAAGGCTTAAGAGGGACGGGATAGCCTAGTGGTCAGAACATTGCCGCTCGAGGAGATTTTTCTCCTGGAGTTAATACATCAGTGCTGACTCCACTCTCCCCAAAAGTCCTTCTGGATGAGACTCTAAACCGAGGCCCGTGTGGGAATGCACGCAGAACATCTTGTGCATACGTTAAATCCTGTTCCGCTTTTCCTAAGAGTAGGCCAGTGTGTGCCGGTAGGAACAGATGTCAATAATGACAAAATTGCATATACATGGAGACTGGATGTAAAAAAAGCACATGAGTGCTTATTCCTTTATCATCTATATAAAAAAGTAAATTAATAAATGAATGAATAAATAAATAAACAAATAAATATATGAATAAATGAATAAATAAACTAATAACTGATCTGCTCTTTGGGTTGAGCTTAGCCCAGATAAATATGACATGAATAATCAACAATCACAAAGTGGTCATAGCTAGCAGGTTTAAAGCGAAGCAGCTGTCACTTATTGGCACTCATATATTTCTGAACCTGACGGTATGCAAAGAGCCTTAATTTTGGATGTATAAGCAGGCGTTTGACATTGGTGGAAGCTGGTTGCAAAATCTTCAGTGGTGCCCCTAAGATCCGCTAGACTACGGACAGGTGAATGATATTAGTGGCTAGTTGGGGTTGGGTTTTTTTTCTCATAAAGAATGGAAGCAAGAATATTAAGTTTTAATTTTTACAAATTTTTTTTTTGCTCATTTACTAGCTGTGATTATCTCCCCTTGAATATTGTTTTTTACATGTTAAAGACTTGATTATTATACTTTTTCTAGAAATGTTGAGATATTTCTATTTTTTCCAGGTTGAAAAAAATATTTTAAAACTGTAGTTGGAATAAATCTTGAAAGGAAGCAGGGATAAAAATGAGGTGTGTGTGTGTGTGTGTGTGTGTGTGTGTGTGTGTGTGTGTGTGTGTGTGTGTGTGTGTGTGTGTGTGTGTGTGTGTGTGTGTGTGTGTGTGTTTGTGTGCGTGTGTTTGTGTGTGTGTGTGTATGTGTGTGTGTGTGTGTGTGTGTGTGTGTGTGTGCGTGTGTGTGTGTGTGTGTGCGTGTGTGTGTGTTTATTTTATTTTATTTTATTCTTTTATATCGAGGATAATAGATAAACATTCATGTGCTTTTTTTACATCCAGTCCCCGTGTGTATGCAGTTTTGTAAATGTCATCTGTTCCCACCGGCACACGATGGCCTACACTTACGAAAAGTGGAACAGGATTTAACGTGTGCGCAAGATGTACTGCGTGGGTTCGCACACGGGGCCTTAGTTTACAGTCTCATCCGAAGGACTTGTGGGGGAGTGGAGTCAGCACTGATGTAAACTCCAGGGGGGAAATCCCTTCGAACGGGATCGGGAACGGGATGTTAACTCCAGGGGGAAAAATCCCCTCCAACGGGAATCGAACTCGGGTCGTCAAATTACCAGCGCAATGTTCTGACCACTAGGCTATCCCGTCCTTGGTCAGGGCAGTGTCAAATCAGGGCGATGAAAAAGTCCCCAAGTTGTTGAACAGAAAGCAGCTTAGCTTTTATTCCCTTTAGCTTTTCCCCGGTCCATAAACAAGGAGGAGGGTGAAGGAATAAGCATTCATAATTTTGAGCAACATTGAGAGAACCGGCTATTGCATATTTTTGTTATCATATAAAAAAAAAAATTATGAGTAAAATAATCTCCAGGGAGCATGTGGGTGTATTTAGTTCGTGTTTCTCTGAATAGTTGGTTGGATTATTTATTTATTTGTTTATTATTATTTGTCATCATGAAGAATTGAAACAGTTTTTATATTAAGACATTTGGGAGGGGGAGGGGTGGGGCGTAATTTTTCCTCTTTGCCATTAATGCTTTTTTTAATTTTACATAGCAATGTATGATTGTATTTTTTTGTATACATTTTTTTTTTAGGAAATCTTGGCTACTTTTCTTCTGAAAGTGCAACCGTTGTAAGCAGAGAAGAGGCTTACAATGATAAAAAGGTAAAGGTAAAGGTGTCCCATAACCTGTGTGGTCGTAGAGGAGCAGGTGTCAGAGACCTCAGCTTCTCTAGGGCCAGCATGTTGAGGGCGGTGGCGCCCATCTCCTCTCCCTCACTGCTTTACCTTCCCTGACTTTAGGGCAGGTACCCATTTACAGCAGGGTGAAGTGGGAGAACTGTACTTTAGCCAAGGCGCGAAAACGGTCACCCATCCAACTGGCAACCACGCTCGACGCTGCTTAACTTGACTTGGGGAAAGCGAGCGCTCTGACCACTGAGCTATCCCGTCCCCTTACAATGATGCAGATGTCAGATTCTCCATCATTGTCTCTCCTTGACTACTGCTCCAAGGTTAACCAGTGGTGAGAGTTTATTTATTTATTTATTATTTATTTATTTATTTTTATTTATTTATTCTTTTATATCGAGGATAACAGAATAAGCAATCATGTGCTTTTTTTCATCCGGTCCCCGTGTGTATGCAGTTTTGTAAATATTGTCATCTGTTCCCACCGGCACACGATGGCCTACTCTTACGAAAAGCGGAACAGGATTAACGTGTGCACAAGATGTTCTGCGTGCGTTCACACACGGGGCCTCGGTTTAAAGTCTCATCCGAAGGACTTTTGGGGAGAGTGGAGTCAGCACGGATGTTAACTCCAGGAAGAAAATTTCCTCGACCGGACTCGAACCTGGGTCGTCAAATTGCCAGCGCAATGTTCTGACCACTAGGCTATCCGTCCCCCCCCCCCCCCCCGATAGAGTTTGGCGTATGTTTGGCGTATGTAACTGTTATTTTTTGTGTTGCCCACCATTAAGGTAACCACCAAGTTGGGACTTTGGGGATCAGTTCTCAAATGGGGAAGTTTTTAACCAAAGTGCTGATTATTATATCATACAAACAACGACTCAATGAAAGAAGAAGCATCAACATCTTGTTCTGTCACTAAAATTACTGGAAATTTTTTTTTTACTGCACGAGGTAAATTGAACGAAACCTAACATTCAGAAATGATTTTAAAAATTATTGGGAAAAAAAATCTTAAATAGTGGTCATTTCAAACAATATGTGCCCAAAGTGTAAAGAAATCACAAATGACACACAGTTTTAAGCTTTAGCTCTTGTAACTTATTTATCCAAAAATTGTTTGTGTGATATGCAGATTTGGAGAGAAGAGTACAGGCGATAGAGATGAG
Source organism: Stramonita haemastoma (assembly GCA_030674155.1). Lineage (NCBI taxonomy): Eukaryota > Metazoa > Mollusca > Gastropoda > Neogastropoda > Muricidae > Stramonita > Stramonita haemastoma. The sequence goes on from CM060349.1 coordinate 16,708,406, forward strand.
ATGCTTCCGAAGACTCCTTGGCATCTCCTACAAAGACCACATAAGCAACAAAGACGTGCATAAGAGAATCCAGCAAACCATTGGGCCCTACGAAAACCTAAAAATTGTAAAGAATCGTAAACTTAAATGGTATGGGCAAGTCACAAGATCAAAAGAACTTGCAAAAACTATACTGAAAAAGAGGCAGACCAAGGAAGAGATGGGAGGACAACATCAGGGAAGGGACAGGCCTAGAACTCCACAAAAGTTGAGAAAAGCAGAACAGAGAGAGGAATGGAGGGAACTGGTTGTCAAGTCTTCAGGGGTGCCCCCACGGTCGCCAGACTAAGCTTGGGATATATATAATATATATATATATATATATATATATATATATATATATATATATATATATATATAGATAGATAGATAGATAGATAGATAGACAGACAGACAGACAGACAGACAGACAGACAGACAGACAGACAGACAGACAGACTGATCGATCGATCGATCGATCAATAGATAGATATAGATAGATAGATAATAGATAGATAGATAGATAGATAGATAGATAGATAGATAGATAGATAGATAGATAGATAGATAGATAGACAAACCGACAGACACAGACAGACAGACGGACAGAAAGACAGTCAGAAAGACAGACAGACAGATAGATAGATAGATAGATAGACAGACAGACAGATAGATAGATAGATAGATAGAAGACAGACAGACAGACAGATAGATAGATAGATAGATAGATAGATAGATATAGATAGATAGATAGATAGATAGATAGATAGATAGATAGATAGATAGATAGATAGATAGACAGATAGACAGACAAACAGACAGAAAAACAGACAAACAAACAGAAAGACAGACAGACAGACAGACAGACAGACAGACAGACATGCCCTGCCCCCCCCCCCCCCCTACCATTTCCTTTCCAACTCTCCTTCCTCCCTCCTCCCCCAGGCCTCTGCCTCTAGTCAGCCAGGCATTGG
>CM060349.1:16721386-16726386 GCA_030674155.1 Stramonita haemastoma
TCGATATAAAAGAAAAAAAAGAATCTCTCTCTCTCTCTCTCTCTCTCTCTCTCTCTCTCTCTCTCTCTCTCTCTCTCTCTCTCTCTCTTCTCTCTCTCTCTCTCTCTCTCTCTCTCTCTCTCTCTCTCTCTCTCTCAAGGAAGATTTCCCCTTTCTTACCCACAGTCTTTACATTTTTAGTTGTTAATACATAGCTATTATGTCGACAGCTGGATCTGATGCACAGTATTAATACTGTATTTCAAGTAATGGACTGGCGTTTAGGACAGATGCTACATTGCTTGCAGTCTCACACAGCCTCTATCAACGCTACTCTGAACAACAAGTTTGACAATCTAGACAGCACACTCCGCCAGATGGTCTATGATGTCAACAGGCTGAAACAGTTTGCAAGCCAAGGGACAGAAGACATCAGAAATCTGCAAGAAGACTGCAGTTCAATACTACAGAGACTGGATACGCTGGAGCAGGTAGCTGAACAGACAGAAACAGAAGCGAAAACTTTCAACCTGAAATTCTTTGGAATCCATGAACCATCAGGAAGATACGGAACAACAAGTGAGGATCAAATTCTAGACATTCTGTCAGTACATTCAGACGTACGTGGACTCACGGGGATATAAGGAGGGCATTCCGTGTCGGAGGAAGAAGACAAAGTGATGAAGAAGCCCGCCCACTAATTGTACAGTTTCAGAGGTGGGGGACAAAATGGAAATATTGAGGACACAGAACTGCGAGACTCACTTAGAAGTGAAAACATCAGAGTGACTTCTGATTTAACATCAAGACAGAAGCAACTACTGGACTTTTACAAGCGGCAGGGAAAAAAACTGCGTTTTACAAAACATGGAAAATTACAAGTCATAGATAAGGACAGATATCAGCCCAGACCACGATTTCCAGATCGGCGAGATTCAGAAGACAGCTATGATGAAGACTGGCCTGAACCTTCAAGCAAAAAGAATAATTATTACAGGACGTCACAGAGAGGGGCATACGGAAATCGTAACCATGGCAGAAAACATGTCAGTCACAAAAGTCAGAGGGGAAGAGATGGACAACTACATTCCAAGTTACCATTTCAGGAGAGAACAGACGCTGATCGCCATGAAGACCATGCTGAGATAGCACAACCAAGGAAAATCAGAAACTACCAGCATGATGGAAATGGCTCATCCCATGTTACCCAACTTCCATATGGCAGAATATCAGGAGAATGGACGCAGACAAAACAACGTAAAGAAGCAACAGAGAGATCAACGTGACGGTTTTAGGGACAGGAAACTGGATTCTAGAGGGTCAAAAGGCAATCCTATCTGTCAGCAAGTGCCCAGTGGTGACCACGTCCAAAGAAAACAAAACGAGCAGAAGAAGCTTCACAACTGGCCACCAGCACGCTGCCAACAGAATGCCAGTGGCTCCAGGACACCAGACGTACAGCCAGGCAGTCCGCTCGATGCCCAAACCACACAGATGGCAGGCCTCCAGACAGGGGGAGTACAGCAACAACCAGCAGGACAGGGGGACAGGAGGCAGGAGGACACAGTCAGCAAGTTTCTGCACATTCTACAGAGACACAGTCCAGTGAACTGCTGCTGCTGCCAGCAAACACACATTCTGCTGAGTGTGCGACAAATAATGACGTGGACAATGATACTGACACAGACACAAGGGATACAGAAAACAGTAGAGTTGGGCAGACTGAGGACAAACAAACAGACATAAGGGAAATGAAATCATGTCAACAAAATGACAAAACACCACTGCAAAGTAACAACTGATAGAGAACTATATGCTGAACAAGACAAAGGTATTATGAACATGACTTCACAAAAATGCAAATTAACAGCATGCAGGGTGACTTGGACCAAATAGCTGACAAGGACATGGACACACAGCGGACTGAAAAAGGGATGGGGGAACCAGCATCAGAAGCCTCTTCCAAAGAGGAACAACAGGAGGCGGAAGGCGAATGTTCCGGGCCAGCCAAAGGGGGCAGTCGCTGGGGTCCAAAATTCCCCAGCCTGCCAGGTCACGTTCTACGCGCAAGACAGGAAGGAAAGTGCAGGCAAGAAGTGAATCACGACCAACAACAAGGACACTTCGCTCTGACAGCAAGCAGAAAAGAACACTTAGCCAAAGCAGTATCATTGATGCTTTTAGGCAGGGCCAAGACAAGGTTTTTAGCTGACAGTGTAGTCAGTGAGAAACAGGGAAATGACTCTGGGACCCCTTCACCTGGGAGGGAGAATGAATAGGGGTGTGGCCGGGCATCATACCATAGTAAGGCAAAGCATGGCGAAAATAAGCTTCTAAACCATAATGAACTAGAACATGCCTCAGATAAAAGTAAAAGTAAATATAGTGAGGTAACATTTTTATGCTACAATGTGTGTGGGTTAATCACTAAGTTAGATGACCCAGATTTTGTTAATTTTGTCACACAGTATGATTTTATTTCCTTAACAGAAACGTTTCTTTCTGGTAATCTAGAGACAGCATCATTTTCAAATTTAACAGTTATATTTCCAAAGCTACAAAGCTTACTAAACACGGCAGGACGCTCTGGAGGTGTAGCGGTTCTCGTGAGGAAATGTTACTCTGAGTATGTAAAAAGAATTCATACCGAAGTTGAAAATGTTGTTATATTGAATGTTAGTAAAGAGCTGTTGAACACAAAGAAAGACGTTATTTACATATCTGCATACATTCCACCATATGACTCGCCATTTTGGAGTAAAACAGACAATGGCTATGGATTGGAATTATTAGAGAAATGTGTTATAGACCTTTATGAAACAGTTGATGATTTCTATCTGATAGTTTGTGGTGATTTCAATGCGCGAACTGCTTCAAAAAATTATGATGACTTGGGTTCTGATGACATTCAGCCTTTTGATGTACATAACACAAATTATCATTATCTCTCTAGAGCATCGCATGATAAAGATGTTAATTTATTTGGTAGACAACTTTTGGAGTTTTGTAATGTGACTGACTGTGCAATTTTGAATGGTATGTCTGATTATGGTTATGATGGCAGTTGCACCTATATTGGTAGCTCAGGTGCTAGTGTAGTTGATTATTTTTTTTGTCTCTTGTGATTTGTTTTCCTGTGTGGAGATGGAACATTTGAAAGTGCTAGATGCAATAGACTCAGACCACTTACCTGTAGAACTAGTTGTTAAGCTCTGTATAAAACAGAGCAGTGAGGACAATGTAGGTACTGCTGACAAGGAAGAAAGAAAATCGTATGTGAGGGAGAAAATCATTTGGGAGAAAGAAAAGGAGGGGGATTTCAAAAAGGCAATTAACGAAAATACTATCAGAATTAAGATAGAAGAGGCTATTTCATACACTAACAATAATATAGACAAGGCCCTCGAGTTATTTGTTGATGGCTTACTAACGGCAAGTAAGTGCATGGTTAAGCAGTGTAATCTTGGTAAGAAGCACAGGCGATCACCTTGGTTTGACGCTGAGTGTCGCAGAGCAAAACAAACTAACAAAGAAGCAGTTAAGAACATTTAGAAGAACGGGGAAGGACTTTGACAGGAAAACGTATTTAGAAGGGAAAAAGCAGTATAAACTGTTGATAAAACAAAAGAAGAAATGGTTCAGGAAAGATCTTGCTGAGTTGTTGACTAAGAAAAGCAACGATTCAGCATCATTTTGGAAAGAACTGAAAAAGATTGGAGGGAGTGAAAGTATTGGCATCAGTGATCGAATAAAAACTAGAAGAGTGGCATGAACACTTCAAGAACGTGCACAATACTGGAAAAATACAGCCCATAGTTAACACTGATTTAGATAGTAGTTTGGAAGAAGACAAAGATCATATACTGAATATGCCCATTGTAAAAGAAGAAATTGAACGTGCATTTAAAAAAACTGAAATGTGGCAAAGCCCCGGGAATAGATAGTGTTACAGCAGAGATGCTAAAGGCTGGTAATGGAATTGTGGTAGAATTTTTGGAAAAATTCTTTAATCATATATTCAGTCAAGGTATCTATCCTAAAGAATGGGCAAAAGCAATTGTAGTTCCCATCTTCAAAAAGGGCAATGCAGACAACCCAGATAATTATAGAGGTGTTTCATTAATTAGCATATTGTGTAAATGTTATACATCAGTTCTCAACACACGACTGTACTTGTGGTTGGAAGACACTCATTACATTGTGGAAAACCAGGCTGGTTTTAGGAGAAGACATTCCACAGTTGACCATATCTTTACATTGTATTTGTTATACAGAAATGTCTTAATAGCGGGAAAAGAAAAACTGTGCGTGGCTTTTATCGATATTAAGAAAGCGTTTGACTCTGTACATCACCAAAAATTACTTGAAGCTCTTATTAATGCAGGGGTCAGGGGGAAGTTCTTTTGCTCCTCAAAGCTATGTATAGCTCACTTCTATCCTGTGTCAGAATTAATAATGAATATACCGACTTTTTCCATTGTCCTACAGGAGTTCGCCAAGGCTGTGTTCTTAGTCCTACCCTTTTTTCACTGTTTATAAATAATTTAGCTCAGCATATTAATGAAGTTGGTGTTCATGGTATTCAGCTTCTCCCAACAGTGACAGAATTGTTTATTCTCTTATTTGCCGATGACGTGGTTTTGTTATCAACCACCCCCAGAGGACTGCAGACTCAATTAAACCTTTTAAAGACTTGTTGTGATAAACTAAAGCTTAGAGTTAACAAAGAAAAGACTAAGGTTATGGTTTTTAGAAAAGGTGGACACTTATCAAAAAATGAAAAATGGTTTTATGATGGTGATCTTGTGGAAGTTGTAAATAGCTACACATATCTCGGATTCACATTTACCACAAAACTAAGCTGTAAAATTGGAACTGCTGCTTTTGTCACTAAAGGAAAAAGAGCGGTCCATATCTTAAGTAGAGCCTATTCAAAATGCAAAGAAATGACACAGAAAACTTTTTTCAAAATATTTGATGCAAAAGTGCAGTCCATATTAATTTATTCCTCTGAAGTCTGG
>CM060349.1:16741386-16748886 GCA_030674155.1 Stramonita haemastoma
AAAGTGGAAGGTGTAATGGAAGTTATTGAAGTGAGTGGAAGAGGTGGAAAGAGAAAACGTCATAAGATAGTATTTATGGTGGTATTTTTGTACGCTTTAAAAAAAAAAGTGATAACAATAATACTCTTAAAAACAGGAGCAAAAACAAAAAACTCAGCAAAGTAGGAACATTTAACAATAATAATGTAACTACAATAAATATTCAAGTTGGCTGTGCAATAAACATCCAAGAATGGTAAAGGCTAACTTTGAACTATCAAAATTTTTTTTTCCAGAGACTGCTCAGAAAATGCAGGCAAAAATGGTTTTACAATTGGGCACTCAAATATGATATGAGTGTTTGAAGTATGATCTCCACATAGACATCCGGCATTTTTGCAAAATTTAGTAAGGAATGTGTGTGTGTGTGTGTGTGTGTGTGTGTGTGTGTGTGTTGTGTGTGTGTGTGTGTGTGTGTGTGTGTGTGTGTGTGTGTAGCTTTCTTCAATTTAACGTCTCTTCACTCATAGTGATATTAGACGAGAAACAAAAGTAGAATAAAATTAATTGTGTCACTTGTGTGCTTGAGTGTGTATGTGCGAGTGTGTGGAGTATGTATGTCAGTGCACATGCCTGCATGTGGATATGAGCAAGTATGTGTGAGCGTGCATGTGCAAAATCATTTGTGTGTGTGTGTGTGTGTGTGTGTGTGTGTGTGTGTGTGTGTGTGTGTGTGTGTGAATGCGTGCAACTGTGCATGTAGGTTTGGGTTTGGTAACTAAGGTGGGTGTGTATGTATTTATCCCGTTGAGTGACTGAGAGAATTAAAAGTAAAATGAATAGAATAACGTCACCTACATGTGTCTATCCCTTATCAATCTTAAACCCAAATTCAGACCCATATAATCTATTTCTTGAAGAAAAACGGGGACGGGGGGGGGGGGGGGGGGGGGGGGGGGGTAAATTCCTGAACAAATTAAACTCCTAACAAGAAAATTTACAAAAATTCGCCAACAGGGCTTTTAACTAAACTTTTAACTATTTCAAACATAATCACATTATCATCCAATACTTTTTCATATGACATTAATGAAAACTTATCTATGAGAGTACTATGAAAATAAGGTTGAAGTAGTTTACAATGAAAAATTTATATGTCTAGGTGATAAATCAGAGCCACATATACATCTTATTTCTTTACAAAATTTAGTTCTAAAAGCGTCCAATCGAAAATCTATATACCAGGCTTCTTAACAGTCTGTTATAACAATGGCGCACTCTGTCACATCTCAACGACTCTGCTCTTGAAGAATTCTTTCGTAAATTATAAAAATGGTTCCAACAAGCTTTTTCCAGTAAATGGTTGCCCTCCTGAAGACTAAGTGGAAGATTTAGAGGTGTTGTATCTTCAGCATCAATGTCCATTGCAGCAGCTTTTGCAGAGCTGTCAGCCCATTCGTTTCCATGAATTCCACAATGTGATGGTATCCAGCAAAAGGCAATGGTAGTACCTCGTAAAGACAGAAAATGTACAAGATGAGTAATTTCAATGATTAATTCTCCTCTTACTTTTGTGCTAAAAGTTTTAAGTGCTTGCAAAACAGATTTAGAATCAATGCAAAACAACACCTTATATATATTCATTGGTAAATCTAATAAAAAATTTAAAGCCATTAACACAGCAATAAGTTCTGCAGTAAATATAGAATAACTTTTGCCTATATGATAGGATTTTTCTATCTTCAATGTTGGAACTACAAAAGCAGATCCAGCCTGCCCACTTTCAAACTACAGAACCGTCAGTAAAAACTTTAAGATAATCATTATAGTTTTCGTCAATATGAGCTCTAGCTATAGCAGCTACAACAGGGCTTTCTTCTTTTCTGATATTAGTATAATCAATATCATACTCAGCTCTGTTTAGTTCCCACTTTGGAATGGTAGAAAAAGCTGGTCGAGGAGCTACACTTCTGACGTTCATTCCAGAAGATATGAACAGATCAGAAGTGTATGAGCTGATTGTTGTCAGTGATTTTATGAATTTGGCTCTCTTGGGAAAACTGACATCAGATTTTAACGTAAGTTCTTTTAAATTAGAATTCGGAATAGTAGAACCTCTTAAAATGTACTTTGCTGAAGCTAGGTGAATTTGCTCTTCAAAAGGTAAGATACCTATTTCAGCATACATTCTTAAAGTTGATGTATGTACAGGAACGCCAATTGCCAATTTGAAAGACTTGCTATCTACACTCTGCATTTTTCTCAATAAATACTTAGGAGCAGAGAAAAAAATTTCCTGTGCATAAGTTAACTTCGAACGAACAAGAGCTGTTGCTAAATGAATAAGAGATGAAATATCTTGGCCCCATTGTTGTTTGCTAACAATTTTTAGGACATTTAGACTTTTTCTGGCTTTAGTCAGGACATGCTCTATGTGGTTATTCCATGTTAGTTTTGAAGTGAGAAATACCCCTAAAAATTTTGCAGTTTGTCTGTATTCTAATACAGAATCTCCAATTTGAAAGGAAGGTAGTACCTGTGGATCGTAGCCTGTATTGAAAAGCATCATATGTGATTTTTCAGGGGATGCATTAATCCGTTTTCTTTCATAAATGTATGTATTTTACTTAACTCATGTTGATAAGCCTTTTTAATGTAGTTAAGAGATCGTAATTGAGTGTGTCTTTTCATGGTAACTTTCATCCATACGCATAAGTCATCTGCGTACTGAACCAGTTCAATATTGCTGGACACTGCATTGGGAAGATCGTATGTTAAAATATTGAAAAGCATTGGTGCCACTACTGATCCTTGCGGGATCCCCATATCTATAAACCTTGGACTTGAGTAAGTGTGTCCAATTTTTGTTTGAATAGATCTATTATACAAAAACGTTTTAAAATAATTATACATGCATCCAGACAGACCAATCATTTTAAGCTTATGCAGTAATCGTAAGTGCCATACTTGATCATATGCTTTCCTGATATCAAAGAAAGTAGCAAGTACATTTTTTCGTCTGGCAAATTGATGCTTTATTTGAGTAGTAAGTTTAATAAGATGATCTACTGTTGATCTATTTTTCCTAAAACCTGCTTGGCATACAGGAATAATATTCTTTTTCTCACAGTAATGAGCAAGTCTATTCAATATTATTCTTTCCATTAACTTTCCTACATGAGAGGTCAGTGAAATAGGTCTATAACTACTTAAATCGGATCTTTGTTTACCTTGTTTATGAATAGGTACAACTACAGATTGCTTCCATAATGATGGCATAGACCCTTCTGACCAACATTTTTGGAAAAATTTATGAAGAAATATAGTACAATTTTCAGGCAAGTGTTTTATCATTTCATTAGAAATAGCATCAATACCCACTGAAGATCTCTTGGAGCTAAGGGAAGAAATGGCATCCTTTAATTCTTGGAAAGTAATGGGGGCATTTGTATAATGGTCTTTATCTTCTTTCGGATCTGTATATTTTCCTAGGCATGCTTCCTTTGCTCTATAAATTCTGTCTTTTTCAGCTAACCCCTCTGAACGACTTGTCTCAGAAAACATGTCTACAAAAGCTTCAGCCTTTTCAAAGGGGGTTGGGAATTTCTTTTTTCTCTAATTTTATGGGATAATCTGGTAAATGTATACCGTTTTTCATCTCTTTCAGTTTTTTCCATAACTTTTGTTGATCTTTTGAGCCTAATATGTCATTTTTACAAAAGGTTGACCAGTGCTGAAGCTTAGCTTGTGCTATTACTTTATTGCAATAATTTTTTGCCTTTTTCATTTCTAAAATTTTACTTACATTAGTCCTGTCTTTAAGATAGATATTAAATGTTTTCTTTTTGTATTGCCTTGCTATTTCACACGACTCATTCCACCAAACATTGCCAAATTGTTTATTTGACTTTACTAAGCTACATTTCGAAATGGATTTATTTGCTGCATTTATAACAGCTTCAACAAATTTAGCATATGCTTCATCTATATTACTAGCTATAAATTCATCAGTATTACATTGAGAGAGAATACTGTGAAAAGCATTCCAATTAGCATTACGATAATTGAATTTGGGTATTTTATCCTCAGAAACACTGCTAGAGACCTGTCTGTTGTTTATAGTAACTACAATAGGTAAGTGATCGCTGCCTAAAGTATCTTTAATGGTTTTCCATTCACAGTTAGGAGCAATTACAGGAGATACTAAAGAGAGGTCAATAGCAGATGCTCTGTGGTTTGCAGAATCAGGGATTCGTGTTACACTCCCATCGTTTAATAAACATAAAGATGAATCCACAATGTTTTCCACGAAATGGTTATTTATATTTACTGTACAATCCCTGTCCCAGAATGGTGAGTGGGCATTAAAGTCACCACCCACTAGCCATTTTTCATTTTGGTCTTGTAACAAAGGTAGCCACTCCATGTTTTCATTATCAGGACCTTTTGGCAGGTATACGGAAATTACATTTATTATGAGTGATTCATCAAACTTAACTCTGGCTGCACATGCATTGATATTCCTTGCCGTTTTGTAAGGTGGAGGAATGTGATTATAATCTAAGTTTTCCTGGATATAGATAGCTGTGTTAATTTTTCCTTTGTCATCTTCAGACTGAAAGACAGGTGGATAGTAATAACCTGTTCGTCTGGGAAGTTTACTTCTACTTATATTCAATGACTGCAGAAGTAACAAATGATACTTATTTTTTGAAAGATGTTGAACAAGAAAATGTAGATTTCTTAAAATAGATCGACAATTCCATTGCAATATTGCAATGTTAGTATGATTCTTCATTGACAAATTTTTTTTTAGTAATAATGCAACCATAAAAACAAGCAAAAACCAAACAAACAAACCTGTTTATGTTTAATTCCTAAAGAGGAGTGTAAAAAAAAAAAAAAATTAAAAGACTGAAATAATGTGATTATAGACTAAGAAGAAGGAAATGCCCTCTCTAAAAAAAAAAAAAAAAAAAAAAAAAAAAAAAAAAAAAAAAAAACCAACAACAACAAACAAACAAACAAGAAAAACAATCTATAAATAAATAAAATAAGAAAAGAAAGGAAAAAAAAAACACTGAAAACAGCTAGATTAACAGGAATGAACAACAAAGGGAACAACTTCCAAACTAGAACAGACTGGATTTATCAAAATGCAGTCAACAAGTGGCGGGAAAACAATCAGTTAATATGTGCTGATTAAAGCAAACACTTTTTTTTTTTTTTTAAAGTTAACGCAAAGAGTACGGAGCATGACAGGTACCTACTCCTTTAAAAAAAAAAAATATATATATGTATATATATATTCTTTTTCTTTTCAACTAATACAACCATTCATTCAATATATCAAATCTACTTCCCCACGGTTCCATAGGGCCTCCTCCATAGCGTGGATGCTGTGGCACATATGGGTAGGGTCCAGGCAGGCGTGGGAGGAAACGTCTGGTCTTCTTTGGAGTTTCCCAGAAGAGTCCTCGTACATAAGGTGAAGGAATCAAGATGGCGGAAACAGTCAGTCGCCAGACTCCAGCGTAAGAAGTTTATTCGCAGTTGTACGGGTAGTATGACCAGGACTACCAGATCTAAAAGTCAGGGCGCTCGCGCATCCTTCCCAGCAGCGAAAAAAAACCAAAAGCTGCGGGAAAGGAAGCGCAGAGTCGGAAGAACCAGGTCTTCCCGCCCTGACTGGATCTGCTGCCCGGTCTGTTGATGACGGCCAGCCACAGGAACAGACAGAACAGCCAGCGCTCCCTGTGGATGCGGTAAGTGCCGTTAATGATCTGAAGGCAGTCATCAAATCATTGTGTGATCAAATAAATAATTTGGAAAAAACTGTTGAAGACCAAAAGAAAATGTTCAATACTTTTCTTGCCGAAAAGTCGACTAGATCTGTTTGTGTTAGGGACGGAGCAACACAGACAGACAATGTCTCCGAAAGAAGTAGAGCAAGCCCGACTGGCACAAGCAGATCTAGTCCCTCCTATGCTGATATTTGTAAGTTGAAGTCGACCCAGGCAGTTGCGGGAACAGTACCAAAGCCAGCTGCACTGCCTGTGGTTGATAAAACTTCAAAACAAAAAAAGGACAACAAAAGACCTGCAGTTCAACATAATGACGTCAAAATGGTCAAAACATCAAATGACGCCATGAAAAAATGTACAATTACAAAACCTAAACTAAAAAAGACTGAGGATTCAGAACTCCCTCATGTTGTCATTCTTCATGATTCTGTAGCAAACAGAGTCAATGACAAGAGGTTGGGCCGTTCCTACGGCTTTGATGCCTTCTCTCACAAAGCATACACAATAGACAGTATCTCTTCTACATTTTATTCTGTGGTTTCTTCTTCTGAAAAATCCCCAGATGCTGTTGTTATCCACTGTGGGGTCAATGATTTAAAGAAAAAAGATTCAGAACTTTGTAGCAAATTGTTTATAAAATGCGTGAAAGAAATTGCAACAAAACATCCAAAATTAAAAATAATAGTTAGCAAAATTGCTCCTGTAAAACATACAGAGCTGAACTTGAAACGAGAAGTTTTCAATGCTCTTATCATGTCTGCTTTTTTTGGTGTTGACAATGTCTCTTTTGTTAGTCATGCCAGTCTGAACAACAACTACAGGACCCTTAGAGACGGTATTCACCCTACGTCCAGAGGGGCCAGCGTGTTGGCAGGGAACCTGGGCAGGCATGTACGTGTGTGTGTGTTGTGTGTGTGTGTGTGTGTGTGTGTGTGTGTGTATGTGTGTGTGAATGCGTGTATGTGCGTGTAAGTGTGTTTGTAAGTGTGTGTGTGTGTTTGTGAATGTGTGTGTGTGTGTGGACGTGCATGCACGCACGCTCGCGCGTGTGTGTGTGCGTGCGTGTGTGTGTGCGTGTGTATGTGTGTGTGAATATTTATGCGTGTATGTTTTTGTGTGTGTGTGTGTTTGTTTGTGTGTTTGTATGTGTGTGTTTGTGTGTGTTTGTATATTATGTTTGTTTATGTGTGTGTTTGTGAATGTGTTTGCATGTGTGTGTTTGTGTGTGTGTGTGTGTGTTTGTGTTTGCATGCGTGTGTTTGTGTGTGTGTGTGTGTGTGTGTGTGTGTTTGTGTTTGTGTAAGTAATAGATTTTGTGATAGTGCATGGTAATTATTTGTTTAGGGAATTTTATTACCTTTAGATATACATATTTAGTAAGTCATTCCATCATAACAACATGCAAAATTTGTGTATGTTAAAGAGAGAGAGAGAGAGAGAGAGAGAGAGAGAGAGAGAGAGAGGAGAGAGAAGAGAGAGAGAGAGAGACAGAGAGAGAGAGAGACAGACAGACAGACAGACAGACAGACAGACAGACAGACAGACAGACAGACAGACAGACAGACAGACAGACAGAACAAACAGACAGACAGACAGACAGACAGACAGACAGAAACAGAGTGAGTTCAAGTCCTTATGTGCCTTTTTACATCCAGTCTCCGCCCTTTTCAGGAGAGAGAGAGAGACGCTTTTAACGCTTTAACGCTTTAACAATTTT
>CM060349.1:16753886-16756386 GCA_030674155.1 Stramonita haemastoma
AGGTAAAGGTGTCCCATAACCTGTGTGGTAGTAGGGGAGCGAGGCATCAGCGACCTCAGCTTCTCTAGGGGCCAGCATATTGAGGGCGGTGGCGCCCATCTCCTCTCCCTCGCTGCTTTACCTTCCCTGACCCTAAAAAGGGCAGGTACCCATTTACAGCTGGATGAACTGGGGGGACTGTACTGTAGCCAGGGCGTGCAAACGGTCACCCATCCAATTGGCAATCTTGCTCGACGCTGCTTAACTTGACTGGGGGAAAGCGAGCGCTCTGATCACTTAGCTATCCCGTCCCCCCTCCTACCTGTACGAAATTCGTGGGATTTTTCCCCTGGAGTTAACATCAGTGCTGACTCCACTCTCCCCCAAAAGTCCTTCAGATGAGACTATAAACTGAGGTCCCGTGTGCCAACGCACGCAGAACATCTTACGCACACGTTAAATTCTTTTCCGCTTTTCGTAAGAGATGGCCATTGTGTGCCGGTAGGAACAGATGACAAGATTTACAAAACTGTATACACACGGGGAGTGGATGTAAAAACGTACATGAATGCTTATTTTCCATTATCCTCGATATAAAAGAATAAATGAATAAATAAATAAATAAAATTGCCTACTCTTCCGAAGAAAGGGGAAACGAGTTTTTAACGTGTGCGCAATATATTCAGCGTACATTAAATTTGTGCCGCCGCCGTAGTCTAGTGGTTAGGGCGTTGGACTCGTAATCTAAAGGTTGCGGGTTCGATCCCAGCTTTCGGCTATGGCGTTGTGCCCTTGGAAAAGGCACTTTACGGCTATTTTCTCACCCCACCCAGGTGTAAAAGGGGTACCAACCTTATGTTGGGGGTTAACCCTGCGATAGACTGGCGTCCTATCCAGGGGGGAGTCTATGACTCTCAGTCGCTTAACGCCACAGAAACCGGGATAAGCACCGGCCTGATGAGCCCTAGGCTCGGGACAGACTTTAACTTAACTTAACATTAAATTTGCACACGGGGCCTCGGTTTATAGTCTCATCTAGAGGAACTTTTCTGGGGGGTGGGTAGGGGGGAATTGGAGTCGGCACTGATGTTTGTTAACTCCAGGGGGAAAATCCCCAACAATGGGGGAATCGATCCCAGGCATTCAGATCCCATGCTCAAGGCTCTGACGGCTTTAAGCGATGTTGCCCCCCCCCCCCCCTTCCCCTCTCTTCCCCTTTTAGTTATGTTTCCCCCTGTTTCTGTTTGCAGAGTACAAAGACAAGCTTCACAGCTTGGAATCCATTCTGCCGCAAGTTTCCAAGAAGAGGGCTCGAAAGCTGGTAAGAAAAGTTATGAAACCTTAGGTGGGCGTGTGTGTTTTTTTTCATTAAAAAAACAACAACAAAACATGTTTTTAAGCAACTACTATTGTGCTGCTGTTTGTTGCTAGTGTCTGCTTTCCGCTGCTGTAACAACAGCAACGATGATGATGATGATGCTAATAATAATAACAACAATAATATATAATGATAATGATAATGGTAATAACGATAATAATAATAATAATAATAATAATAATAATAATAATAATAATAATAATAATAATAATAATAATAATAATAATAATAATAATAATAATAATAATAATAATATGAATGATGATGATGATGATGATGAATGAATAGATGAATGATGATAGATAGATGATGACGAACGAACGACGACGACGACGACGACA
This sequence comes from Stramonita haemastoma, assembly GCA_030674155.1. Classification (NCBI taxonomy): domain Eukaryota; kingdom Metazoa; phylum Mollusca; class Gastropoda; order Neogastropoda; family Muricidae; genus Stramonita; species Stramonita haemastoma. The sequence goes on from CM060349.1 coordinate 16,755,585, forward strand.
CAACAACAAACAACAACAACAACAACATAATATAATATAATAATAATATATAATAATAATAATAATAATAATAATAATATAATAATAAAATATAATAATATTATAATGATGATGATGATGATGATATGATATGATGATGATATAATAATATCTATAAATACATACTTACTATTACTAAATACTACTACTACTACTACTACTACACTACTACTACACTACACTCACTACCACTACCACTCCACTACTACTACTACTACTGCTGCTGCTGCTGCTACTACTACTACTATACTACCACCACCACCACCACCACCACCACCACCACCACCACCCTCAAAAATTCTTTTTAAAAAAACCAGTGGAACTAATAATGATAGTTAGTGACTGATAGACTAGCTGCTTTAAGAGAAGTGAACTTTTGTCTAAGAAAATAGTAGTAATTTTGGAAAAAAGGAAGATGAAATTTTTTTATGACGATTACATAGAAACTGTTATTCCTCACGTGGATGCTGTTACTCTTTTTAGGTATATCGTTTCATATTTTTTAGTAGAATTGGTTGGGGTTTTTTTGGCTTTTGTTCTAAATAATCTGATTTTTTTTTTATCATAGTGGACATTTTTTGGTGCTGTTAGTAGACTTGACTTTTCAGGTTAAGATGAGAACGTAGACAACGTTAACTCCTGTTCCACTTTTAGTAAGAGTAGGCCATTGTGTGCCGGTGGGAAGAGATGACAAGATTCACAAAACTGCATACACAAGGGAACTAGATGTAAAAAAAAAAAAAAAAGAAAGCACATGAGTTCT
>CM060349.1:16771386-16778886 GCA_030674155.1 Stramonita haemastoma
GAACACACCTGCGAATTGTGCGACGTTCTGTTTGTTGGGGGGGGGGGGGGGGGGGGGGAGTTGAAAACCTTCTATTGGATACATTTTTAAATATCTGCAGTCTGTTACAACAACAACAACAACAATAAATATAATAATATAATAATAATAATAATAATAATAATAGTAACAATATAATAATAATAATAATAATAATAAAATAATTGTTATTATTATTATTATTATTATTATAATTATATTATTATTATTATTATTATTATAATCGTTATGATCAAAAGGACTAGCAAAAACAATACTGCAAGGCACTGTCCAAGGAGGAAGAAAAAAAGGCACACCATACAAGGAAGAAATGGGAAGACAACATCAGCGAATGGACAGGCCTAGAACTCAACACAACCCCGAGAAAGGCAGAACAGAAAGAGAGAGGAATGGAGGGAACTGGTTGTCAAGTGTTTAGAGGTGTGCCCCAATGGTCGCCAGACTAAAGGATAGATAGATAGATAGAATTACTATGATGATGACGATATTAATGATAGTGATGATGATGATGGATGTAAGTAAAGAAATAAAGAGAAGAAGAAGAAGAGAGAAGGTTTTTTTTTTTAAACAAATATCTTTTGAGTGACGACATCCCACATTTTTTCCACATTCGTGTTTGTGGTATGAGGTAGAGTTCTTCTTCAGCGCCTGATTCGAAGCCCGAGTTGTTCTTTAAAAAAAAAAAAAAAAAAAAAGAAGTTTTCAGCGTTGGTTGGTGTTGGTTTTTTTCGGGTTTCTTTAGGATTCTAACTTTTAAAGTTGATTTTGAATTTTAAACTGTAGTTGTTTATTTGGGTCAACACGCTTTTTATTTTAAATTATTTTTTCCTATTATGTGGCTATTAGGGGGACGGGATCTCTCTGTGGTCAGGGCGCTCGCTTTCCCCCAGCCAAGGTTAAGCAGCGTCGAGCATGGTTATCAATTGGATGGATGACTGCACGCCTTGGCTTCAGTACAGTCCCCCAGTTCACCCAGCTGTAAATGGGTACCTGCCCTCTTTAGGGTCAGGGAAGGTAAAGCAGCGAGGGAGAGGAGATGGGCGCCGCCCTCAACATGCTGGCCCCTAGAGAAGCTGAGGTCTCTGATGCCTCGACCCCCTACGACCACATAAGGTTATGGGACACCTTTACCCTTTTACCTTTTATTATGGGGCTACTGTTATTGATCAAGATTAAGCCGTTTAAAAAGAAAAGTGACGTTCACCTCGTAATGAGTCAGATAGCACCAAAGGTCAATTTCTAGTTTGTGGACATGTTATTCATCTGCAATAAAGAAGCTGTTCAATAAAAAAAATAATAAAAAAAAGAATAAAAATCGGACAAGTCTGTGAAAAGTTATTACAACTTGAAAGGATAGACTGCTGGAAATGACAAAAATAAGATATGGACAAATTTAGCATCCTCACAGTGGCTCAGAATGAGGGCGTGGGTATTAAAAAAAACACACACACAACAGGTTTAAAGGCAAAAAGAAGCAAAAATTATACCTGGATATAATTATTATGACATGGCAAAAGAATTGCTAGAGTTTAAAAATCAATCAAAATATCACAATCGACAGCCTGACCCTCACCTGCCTAAAATGAAGTGGGTAAGGTGCTAAAAGACTCATTTCGTGGTGGAGTGTCACAAACGTAAAATGTCCCATAACCTGTGTGGTCATAGGGGAGCGAGGTATCAGAGACCTCAGCTTCTCTAGGGGCCAGCATGTTGAGGGCGGTGGCGCCCATCTCCTCCTCTCCCTCGCTGCTTTACCTTCCCTGACCTAAAAAGGGCAGGTACCAATTTACAGCTGGATGAACTGGGGGGGGGGGGGGGGGGGGGGGGGGAAACTGTACTGTATGAAGCCAAGGCGCGCAAAGGTCACCCATCCAACTGGTAACCATGCTCGAAGTGCTTAACTTGACTTGGGGGGGAAAGCGAGTGCTCTGACCACTTAGCTATCCCGTATGCCTCTCCATCGTGTCACAAATTATCTATTTATTATCTATATATATATTTTTATTTATATATATTCTATATATACTATATTTTTTATATATTTATTATTATTATTATTATTTATATTATATAATTGCCACCGCTGTAGTCTAGTGGTTAGGGCGTTGGACTCGTAATCTAAAGGTTGCGGGTTTGATCCCAGCTTTTGGCTATGGCGCTGTGCCCTTGGAAAAGGCACTTAACGGCTATTTTCTCACCCCACCCAGGTGTAAAAGGGGTACCAACCTTGTGTTGGGGGTTAACCCTGCGATAGACTGGCGTCCTATCCAGGGGGGAGTCTATGACTCTCAGTCGCTTAACGCCACAGAAACCGGGATAAGCACCGGCCTGATGAGTCTTACGCTCGGGACAGACTTTAACTTTAATCTCTCTCTCTCTCTCTCTCTCTCTCTCTCTCTCTCTCTCTCTCTCTCTCTCTCTCTCTCTCTCTCTCTCTCTCTCTCTCTCTCTCTCTCTCTCTCTCTCTCTCTCTCTCTCTCTCTCTCTCTCTCTCTATATATATATATATAATGTGGACCAGGGGGTGATTCAAGTGGGGAGTCTGGACACAGTGTGGCAGATCAACTATGATTGGGATCGGATCGAGTTCTTCGAGTAAGGATTTGTTTGTCTGTCCGTCTGTCTGTCTGTCTGTCCGTCTGTCTGTCTGTTCTGTCTGTCTGTACATTCGTCTTTCCATTCATTTCTTCTTTTTCTTCTTCTCATAGTCTTTTGGATGAGACGATAAACCGAGGTCCCGTGTGTTATACATCACTATTTAGCGCACGTAAAAGAACCCACGGCAACAAGGGGGTTGACCCTGGCAAAATTCTGTAGAAAAAAGCCACCATGATAGGGAAACAATTAATACAGTTGCATACAGGAAAAATAAAAAATAATGGGTAGGCGCTGCACTTGTGGCGACGCGCTCTCTCCGGAGTGCCCCGAATTCACGAGAAAATCTGCTATGACATAAAGTGGTACAAAATACAATGCAAATTAGTTTAATGTCCATTCACTACAAGGTGATTTAGACAAATGATGTCTTTCTATTCATCATTCTGAGTATGTGTATGTGTGCGTGTGTGTGTGTGTGTGTGTGTGCTTGTGTGCGTACGTGCGCGTGTATGTGTGTGTGGTACGTGCGTGCGTGCGTGCGTGTGTGTGTGTGTGGTGTGCGTGTGCGTGTGTGTGTGTGTGTGTGTGTGTGTGTGTGTGTGTGTGTGTGTGTGTGTGTGTGTGTGTGTGTGAGTGTGCAAGGCTTCTCTAAGCGCAAGGTTTTGTTTTTGTTGTTTGTTTTTTAATCGTGCATTGCCCCAAACTGAATGTTATATTTATTTATTTATTTATTTATTTTATTATTTTATATTATATCGAGGATAATGGAATAAGCACTCATGTACTTTTCTACATCCAGTTCCCTTGTGTATGCAGCTTTGTAAATCTTGTCATCCTGTTCCCACCGGCACACGATGGCCTAGTCTTACGAAAAGTGGAACAGGATTTAACACGTGCGCAAGAATTTCTGCGTGCGTTCGCACACACACGGGGCCTGGTTTATAATCTCATCCGAAAGACTTTAGCGAGAGTGGAGTCACAACACTGATGTTAACTCCCAAGGAGAAAAAATCTCCTCGACCGGATTCGAACCCGGATGGTCAAATTGCCAGCGCAATGTTCTGACCACTAGGCTAGGCTATCCGATTCCCTGTGTGGGGATTTTTCTCCTGGAGTTAACATCAGTGCGGACTCCACTCTCCCCAAAAGTCCTTCGGGATGAGACTATAAACCGAGGCCCCCGTGTGTGAACGCACGCAGAACATCTTGCGCAGATGTTAGATCCTGTTCCGCTTTTCGTAAGAGTAGGCCATCGTGTGCCTGTCTGTCGGTGGGAACAGATGACAATATTTACAAAACTTGCATACACACTGGGGATTGGATGTAAAAAAAAAAAAAGAGACAAAAAAAAGCACAAGAGTGCTTATTCCATTATCCTCGATATAAAATAATAAATCAATAATTTAAAAAAATCAATCAATCAATTGGTTTATAACCTCATCCCAAAGACTTTCTGAGGAGAGTGGCGTCACAACACTGATTGTTAAACTCCCAAGGAGAAAAAAATTAATCTCCTCGACCGGATTCGAACCCGGGTGGTCAAATTGCCAGCGCAATGTTCTGACCACTAGGCTAGGCTATCCGATTCCCTGTCGTGGGGATTTTTCTCCTGGAGTTAACATCAGTGCGGACTCCACTCTCCCCAAAAGCCCTTCGGGATGAGACTATAAACCGAGGCTCCGTGTGTGATGAACGCACGCAGAACATCTTGCGAAGAGGTTAGATCCTGTTCCGTTTTTCGTAAGAGTAGGCCATCGCCCAACCCCTGCAACACCTCCTACTAGCCACACAGGATCGTGAAGCATAGAAAAAGATCTCTGTTGCGTCTTCTCTCATGTCTCCCCTATGTCCTTTGGGACATGGGACTGAGTGAGAGTGAGTGAGTGAGGCCATCGTGTGTCTGTCGGATGGGAACAGATGACAATATTTACAAAACTTGCATACACACTGGGGACTGGATGTCAAAAAAAAATCCCATTATCCTTGATATAAAAAAAAATAATAATCAATTTTTTTTTTTTTAAAGAATAAAATATCCCGTTCCCCCCCCCCCCCCCCCCCCCCCCCCCCCCCCTTGATGCTATTGATTGTGTCTATTCATTCAGCTTTAACGCCGACCCGACCCAGCGTCACTCCTTCTGGTCGCTGGTGGTGGGGGGGATGGTGGGGTGGACAGCCACTTACGGGTGTAACCAGGCTTCTGTTCAGCGCTACTGTGCACTGCCCTCACTGACCAAGGCTAAAATGTAAGGAGGAGGGAGAGATGAGTGAGTGTGTGGGTGGTGGGTGGGGGTGGGGGAGGGGGAGAGGGGAGGGTGGTGGTGGTGTAGGGGTGTGGGTGGGTTGTGGGGGTGTTTGGGTGTGTGTGTGGGGATGTGTGTGTAGGGTGTGTGTGTGAGACAGTGTGTGTTTGAGACAGTGTGTGTGTGTGTGTGTGTGTGTGTGTGTGTGTGTGTGTGTGTGTGTGTGTGGTGTGTGTGTGTGTGTGTGAAAGTCAAAGTCAAAGTCAAAGTCAAAGTCAAAGTCAAAGTCAAACTTTATTTTTCAGATGGTACATTGGATAAGCAGTGCAAGTGGGTTTCTTTTATTAAGCCATCAATCTAAGTGTATGCGTGCGTGTGCGTGTGTGTGTTCTGTGTGTGTGTGTGTGTGTGTGTGTGTGTGTGTGTGTGTGTGTGTGTGTGTGTGTGTGTGTGTGTGTTCTGTGTGTGTGTGTGTGTGTGTGTGTGTGTGTGTGTGTGTGTTGTGTGTATGTGTGTGTCACAGTGTGTATGTGTTGTGTGTGACAGTGTGTGTATGCGTGTGCGTGCACGCACGTCCGCTCACGCGCGCGCGCGCACGCACACGCCCGTGCGTCGTATTGGTATGAATATAATGAGTGTATCTATACCTCTGTATGTCTGTGTATGAAATCTGCGTGTCTGTGTCTATGTCCGCGTAATATAATTATGCGGGCGCACACGTTGCAAACTCACATGCATGTATGTGCGTGCGTGCGTGCGTGCGTGCGTGCGTGCGTACATCATGCTTGTGATTCTGATTGTCCTCGGTCTCTCGACCAGATCTGTTCTGCTCAACATGTTGGGGGTGACGATTCTTGTGACTATTACGTCATTGGCTGGCATCGTCATCTTCGCTTATTACGTACAACAAGACTGCGACCCTTTGACGTCAGGCCGTATCGACAATTCCAATCAGGTGAACGGGGTTTATTCATTTTTTATTTATTTACTTACTTATTTACTTATTCTTTTATATCGAGGATAATGGAATAAGCACTCTTGTGCATTTTTACGTCCAGTCCCCTGTGTGTATGCAGTTTCGTAAATGTCATCTGTTCCCATCATCATCATCATCATCATCATTCATCTTTTTTATATCCGAAATATTTATGTACGTTGCTTAAAATCTGACATTATTCATTTCAATGGAGTATAATAATTATGTGTGATGTTGATGCATTATGTATTAGAGTGTAATGCTACACATTTTCTCTCTGTTATGATGTTAAAGCACTTTGAGGTGGGGTTGGAAGTGGTGATGGTGGTTGGTTGGGGGGGGGGGGGGGGGTAGGGGTAGGGGGGGGGGTCTGAGGGCGGGTTGAAGGGACGGTGGGATGTCGTTAGAGGGGTGGGGTGGGGGGGGTAGGGGTGGAGTTGGGGGGTGGGGGAGAGTTTTTGGTGATTTTTGTTAGGCAGGATTCTTTCCAAGTTGGATAGACTGTGAATAATTGTTATAGCTAGGGCAGCATGGAGTGGTTTTGAATCGTTCAGATGTGTGTGCGTGTGTGTGCGTGTGCGTGTGTGCGTGTGCGTGTGTGTGTGTGTTTATTTATTTATTTATTCTTTTATATCGAGGATAGCAGAATAAGCAATCATGTGCTTTTTTTTCATCTGGTCCCCGTGTGTATGCAGTTTTTGTAAATATGTGACGCTCCACCACGAAATGAGTCGCTTAGCACATTACCCAATTTTGCGCTAGGAGCCATTAAAGGCAGATGGGGGTCAAGTTGTCAAATTTATGATTTTGATTAATAAGAAAACTTTATCTGTTTATCTACTTTATAATGAAATATCAAGGCATAAGTTTTATTCTTTTTTATTTTAAATATGTTCTAAAAATACCCAAGCCCTCATTCTGACAACCTGTTACGAAAATAAACTTGCCCGTTTCTCATTTTGTCACATCCTGCAGTGTATCATTTCAATTTGTAATAACTTTGCACAGAATTGTCCGATTTTCAATCTGTTTTTTGTATTGGATAGCCATTTCATTGCAGATTGATAAAATGCCAATAACTAAAAATTGACCTGTGGTGCAATGCGACTCCTTATGTGGTGGAGCGTCACATATTGTCATCTGTTCCCACCGGCACACGATGGCCTACTCTTACGAAAAGCGGAACAGGATTTAACGTGTGCGCAAGATGTTCAGCGTGCGTTCGCACACGGGGCCTGGGTTTTTAAAGTCTCATCCGAAGGACTTTTGGGGAGAGTGGAGTCGGCACTGATGTTAACTCCAGGAGAAAAATTTCCTCGACCGGACTCGAACCCGGGTCGTCAAATTGCCAGCGCAATGTTCTGACCACAAGGCTATCCGTCCCCGTATCCGTCGTATCTATCCGTGTGTGTGTGTGTGTGTGTGTGTGTGTGTGTGTGTGTGTGTGTGTGTGTGTGTGTGTGTGTGTGTGTGTGTATGTGTGTGTGTCTGTGTGTCTGTGTGTCTGTGTATGTGTGTATGTGTGTGTATGTGTGTGTATGTGTGTGTGTATATATATATATATATATATATATATATATATATATATATCCGTGTGTGTGTGTGTGTGTGTGTGTGTGTGGTGTGTGTGTGTGTGTGTGTGTG
>CM060349.1:16786386-16788886 GCA_030674155.1 Stramonita haemastoma
TGTGTGTGTGTGTGTGTGTGTGTGTGTGTGTACGTGTGTACGTGTGTGTGTATACGTGTGTGTGTATGTGTGTGTGTGTGTGTACGTGTGTGTGTATGTGTGTGTGTGTGTGAAAGAGAGAGGAGAGAGAGAGAGAGAGAGAGAGAGAGAGAGAGAGAGAGAGAGAGAGAGAGAGAGAGAGAGAGAGAGAGAGAGAGATTTTTATTCATTTATTTACTTATATCGAGAATAATGGAATAAGCACACATATGCTTTTTTTTTTACACCCAGTCCCCTCGTACGCAGTTTCTGTATATTTTGACATCTGTTCCCACCGGCACACATTGGCCTACTCTTTCGAAAAGCAGAACAGGATTTAACGTGTGCAAAAGATGTTCAGCGTACGTCGCACACGTGGTCTCGGTTTATAGTCTCATCCGTAGGTGCATGGTGTGTGTGTTCTCGCGCGCGCGTGTGTGTGTGTGTGTATACATGAGTGTGTATGTGTATATGTGATGTGTTTGTATTTGTATATAAGTATGAATATATATATATATATATGCAGAGAGAGAGAGATGTCTGTGCGTGTGTGTGTGTGTGTGTGTGTGTGTGTGTGTGTGTGTGTGTGTGTGTGTAGTGTGTGTGTGTGTGTGTGTGTGTGTGTAAGTGTGTGTGTGTGTGTGTGTGTGTGTGTATGTGTGTGTGTGTGTAAGTGTGTGTGAAAATCTCCACGGCAATTTCTGATGTTAATGACATGTGACAGCTTTCTTCCCCCCCCCTACCCCCCCCCCTACCCCCCCCCCCCCCCCCCGCCCCGCTATGACTACAGTGACAGACTTGTTGATAATACTAGTAGTGTGATATTATCAACATAACGAATTCATAATGAAAAAAAAATATGGACGACTATCGATCGAGTGATAATGCTTGCTACGATAACTATACTAACGTTGCGGCTGGTGACTGTAAACAATAAAAAAAAAAAAAAAAGACTTGATGACGATCATGGAATTATTGTAGCAATGTGTCACATCCAATAATGACGTAGGATGGAAACTGTTGATTTTCTTTATTTATTTCTATTTATTAATTTTTTTTATACCACTTTACGTCACAGCAGATTTCTCTGCGTGAAATTAGGGCTGCTCTCTCTCCCCGGGGGGAGAGCGTGTCACCGCAAGTGCAGCGCCTATACTACCCATTATTTTTTTTCCCTCAGGGATGGTGTCTAAACACACCTGTGTGCATGCTGGGTTTTAAAAAAAAAAATGTTGTCATCCGCACCTACCGGCACACGATGGCCTGCTCTTCCGAAAGGCGGAACGGGGTTTTAGCGTGTGCGCAAGATGTTCTGCGTACGTTTGCACACAGGGCCTCGGTTTCTAGTCTCACCCGAATGACTTTGACATTCAGTTCGATTTTTTCGTCAAACTGGGAAGAAAGGGCGAGGCTGGTTACGAACCCAGAACCTCACGGTTTACTTGTTGGCAGGCGAACGTCTTCCTGCCACCTTCCTTTATCTTCAATAGCTGTCACATAGTACAGGTGGTAGAGATGAGATGCTTCCTGAGACTCCTTGGCATCTCCTACTTAGACCACATAAGCAAAGAAGACGTGTGTGTGTGTGTGTGTGTGTGTGTGTGTGTGTGTGTGGTGTGTGTGTGTGTGTGTGTTGTGTGTGTGTGTGTGTGTGCGAGGAGATTTTTCTCCTGCAGTTAACATCAGTGCTGACTCTACTCCCCCCCCAAAATCCTTCGGGTGAGACTGTAAACCGAGGCGCCATGTGTGAACGCACGCAGAACATCTTGCGCACACGTTAAATCCTGTTCTGCTTTTCGTAAGAGTAGGCCATCGTGTGCCGGTGGGAACAGATGACATTTACAAAACTACATACACACGGGGAGTGGATGTAAAAAAGCACAAAAGTGCTTATTCCATTATCCTCGATATAAAAGAATAAAATAAATAAATAAATAAATAAATGAGTCTTCAAACTGCGTCAGGGTTTTTTTTCTTTCATTCCCCCCCCCCCCCCCAAAAAAAAAAAAAAAAATTTGATATCATTTTTTTTGCACTCAGGGAGCGGTGGTCGGCGGTCTACTGGGACTGGCTATTCCTTTATGGATCAGCATCGGAGCCTACAACCTCCCCACTTCCCCAACCCCCTCCCCTTCCCCACCAACAGTTGTGCAGTCACCACCATCCCCGGCAACAACCACCACCACCGCCACCGCCACCGCCACCGCCACCAACAGCCTTATGACAGTGTGGTCGTCTAGTGTTCCTACTACTCCTGTCTCTGTTGAGGAATTGTGAGTTTGCCGTGTACGGGGTTAATTGTTATAGGAGAGAGGGATGTGTGAAGTATCTATCTCTTATCTATCTGTCTTATCTGTCTGTCTGTCTGTCTGTCTGCTGTCTGTCGTCTGATCTTGTCTGTCTGTCTGTCTGTCTTGTCTGTCTGTCTGTCTGTCTGTCTGTCTGTCTGTCTGTCTCTAGCTAGCTAGCTAGCCAGCTGTCT
>CM060349.1:16791386-16793886 GCA_030674155.1 Stramonita haemastoma
TAAGGACAGAAGATATGATAGAATACAAAGGTGCAATACAGTGAACTAAAATTAATAATAACAATCAAATGATCATTTATAATAGAAAACAAAAACGAAACCAGAAAATCGATAATAAGTAAGTAGTAGTTAAAACAAAAACAAACAAGCAAAAGTAGTAACTAAAGCATAACAAGTTAGTTACTGGGTACATTATCCAGCCATCATCTGTCAACAAATTGGGGCATCGGTGGTCTAGAGGTAACGTGCCTGCCTAGAAAGCGGAAAAGTCTGGGTCGGAGTGTGCGGTGGTTCGAATCCCATTTAGGCCCAACCCTCCCTCCCCCCCATCCCCCCGCCCTACCCCATCCATTAGACTATGAGTGGTGGTCTGGGTGCTAGTCTTTCAGATGCGACGATAAACCGAGGTCCCGTGTGTTCATTATCTCACTCACTCACTCACTCAGTCCCATGTCCCAAAGGACGTAGGGGGGACATGAGAGAAGACGCAACGGAGATCTTTTTCCATGCTTCACGATCCTGTGTGGCTAGTAGGAGGCGTTGCAGGGGTTGGGCAGTCCAGTCTTTGATGTTGTCAACCCATGATTTCTTTTGGCGGCCTCTTCTTCTCTTGCCCTCGACTGTTCCTTGCAAGATGGTTTTTGCTAGGGTGTTGTGTCTTGTGGTGTGACCAAACCACATCAGCTTTCTCCTCTTTATGGTGGAGAGCAAAGGCTCTTGGGGGCCCACACGCTTTTTGATTTTTTCTTTCACATAGTTATTGGTCTTGTGTTCTTTGTATGATATTTTGAGGAGTCTTCTGTGGCACTTGTTCTCGAATGCTTGGATTCTTCTCTCTAACTCTGCTGTCAGAGTCCATGATTCACAGCCATATAGGAGGATAGATATCACGAGGGATTATCATTATCTAGCACACGTAAAAGAACCCACGGCAACAAGAGGGTTGTTCCTGGCAAAATTCTGTAGAAAAAATCCACTCTGAGAGGGAAACAAATACAGTTGCAGACAGGAAAAAGACAAACAAATATAATGGGTGGCGCTGCACTTGTGGCGACGTGCTCTTCCCCGGGAAGAGAGAGCAGCCCGGATTTCACGCAGAGAAATCTGCTGTGACATAAAGTGGTATAAAAAAAAAGCATAAATAAAATAAAACGTTCAGCTTGCTAATATTGGTCTTGTACACACGTACGCTGCAAGCATCCTCTACACACAAAATGTAATGAGTTGCTCGCCTTCGTTTGAAATATTTACGCGACAACTAAAATCAAGATATTATGAGGTTGAAAAAAAATGTGTTGCATCTATGGAAATGTCTTTAAAAAAAAATAAAAAAATTTCATAGTCTCAATGCACAATGGTGTACATAATGATCTACCTCTGTTTCAGATTAGCACAAATTCATTTACTGCTGGATGACTATGTTCTTATCAAGGCAGAGGACTTAGTCATTGCAGCTGTGGTCTGGGCTATCCCCCGGGGAGAATCTCAGGTTTTGATCATTCATCCTATACTATCGCTCCCAGATATTTGAAGCTATGGATGGTCCCCGATTTTAATTACCATCTGTAACTACGTCCTTGCTGATTTCATTGGCACTATTATTTTGTCATCAGTTGTTTAACCTATCACAAAATTGTGACGCTCCACCACGAAATGAGTCGCTTATATAGCACATTACCCAAATTTTGCACTAGGAGCCATTAAAGGCAGGTGGGGGTCAAGTTGTCCATTTTGAGATTTTGACTGATTATTAAACTATATCCGTTATTCTACCTTGTAATGAAACATCAAGACATAATATTTATTCCTTTTGCTTTTAAATATGTTTTGAAAATACCCAAGCCTTCAATCCGACAATCTGTTACGAAAATAAACTTTCCCGTTTCTCATTTTGTCACATCCTGCAGTCTATCATTTCAATTTGTAATAACTTTTGATAGAATTGTTCGATTTTCAATCTTTTTTTTTGTATTGTATATAGCCCTGTTATTGCAAATTAATTGCATGTCAATAACTAAAAATTGACCTCTGGTGCAATGCGACTCCTTATGTGGTGGAGCGTCACAATTTTTGTCATCAGTTATTTAACCTATCACAGAATTAATTAATTCGCGCAATTCATTGTTTCAGGGCCTATGAGCATCGAGGAGGTGGACCCTAAATATCTGATACCGTTTTTGGTCACATTTTGTCATCAGTTATTTAACCTATCACAAAATTAATTAATTCGCGCAATTGATTGTTTCAGGGCCTATGAGCGTTGAGGAGGTGGACCCTAAATATCTGATACCGATTTTTGATCGCCTCTTTTGCTGTTTGCCTTCAAGCTGGAGAAGAACACTTCGCTGCAACAAGGACTTTCCAAGACCAGAGGTACATTTGTGACGCTCCACCACATAAGGAGTCGCATTGCACCAGAAGTCAATGTCTAGTTATTGACATATTATCAATCTGCATTAAAATAGCTACACAATACAAAAAACAGATTGAAAATCAGACA
>CM060349.1:16801386-16811386 GCA_030674155.1 Stramonita haemastoma
TTCACGCATTGAAATCTGCTGTGACATAAAGTGGTACAAAATACAAAAATACAAATGCTTGTGGTTCCAGTGCAGTAGACTTATAACCTTCAAAGCACTACTCAGGGCACTGAGAAAAGGTAGCTCAAGGGTCAAACCCTTTGCCCCCTCCCCCCCCCCCCCCAACCAAGTTAAGGTTTAAAACAGCGTTGAGAGGTGTTGCCTTGCAAAGAGGAGACGTGTTTTTGAACCTTGGCTTCAGTACAGTTCTCCAGTTCACCCAGCTGTAAATGGGTACCCGCTCTCTTTAAAGAAGCAGCGAAGTAGAGGAGAGATGGGCGCCGCCCTCAAGATGCTGGCCCCTACAGAAGCTGAGGTCTCTGACGCTTCGGTCCGTAAGGTTTGCAGGCTGCTTGACATCCTTTTCACACAGCATTCCATTCCTGATGTACATTTATTCAGAGTTTCATGGTCATTTATCCAGAGCCGTGTGAGTGAGTGAGAGCATTTATTTAGATTGGAAAGTAAGCTCTGATTAAGGTGAACGGGAATATGTAACCATGTTCTTGTTTTTTCGTCGTTTGGAAACCCAATGAAATGAGAATCGCTATGATTGTGCAGTTATTTTATTTTAGCCATTATATCCATAAAATTGTTTTGAGGCAAATGTACTGATGTTTACTGATCCAAATGTACAGAATATTGATCACTATAAAGCATGAATTGTTGTTGTACTCTTGAACATATTTTTTAGCAAGACAAATCAACGACAACAAAACGTAATGTATGATGGAGCATCTATGTACGTATGTAAAGAAATTTTAATAGTCGCATTTGGATTTATCCATGGAAATTGTGTGTGTATGTATGTGTGTGTGTGTGTGTGTGTGTGTGTGTGTGTGTGTGTGTGTGTGTGTGTGTGTGTGTGTGTGTGTGTGTGCATGTGTGTGTATATGTGTATGTGTGTATGCGTGCGTGCGTATGTGTGTGCACGCACGCGCGTGCGTGCCCTCTTGCGTTCATGATTGCACTGGTGTATATTTGTTTATCATAATTATGTGCATATGCATGCAAGTATCTTGTATGTCTTGCCTACGAATTATTCCCTGTATCTGCCGATCATTTTCAGTTTGCAGATCCCAATGTCCGATCTGTACTAAGGAATACAGTCATTGCTGATCTGTAGACTATGGTATAGTCATTGCTGATCTATAGACTATGGGATACAGTCATTGCTGATCTATAGACAATGGGATACAGTCATTGCTGATCTATAGACTATGTATGGTATACAGTCATTGCTGATCTATAGACTATGGGATACAGTCACTGCTGATCTGTAGACTGTGTATGGGATACAGTCATTGCTGATCAATAGACAATGGAATACAGTCATTACTGATCTATAGACTATGGTATACAGTCATTGCTGATCTACAGACTATGGGATACAGTCATTGCTGATCTACAGACTATGGGATACAGTCACTGCTGATCTATAGACTATGTGTGGGATACAGTCATTGCTGATCTGTAGACTATGGGATACAGTCATTGCTGATCTATAGACTATGTATGGGATACAGTCATTGCTGATCTATAGACTATGTATGGGATACAGTCATTGCTGATCTATAGACTATGTATGGTATACAGTCATTGCTGATCTATAAACTATGGGATAGTCATTGCTGATCTATAGACTATGTATGGGATACAGTCATTGCTGATCTACAGACTGTGTATGGTATACAGTCATTGCTGAACTTGCCTATAGGATACAGTCATTGCTGAACTTGCCTATAGGATACAGTCATTGCTGAACTTGCCTATAGGATACAGTCATTGCTGAACTTGCCTATAGGATACAGTCAGTGCTGAACTTGCCTATAGGATACAGTCAGTGCTGAACTTGCCTATAGGATACAGTCATTGCTGAACTTGCCTATAGGATAGTCAGTGCTGAACTTGCCCATACATCCGATACAGCCATTGTTTGCTAGGGATATGTTAGAATAGAACATCTTCTGTCAGCAACAAGAATGATGACGAAGGGCCTCTACATGGCCTCTGCAGGTCTTTTAACATGCAAATTTCTATGTTCCTGCTGCATTTCAACATAAATGATAGTTGTAATTTAAATGGAGAGAACTGTAGGCATACGCCTGTTTGCCAAATGGCCTTTCGTGAGCTCCAAGATTCTGTAATTAAAAAGCTTTTGAAATCAGTATAGTCATTTTTTAGATCACAACGGTGTTTGTTTGTTTTTCAGCATCATTGATGATTCTTACTTGCATAGACATACTTTTCGAGACTATCAAGAGAACAATACACCATACTGTTCAACTTTTTGGATCACTGGGACTTGTCATACATGAAGAAGAGTTTGGTTTTGATGTCTGGCAGGGATTTTACAGCTTCTCTTTCCAAAGTTTTAGGGGTGCACCATACCATACTCAGCAATGCTTGAGGCTTCAAGCTACTCTTAAAAGAAATTCTCTCAAGATGACTGGCTGGACAAAATTAATGCTAGAACTTTCCCAAAGTTTTAAAATAGGTCGTTGTTGAAGACCACAAGAATGGACTCTTTTCACATAAGATAAAGAAGTCTTTTTTTTAGTCTGCAATGAAGAAATTATTTTAATTTTGTGCAATGCAAACAGAGGGTGCACCCTTTCACTCCTGGTTAGTTAATACGCAAGTCTTTGTGTAAAGATTTGAAAGGGCGTGTAAAGAACTATTTCTTGAATCCAGTCCTGCAAACTACAATATGATAATGAATATCTTCATTTATTAATCGTTCCATTGTATTGAGTGTGACATTTACTGGATTTTGCTTTATTGTCTTATTTGTCAAAATGTACAAATGAGAATAAAGGCCTGAATTGACATTATACTTGTCTGGAGAATTTTCATTCCAATGAATATCCCTTACAACAACAACCAACTTCAAAATCTCACTTATGACGTTGTTTCGGGAAACTACCCGAAAGGAAATTAAAAAAAAAACTTCAACGGGTACGTACCTTGGGAAGCCGAGTAAAATTCCGTGAGGTACTTGATAGATATGGAGGGATATGTGCCCACCCTCTGTTTTTCTGTCTTACCCTCCCTTTCCTAAATATATATTTTACAGAGCAATATTAAAGAGGCAATTATTCATGTTTGATTTTTTTTTTTAAGTTGTGTAATCTACGTCCTGTTTATAAACAAGGACAAGATTACAAACATTAGTAGATCATATTTTTTTTTGTTTTAATATTCTACGATGTAAAGTATGGCTTCTTCCGGGTATGCTCATCTCACATATTCCTCTGTCTCTGTCAACTACTCCCATGGAATTCTACTCAAAGTTTGACTACCCAAGGTATATACTCATTTAGGCTTGTTTGTTTGTTTGTTTGTTTGTTTGTTTGTTTGTTTACAAATAATTTTGCACCGCTTGTTTGTTTATACTTTTAAAAATTTTTTGCATACATCTCTCATATGCATGTTGTTTGTAAAGTGTGTCACTTGTTCCTATGACACATAATAGTCTACTCTTTCGAAAGGCGGGGCAGATTGTAATGTGTGCACACGATGTTTTGCGCACGTTTGCACATGGAAGAGCGGTTTATGGTCTCATCCAAAGGACTTTTGGGGAAGTAAAATCAGCACTCCAGGGGAAATATCCTTTACAAAGCGTCTATGGATTGGTGGTTTAGAGGTAACGCGCCTGTTTAGAAAGCAAAAGGTCCAGATCGAAATGTGCAGTGGTTCGATTCCCGTTTGGGCCCAAAAGTTTTTTTTCCCCCCACCCCCATCCATGAGACCATGAGTGGTAATCTGGGCACTAGTCTTTTGGATGAGACGATAAACCGAGGTCCCGTATTTTACTCACGTAAAAGAACCCATGGCAACAAGAGTTGTCCCAGGCAAAACTTCAGAAGAAAAAAGCCACTCTGATAGGGAAATAACATTAATACAGTTGCACACACGAAAAAAAAAAAGAAGAAGAAATAACGCATGGTGCTCCTCTTGTGGCGAAGCGCTCTCCCTGGGGAGAGGGGCCCAAATGTCGGTCGTGCAGAGAAATACTGCTGTGACTTAAAGTGGTGTAAAAGTAAAAACGTCTGGATTGGGACTTGACCCCACGCAGCAGTTTTTTAAAAAATAATTTTTATTTCTTTTTTATTTTATTGTTTTATATCGAGGATAATGGAAAAAGCACTCGTGTGCTTTTTTTTTTTTTACATCCAGTCCCCGTGTGTATGCAGTTTTTTGTAAATCTTGTCATCTGTTCCCACCGGCACACAATGGCCTACACAACTCCGATCACAAGCGCAACTCTCCAACCACTAGCTATCCCAGAGGGGACGGGTAACCTAGTGGTCAGAACATTGCGCTGGCAATTTGACTACCCGGGTTCGAGTCCGGTCGAGGAAATTTTTCTCCTGGAGTTAACATCAGTGCTGACTCCACTCTCCCCAAAAGTCCTTCGGATGAGACTTTAAACCAAGGCCCCGTGTGCGAACGCACGCAGAACATCTTGCGCATACGTTAAATCCTGTTCCGCTTTTCGTAAGAGTAGGCCATCGTGTGCCGGTGGGAACAGATGACAATATTTACAAAACTACATACACACGGGGACCGGATGAAAAAAAGGACATGATTGCTTATTCTGTTATCCTCGATATAAAAGAATAAAAGAAAAGAATAAAGAATCCTCAAGTGTATAATGTGCGGAGAATGACAAATTTATCTGTTTATCATGACACTATTTCCAATGACAGTTTGTTTATCCTTTCTCTGCAAAATGCGTTCGGATAATGACCCTCCCTCCCCCCCCCCCCCCCCACACACACACACGCATACACCAATTTGCTTTTCAACATATCCAGACTTTAGATTAGATTAAAAAAAATAAAATGTACGTTTAATGTCTCTTCCAGAAAATGACAGTATTGCAGCTAGTCACAAGAACAGTGTAAAAGCTTAAAATTTTGTGTGTAAAAGACTCCATCCAAATCGTAATACATATTGTCGACAGGACAGCAACCTTGCCCTATACATGCCCACTAAATAATGTATTCTTTCCAAAACAAAGGGGGAAAAAAGGGGAGTGAAAACCCCCATAAAAACCCACCTCTCCAAAAATCATCCCCCAAAACACCTTGTACGTAAGGGCTCACAACTTTTTACAACCTCTCTGCTCACCAATGAACTTCAATCGCGTCTAGAGAAGCTTCCCTGCCAAAGATGCTCATTTCTCAGGTGACAAAGACCGTCCTCCCCACCCCTTCCCACACACACATGCGCGCGCGCGCACACACACACACACACACACACACACACACACACACACACACACACACACACAAACATAGAGAACATAGAATACAGTGTGTTTGAAACTGTGGTGAGGTGTGTGTGGGGCTTTATAGAACAGACTAGATCAGACCATGTTTGAAACTCAGGGTGGGGGGGGGGGGGGGGTAGGGGGAGCTTTCGTGAACATTTAACTGTTTTGGGGGGGGGGGGGGTAAAGAATATAAAATAGACTGTGTTTGAAACGAGATGGATGGGGAAAGCTTTCGTAAACATTTAACTGTTGTTGGAGGGGGTGGGGGGGGAATGTAGAGAATATAAAATAGACTCTGTGTGTGTGTGGGGGGGGGGGGGGGGGGTGTTGAGAAAATGAAATTCACTGTATTGGAAACTGGGGGTAGGGGTGTTGAGAGAATATGAAGCAGACTTTGAAATAGGGGGTGGTGGGCTTAGAGATAAATCATAATGATGGGCTGTGTGGGGAAACTGCGGTCCTTGAGGCTGGAAACAATGGAAAAGACTGACACTTTTGTGATGGCTGTGGGGGAAGAAGAAGCTTTGTAGAAAAAAAATATATAGGCTGTATTTTAAACTGGGGGAGGAGGGGAGGAGGGGGGGGGGGGCTTTCGTCGTGTATGTAAAACAGACTTTTTGAAAACGTGGTGTGGGTGTGTGTGTGTGGTGGGGGGGGGGGGGGAGGGGAAGGGGGGGGGGAGTTAGATCATAGGTATGGGAATCAGTGGTTTGTATTCTTCCTCAGGCTCCGGGGGTGTCAGGGTTAGCCCAGCGTCTGCAGGTTCTCTTGCTTCTTCTTCTGCTTCTGCTCCTCCTTCTGCTTCTGCTCCTCCTTCTGCTCCTGCTTCTCCTGGTTCATTTTCTCCTGCTGGTCCCGGTGCTTGTGCATCCTCATCAGACTGTGGGCCAGAACGGGATCGCCCTCTTGAGGGGCTGCGTCGATCTTCCGACATAGGTCCCCTTAGATCTAATGGTAGGTCGTCAATATCTTGTTTGATCTCTGCCATTTTTTCCCCGCGAGCTCCCCTGAAAAGACGTATAGTGCGTCTACTTGCTTGCTCTATGCTTACAACTCTAATTGTGTTGTGGTGGGCTGGTAGTCTAGAGGTAACGCACTTGCCTAGAAGGCGAGACGTGTGGGTTCAACCCTTGTCTGAACCTAAACTCCCCCCCTTCCCATCCACTTCATCTTTTGTGGTTGCCTGGGTGCTAGTCCTATGGATGAGACAATAAACCAAGGTCCCGTGCCAACCCACACTACATGGACAAAGGAGGAACTACAGCAAGGGGGGTGGGTGTTCCTGCCAAATAGAAAAGGCCAGTCTCATACCCCCCCAAAAAAAATACACACGTAAACGGGAAAGGGGGAAAACAGAATTGGTGGGCTGTTCATGTGACAATGTGGTGTTCCTGGAAAAAGCAGCCCACATTTTTGTGCAAAATCTATGGTGACTGTGAGTGCAATACGTTGCAGTGCAGTGCAATGTAGTACACACGTATGTTTTGAATGAACTGTATATCTCCTACTGAAAAGAAGAGCTTACGACGTTTATGCCACTACAAGGCCATCACGTGGATAAATTATCAGCACTTGTCAAACGTCACCTTCACACTTCACCTATCCCATAGTCTAGAAGACACTTTGGGGAACACTGCATATCTTAAAACCAGCTTCCTCCACTACCCAGGGTTGTTTTTAGCTTTCCATTGCAATTCGTTCCACTCCAGGCTAACTTACACTCTATTGCTCTCTTCCCATCGTTTTCTCTGTCTGCCTCTTCATTTCCCTCCTTGCACTGTGCCCTGTAGAACATTCTTGGCCAGTCCAGATTTTTGCGTACCGTGTATGTACTAATTAAGTTTGGGTTTTCTTCATTGGGGTCAGGGGCTCTTCATATAGTCTTTTTAATTCTGTTCTTTCACTTCCTCGTTAATCTGTGTATGAGATACCAAGAAGTTTGCAGTAGCATCTCATTTCTATTAACTATACCATTCAGTCAATGTCTGTTGTTACTGTTCTGGAATCAGACCTAGTTTCGTTGCTTTCTTGATGCTTAGGTCAATCAATCTCCGTTTTGAAGACATTTTTGCAAGTGCACCTTTTTCTTTGTCTTCTTGTCAGCAAGACGTCTTTGTGACTGTCACATTGAAAAGTACTGAACCCTGAAAACCCCACATTTTTTCTTCACCACTACACTACAGCTCTTAATGGCTCTCTAGATTTCCATATGAATGGTTTCACGTCTCTTTGGACCAATAAAGAGTTAATATTAGACTATTCTTTGAACGAAAGGCAGCCCCTGTGAGAGAGACTCTTCATTGAATGCGATGCACAGCAGTGATGCAGAGCAGTTAGGGTCCACGTTTCACATGCATACAAGTCAATGGACTTGACCCAGAATGCATCAGTAAAATCTCAAAATCTCATGATTATGTTTTTGTTCATCCAAAGGTCCATCAGTTTGACTATTGCATCAGTGGTCTGGGTTACCCGGAGAGAACTTCAGGTTTTGATCCTTCATTCGATGCTTTAGGTTATTCTTCAGACGAGGAATACCAAATGTCTGTTCCATAGATAGAAATCAAAGAGGACATGGAAGACCAGACTGACAGTCATCTAAAAGAGGAGGATAAAGTGTCAGAAACTCCCTAAGACCAGTTTGAAGAAACTCAAAGAGATCAGACAGGACTCTGAAACAGGAAGAGGAGACAGGCCCCTCTAGTTCGGAAAGAAATTGCCAAGATTGTGGAAAATATGGCAAAGTAAAAAATGACTGAAGAAAAAAATTAAAAGAAAAAATAGAAAAGCATAAAAGGCCCCCCAAAACTGTGCTGTCTATGTGTGGAAAGTTAACCCCAAAATCTGGGGGCTAATGGACCATGCAGCCAAATCAGCAGACCTGAAACTGCAGAGGGCACAGAAGATGTTGGTCAGAGCATGTATGCCATGACAAATGCGACGCTCCACCACGAAATGAGTCGCTTAGTACCTGACCCACTTTTCCACTAGGAGCCTTTAAAGGCAGGTGGGGGTCAATTTCTCATTTTGTCGTTTCCTGCAGTCTATCATTTCAAGTTGTAATAACTTTTCATAGAATTGTCCGTTTTTCAATCTGTTTTTTTGTATTATGTAGCCGTTTTAATGCAAATTTATAACATATCAATAATTAGACATTGACTTCTGGTGCAATGCGACTCCTTATGTGGTGGAGCATCACAAATGTGTGTGATTTTCTGATGAAGCCATCACAAGAAAGTAAAGAAGTGTTGAAGGACTATACGGATGCAATGTCTTTGGTCATGAAAACTTCTCTTGATCTCTCCATTGATAGGAGAACCAAGATTCTCAATGGACACAACATGAATAAGAAGTTGTTTTTTTTTAAATGGCTTCAAGTGGCATAAAAGTAATAGAATTCCTGTTTGAGGATGACTTGAAATCCTCCCTTGCTGCCATTGATACTACCAGTAAACTGGAGCAGTCATTGGCACATGCTAACCGAAGTGGGAAGTATGTCCACAGGTACCAGCCAAAAAATGAGGACAGAATGGACCCAAGAGGAGGAGGTTGAGAATGGAAGAGAGGCAGGATGCCAATGGCCAACAGAGAGCAAGGGTACACAAGGACCCACCGCATGTGGCAGACCAGACCTGAATGGGAGTAAAGACACTGAAAACCCAAGACCAAAAAAGAGGTAAGATCCTGTCAGGTAGAAACCAAAGAAAATACCTTTACTGCAGAAAGATTAAAACAACTTTTGCCAGAGTGGAAAAAGTGGACATCAGATGAGTTTATATTAGAGATGGGAAGAGGATCCAGAAAATCAAGAAATTCAGACAAAGGTAGGACCAAAAATTCAGGTCCAGAGGAACCTGTATGAGGAAATGGATAAAGAAATCTTAGAACTCTTGAAGATGGGAATGGTAGAGAAATCACTTCATAAAGAAGCAAAGGTAATATCTCCTGAATTTACGATACCAAAATCTGACGGTTCCTACAGATGATGTTGAACTTGAAAAAATTTCAATGAAAAGGTAGAAAACAAACATCTTAAAATGAAAATTTGTATTCAGCCACAAAGATAAGAGAGGGCTGTTACATGGCATCGGTGGACTTAAGGCATGCTTACTATTCAGTACCATTAGCTGAGAAATGTCGGAAAAATTTAGAATTCTCATGGAGAGACTAACTCTATCAGTTCACTTACTTTCCAAATGATTTATTTATACTTTGTACCACTTTATGTCACAGCAGATCTCTCTGCGTGAAATTTGGGCTGCTGTCCCTGGGGAGAGTGCTTCGCCACAAGTGCAGCACCTACCCATGTTTTTTTTCTTTTTCCTTCATGCACCTGTATTTGATTCCCTATCAGAGTGGCTTTTTTCTACAGAATTTTGCCAAGGTCAACCCCCTTGTTACCATGGGTTCTTTTACGTGCGCTAAATAGTGATGTTTAACACACAGGACCTCTGTTTGTTGTCTCATCCGAAAGACTAGCGCCCAGACCACCACTCAAGGTCTAATGAATGTGGGAAAAAATTTGGGCCCAAACGGGGTACGAACCACCGCACACTCCGACCACTCCAACCGAGTCTTTTTGCTTTCTAGGTGAGACACGTTGCCACCTAGACCACCGATCCACCTTATCTTCTTGTCCTAGATATTTTACAAAACTGATGAAACCTCTATAATCATGCA
>CM060349.1:16816386-16821386 GCA_030674155.1 Stramonita haemastoma
ACTGGTTGTGGATTTGGAGTTTTAGGTTGGATAGGGTCAGGGTGAGTCTTAAATCAGAAACAGGATAAAGCATGATTCGTTTGAATTCTTCTGTTCCTAAGGTTAAATCATAACTGCAGTACATAGCTTACTGATTTGAACAGCTTTAAGAAACAAAGTGACGTTCTTGTGTGACTTTTCATATTCCTTTTCTGGTTTTTCTTTCTATCCTTTTTTTTTTTTTTTTACAAACAAGTTATCATCAAAGCCAGAATGTAAGATCAGTGCACACACACTTTCAATTTTCTGAGATGATCTTTTTTGATGCAGATAAATATTCCGGTGTTACAAACTGGATCAACTGCAGTTTGGGGTGAAATAAAACAATGTCCAGACTGTACAGCAATCAGGAACCCCACTGTCTCAGCTATTTGATTGAAGCCTCCAGGCAACAAACTGTTACAAAGTGACAAGGCACTTTCAACTACCATTGAGACAGTACACTGATAAAAAGAAATACATTTATCAGCCGTCATGATTTCAGAGCCATACAGTCTTCACCTCTTAGTGATAATTCTGATAAAATAAGCTAACACCATTTTGAAAAAAGTGCAGCCTTGGGGTGTAAAGATAGGAGTAGTATGCCCTTTGCACGCTTCTTTGGTGTTATGAAACAGGTACGAAACTAGGTCATCAAAAATAATTTCGCAAAGTCAGGGTATTTCAGGAAAAAAAAACAACCTTTTGATGTGGTGGGGACTGAGATAAAAGAACAAGAGGCCCTACTCCAGTATAATCTAACAAAACTTACAGGTTGCTAAACGCAGTGAAAAAAACCTACAAGGTTATGGATCAAAAGATAACAAACATTCACGTTGTTTTCATGAAAACAGCATTTTCATGTAATTATGGGCAGAACATTTTAAATGACAAAAGACGATATTTCAATAGACAAAAGATAGTAGATGACGCTATGTGAAAAAAACAGTGCAACTTTAATGTATAGATGAAACTGTCAATGATAACAGACCAAAGATGAGTAGAGTGAGAAAAGAACTAACCTTTCTTTTTATTCCGGCGACGTCGGCACGCAAGCAAGAGGAGTAGCAGAAATATCAGCAGTAGTAAAACACCCAGAATCGCCAGGATCAAGGCGGTTCCTGACACATAACAACATGTCACCCGTTACTAACTGTCACAAACTGCATGGTATAGCAGATCTTGGCACATAGAGGCTTTACAATAATTAATTTTAACTTTTAGCCCACCACAATGTTAACAACCAATTGTTGTATATATAGAGCTGAATGCCAATCCAATCCAATCATGTTGTTTATAGCCCCGCCAACCACACAGGCCATATTGGGGCTGTCACCATGTCAAATGTAAAACTCAGATTAAAACTGTGCAATTATGTACAGATTAAAACGGGTATAAAACCAACTATACCGTTCCTCCCCGTACCAACGTCTTGGTCAACCAGAAGGGTCAGCCAAGGATGGCCACAGCATTGTGGAAAAAATCACATCAATCACACATAAAATGAGATAAAACCAAAACCAGATTCCTAAAAACAACCTTGTTTTTAGAGACCAACTATACCGTATTCATTCATATCAGACAAAAAAATCCAGATTCCTCTTTGAAAGTTAAGAATGGTGTCTAGTGGAACATCCAAAAAAAGGAACTTTAAGGATTCTGTGGTAAAATCCTTGTGCCTAATATCCTGAGCATCCCGATACTCCAGGAGCAGATGCTTGATGGTTATCCACACATCACAAGTCACGCACCATGGGGTTCCCTCACCTTTCAGCAAATGAACGTGAGTGATATGAAAATGACCTGTGTGTATCCTGGTGAGCACTGTTACTTCCCCTCATGTTTTGACACACAAAGAGAAACCGTTTTCAGGTTTAGGAAAAATCTGAAAAAAAGTTTGTTCTCTGCCTGAGTGTTCCATTCCTCTTGCCAGAGGAGCTGCATATATTGTTTGCTTCTAGGTTTCAGATCTGTGAACATCACAGTAGACCCAGAAATCTCCTGCTCTGTGACATACCTGGCTAGTTGGTCAACTGTTTCATTGCCCGGAATGCCCACGTGCCCCGGAACCCACACCAAAACCACATCACACCCGTCCCGTCTCAAGGAAGTATAATTATGGTTCGTAGAACTCTTGAAGTTTAGGGTGATTTACGTTCCTACAAGCCATAGCCTCCAGAGCTGAGAGCAAATCCAGACCAACCAAGAAGTCTTTCTTTCCTGATGGCCAAATCAAGTTTAGGGACATGAAAAGAGCGCTAAGTTCAGCAGTGTACACTGAGGAATCCAAAAGCAGGTGCCCAGAAAGCACCTACTCCTTGATGGCGGGACAATATGCGGCGCAGGCCACCCTCTCCTCAGACTTAGATTATCTGTGAAAACGCTCATGCAGGATAGATAAGACATCCATAGTTCTTGGATAAAGACTTTTTCCGCCATCAAACTGGTGACATCTTTCCTATGAGCGGCAAGATCGAAACAGAGAGCCGGGGTTTCCACCATCCACATAGACGTCTTAGGGAACGTGGGGAAGTTGCAGATGACACCCAAATCAATACCCGCCCCCTGGAGATGGGGAATGATCTGCATGTCCAGAGGCGGGGTGGCAGAGGGAGATTTCTCAGACTTAGCCAGAAACCGAGGGTTGAGAACACAATCATAAGCACGGTTATTGTACTCCGAATAGTGTTTCATATGTGATGGGGTGGTAAGTAGATTATCTCCCATGTGAATGGAGCGCGCAATCGCAGCGTCGTGTTTCTGTTTAGAGACACGCCTGTGAATTGTCGATGCTCTGATTCCTTGGGTAGTGGTCGAAAACTCTTCGTTGCACACACTTCGCCTTCACGGTGGAATGTATTTACGCAACCTCTTTTTAGAGGTCACATTCTAAACTGACTAGCTGTGCCGTGTTCCTTCTGAGTTCGTCTGAGTTCATTTTGTTGTTATGAGTTGTAACAATGTTGTAGCTAAGTATTTTTGGGTGGACTTTTCTTGATTGCTAAGTTGTTTATTTCATTATGTTTCTTTGGTTGCTCCTTATCTATTAACGCTTCTCTTTTCTTTTATAATCAAAATCATTTTATTGTGGCTTCTGATTTTCGACTTCTGAAAGTGTGCATTTTTATTATCTTATTATGTATAATGTCCTTATTCCTTTATGTTGTTTGGTACTGCATGTAGTTTTACTGTTTAGTATCTTTTTATCTTGATGTTTTCCCTGAAAAGGGCGGGGACTGGATGTAAAAAAGCACATGAGTGCTTATCTATTATCCTCGAATAAAAGAATTTTGCCTTGCCTTGCCTTGCCTTGCCTTGTGTTCCCGAGGTTTGTGCAGAGATTGGACATCATACAGAGATGGGACATCATAAATGTTCGCTCTGTTACGCATATAATAGTTTAAAGTCAATATCCGATGAGGATTTTTCAAAGAGGGTTCTCCCGCGTCTGCGTTAAGACTATGCACCGGCGTTGTTTGGAATGCTCTACATATTTATGTTACATCTATAGATCATTATCATTAGCGCACTTAGAGCGCAACGCCAAAGTCTTCCAAAACTGAAGGCTGCCAATCATTCTAAAGCAAGCTGTGCAGAACTGATATACGATGTTACAGGAGAATGGGTCCATACTTCAAGAGTTCCCCAGGGTTGTATTCTATATCTGTCACTTTTCAGCAAATTCATAAAATCCATGGACTGCAGCGCCTGATGGTTATGTTACACGTCTTTAGGCTTTCAGTACATTTACAGGATGCACTATGACTTGCGCGCTTAAATGACACGACATCACTGCTGATATTAGAGGAAGAGTTATGACAATAATTAATTAATTTGATGATACACTGAAAAGACCTGGCAGGCAATATAGGTCAGCATCAAACTTCTTAACAGACTGGACCAAACATGAACCAGGTGTGGCACAGAAATCAGCGCTGAAGAAAAAAAAACCGAAGTAATAGGCACAAATCCACCATTGAAAAAAATAGTGTTATGCAATCATACTAACTCTACTACTACTACTACTACTACTACTACCTACCTACATAAATGTCAATAACACTAATAATGAAAAAGTCCTCATTGCCGACAAAAGCGTACTTTTTTATTTTATTTTATTTATTCTTTTATATCGAGGATAACAGAATAAGCAATCATGTCCTTTTTTTCATCCGGTCCCCGTGTGTATGCAGTTTTGTAAATGTCATCTGTTCCCACCGGCACACGATGGCCTACTCTTACGAAAAGCGGAACAGGAGTTAACGTGTGCGCAAGATGTTCTGCGTGCGTTCGCACACGGGGCCTCGGTTTAAAGTCTCATCCGAAGGACTTGTGGGGAGAGTGGAGTCAGCACTGATGTTAACTCCAGGAGAAAAATCTCCTCGACCAGATTCGAACCCGGGTCTTCAAATTGCCAGCGCAATGTTCTGACCACTAGGCTATCCGTCCCCCAACTCAGACTGACTGTACATGTCACCAAAGAAAACATGGGAACCATCAAATGGCATATAAGTCAAGTGAATTAGATGTCTTCTAGCATCAGTTAAAAGAAAGCATACATCCAGTATGGCTGTGGCACAGATCCCAGTGGACCTGTTGGGAAATAAAACAATATATATATATATATATATATATATATATATATATATATATATAATATATATATATATATATATCAAGTGCTGCAGACTGACTCTGCAGAAGAAACAGGAAAAGCATAGGCAAAAACTCCGACTTCAAGGCATTACGATATTAAAGGGGTAGGGAAAAAGGACATTTTATTTATTCTATTTAAAAAAAAAAAATTTTCATACCCCTTTAAGTCACAGCAGATTTCTCTGCGTGAAATTCGGGCTGCTCTCCCCGGGGAGAGCGTGTCGCCACAAGCGCAGCGCCTACCCATTATTTTTTTTCTTTCAAGGATGGTGTCTAAACACAACACCTGCGGGCATGCTGTTTTTTAAAATATAATTTTGTGATCC
>CM060349.1:16826386-16828886 GCA_030674155.1 Stramonita haemastoma
TTGACATCCATGAAAATTGTGTCACTGGGATTAATGGAGTTGATATTCAAAGATATTGCGTCAGTTTCGCAGTTGTCAGGGTTCACATCCAGGGAAGTTTTTTGTACATTGTCAATGTAGTGTTTATTGTCACAGTTGACATTCCAGTAAACTGAGTCAGTATTTCTGGTGCCAAGGTTTATGTCCACTTTTATGTATCAATATTGCCATTGCCAAGGTTGATCTACTAGGATATAGTGTCAATGTTATATCTGTCAAGATTGGCATCCGAGAAAATTTTGTCAGTATTGCATGTTGTATGCGATGAGCTCAGGTTAAAGTTGAGGTTGTCGAGGATGGCATCCATTGATACTGTTTCAATTGTGTTGTGCTTGTCACAGTTATAATCCAAGGATATGGCGTCATTGCTGCAGTTGTCAAAACTGGTATTCATGGAGATTATTATGGTTGTATTTTGTCAATGTTGGTATCAAAGAAGATGATGTCAGATGTGGCAGCAGTCCAGGTTGATACGATAGGGAATTGTGTCCCTGGTGTGTTTGTGACGGTTGGCATTAATAATAAAAAGAATTAAAGGAAATCGTTTAAAGGTTGCAGTTGTTAAAAGTGGTATTCAAGGCAAGCGTGTCAATTTTGTATTTGAAAAGGTCGGCTCCTGAGGAGACTGTACCAAAGCTGCAGAACTTAACTATACACAACACCCAGACATTCTCTCCTCTCATTCTTTTGCCCCCTACCTAGGCTACCCACAAATGTACCAGCATGCGTGCAATGCACGCGTGCAAGTACGGACGTGTAGACACGCATCTTACCACAAATTGCACCATATGTAGATGAAATATCTGGGTCGCAAATGCAGATAGACCTATTTTCACACTTGGCTCCAGCAACACATGCGTTCTTATGACCATAACACGAGTCACCGACTCCGGTACCTACAGACACACACACACACACACACACACACACACACACACACACACACACACACACACACACACACACACACACACATTAATTGCCATAGTAAAACTAACACCTGAGATTAACAACTGTGTACTGCTGTATCGCTATGACCATACAGTAGGCCCTAGTGTGTAGGCTACAGTGAAGTCAGATAGCCTACTTATGACACTTTAATGTCAACTTATGACACACTTATTTCAAACCTAAGATTTTTCTCCTTCTGTTTCCATCTCTTATCTGTCCCTGCCTTCAACATCTACCTGCCAAAGTGTATAACCTTTATAGGTTCGCACGCGTGAGCGCATGCGCGCGTGCGCGCGTGTATGTGTGTGTGTGTTGTGTGTGTGGTGCGTGTGTGCGTGTGCGTGCATGTGCGTGTACATTCGAATTTGCTAAAGCTATAAATGGTTATTGATTGATTGTGTATTGTATAGGTCGAATGCAAGCGCTTTGATTTGTTTTTACAAGATATAGCGCTATATAAGTTCCATGTATTAGTAGTATAGTAGTAGTATAGTAGTAGTAGTAGTAGTAGTAGTAGTAGTAGTAGTAGTAGTAGTAGTAGTAGTAGCAGTAGTAGTAGTAGTGGTAGTTTATTAGGTTAATTCAATTTTAATTAGTTTCTCTGTTTATTAGATTTCTCTGCCTAAAACCTATATTATTATTATTATTATTATTATTATTTATTATTATTATTATTATTATTATTATTATTTTATAGCCGACACTAAGCTGATGGCTGCCAGACGGAAGGAAGGAAGGTGGCAGGATGGTTAAGACGTTCACCTGCCAATATGTAAACCGTGAGTTTCTGGGTTCGTACCCAGCCTCGCTCTTTCTTCCCAGTTTGACGAAAAAATCGAACTGAATGTCAAAGTCATTTGGATGAGACTGTAAACCGAGGCCCCGTGTGCAAACGCACGCAGAACATCTTGCGCACACGTTAAAATCCCGTTCCGCCTTTCGGAAGAGCAGGCCATCGTGTGCCGGTAGGAGCAGATGACAAAAATTATATTAAAAAAACCCAGCATGCACACAGATGTCGTGTTTAGACACCATCCCTGAAAGAAAAAAAATAATGGGTAGGCGCTGCACTTGTGGCGATGCGCTCCCCCCCCCCCCCCCCCCCCCCCACTTATTTCAAACAGAAAGAAGAAATCTGCCCCCTCAAAATCTAATTAGTCTGAATGCAGACACATTCAATATTTCCTCTATGTTTCTTGATTATCTAATATAAATGGCTGCTGCTGCTTTTTTTTTTTTTTTTTTTTGAGAGAGAGAGAGAGAGAGAGAGAGAGAGAGAGAGAGAGAGAGAGAGAGAGAGAGAGAGAGAGAGAGAGAGAGAGAGAGAGAGAGAGAGAGAGAGAGAGAGAGCTGTCTTTTTTGTGATTGTGTTTCTACCTACACTTCTCCTGTTTAGTTACTCTTCATGTCTGTTTTCACCGTTCCCACTCCAACCAGTATGAAAGAAAGTATAATAATAATAATAATAATAATAATAATAATAATAATAATAATAATAATAATAATAATA
>CM060349.1:16838886-16868886 GCA_030674155.1 Stramonita haemastoma
TGAAGGTTCTGATAAACAGAGAAACATCTCCAATAGTTTGCATTTCCCAGACATATCCAAAACCATTTGGTGTGTGTGTGTGTGTGTGTGTGTGTGTGTGTGTGTGTGTGTGTGTGTGTGTGTGTGTTGTCTGTTGTGTGTGTGTGTGTGTGTGTGTGTGTGTGTGTGTGTGTGTGTGTGTGTGTGTGTGTGTGTGTGCGTGATTATGTGCGGGGGTAAACGGTACATGCATTTGTAGCTATGTGTGTGCGCGTGCGTGCGCACGTTTGGTGTGTGTGTGTGTGTGTGTGTGTGTGTGTGTGTGTGTGTGTGTGTGTGTGTGTGTGTGTGTGTGTGTGTGTGTGTTTGTGTTTGTGTACGAGTGTGTACATGTTTGTATGCATGCTACACGCATACATGCGCGCGTGTGAGTGTGTGTACGTACATGGTAGCAGATGAGTTTGACATTACTAATGTTATATCTTTGAAATGTTGCTTAAACATCACTGTTCGGGATTTGTACCTATTTGCATCCTTCTGTAGTCAGTTTATGTTCACCCCTTTAGTATGGGGCTTGTTGGCTTTTGACAATTAAAATTCGTGTTTTGAGACTCTCTCTCTCTCTCTCTCTCTCTCTCTCTCTCTCTCTCTCTCTCTCTCTCTCTCTCTCTCTCTCTCTCTCTCTCTCTCTCTCCTTGCTTGGCTACCAGCAGGACGGAATTTCAACACTGCGTTCATTAACTTACGGAGTTTGTACAAAACAGTGGACATTATGCCAGTGGTAGGTTTGCCTTCTCGTCTGGAACATATTCTGAATGCCCTCCTGCAAGATATGTGCCTGTCATCATTTAAAATTGACGGTAGGGAGAGACAAACGGTGGTAGTTCTGCGCCTGTCAACAACAACATGTCAACCGCCAGTTACACACAGTCAGCCTGTTCAAAACGACAGTGTTGTGTACAGGAAGAAAAGTGCAGCACATGTGGCCAGGGACAAAAGAAGAACAGAAACTTACAATGCCTCTCGAGTACAAAGACAAGAGGTAAATATTTCATCGCCAACTGGCCTGTTTCTCCCTACACCTCCCAGTATAATGTATAAAGAAGAAAATGCCACTAGCCCCGACATGTTGGCCAAGCCTATTGACAGTCCTTGTTGTGAAGGCCAGACTGCACGTGCAGTGCGTTATACCCACCCATTTCTGACAACACTGGCTGACGTCAACCCCCAGTCTGTGACAGTGCCCTACAGTGAATTGACGCTGGATGAACAGACTGCGCTGGATGGACAGACTTCGGAGTGTTACGAACACAGCGATGGTGGTGAAAGGGATGACAGTGGTTCTGAGGAATGCCATGACAAACCTGCCACATCGTGTGTAACTCTGACGTATGACAACACAGAGGCAGATGGGACAGAGGACTGGAGCACTGAAAAAGAAGTCGGTGTAACTTCATCTACCGAACGATCCCAAGCCGCCCTTCCGTCAGATGAATATTTCAGGAAATTCCAGGAAAGTTTGGAACAGTTAAATCGGAACATAGGCAGAGTCAGTGACAGTTCAAGAGTGAAGAAAAAAGATGGACATTTCGGCAAAACAGTTGAGAGCGAAAATAATGTTGACAAATCCATGGCACAGCACACATCTCTGCCACACAGATAATAATAGATCGGGAGTGATCACAATGACAGTGTTCAGTACTGTTTCCGTGTGGGTGTGACGATGATGATACAACTATTGAACATTTCCGAGATATGGTTTTCAATCGCGACGATTTGATGTGAATTGTTTATGGTTCGATTTTGATTGTTTTATTTGATTTCCTTCCCTATGTGAATGGGCTGTAAAGCTTACACATTAAAATCATTGTCATTGTCATTGTCATTGTTTCTCTCTCTCTCTCTCTCTCTCTCTCTCTCTCTCTCTCTCTCTCTCTCTCTCTCTCTCTCTCTCTCTCTCTCTCATGACTGTAATAATGATCAGATGATGGAGATGACAACTGGTGAATGATGATAATGATGATGATGATGATGATGCTATGTATGTGCACTACTATTTGTATCTGTGAATGGTGACAGTTATCATGAGGATATTTGTCATCTCCACACTACCACCCACCTTCTCTAGTTTTGTTGCTTGCATCGTGGGTCTATGGCCCAAGCACATTAAAGCATTTCAGTGTCCAGTGTTCAGTGTACTCTGGCTATATCCAGGTATTCCTTAGTGTTTTCAATCAAAGATTAATATATATATGTTTATTGAGGAGTGGTCTTGTGTTATGAGAGAGAGAGAGAGCAATAGGTGCACAACATATAGATCTTTTAAGACTGTTTTTGAAAAAAGAATTGTATCTTCATAGTATCGATATTTGTGATGCTCCACCACATAATGAGTCGCAATGCACCAGATGTCGATTTTTTAGTTAGTGACATGTTATCAATTTACGATAAAATGGCTATACAATAAAAAAAAACAGATTGAAAACAAGACAATTCCATGAAAAGCTATTACAAGTTGAAATGATAGACTGCAGGAAATGGCAAAATGAGAAATTGACAAGTTTAGCATCTTTAAAGGTAGTCAGAATGAGGACTTGGGTATTTTTAAAATACGTTTAAAGACAAAAGGATACAAAATTATGCCTTGATATTTCACTACAAAGTAGAATAATTGCTATAGTTTTATAATCAATCAAAATATCAAAATCGACAACTTGACCCCACCTGCCTAAATTGGCTTCTAGCAGAAAAGTGGGTCAGGTGCTAGGCGATTCATTTCATGGTGGAGCATCACATTTATTGTTTCAGAGTTGCACTGTCACAAGCCAGATTGAATGCTTTCCTTTAGATAATAATCTGAATAGATACAGCAACAACTATCAAGACAAAAACTGTTCTTTTTGTGCAAAAATGTCATTGACGGTGAGTACCATCTCATATATGTTTACTGATTATGTACAGATTTAAGAACCAGTTCCCTGAAAAAAATTCTTCATGTGCCTATGCCTTTTCTTCTTTATTCACATAGGAAATATCGTTCAGCGTTGCTAGCAAAATTCTTATTCCATGCTGTTTGAAGAAGAAAGATTGTGGCAGAACTTATGTAAACTAAGTAATAGAAAACAAGCCTACAGTGTAAAAGAAGAGGTGTATCAAGTGTGTATTTTGCATTATTCTAAACATTTTGTACTGTAATAATTATACATGCACACCCATTCCCCCATCTCCCACTCTGTTTTGAATCCTGGCCCAAGGCTGATGTTCAAAAAAAAAAAAAAAAAGTTTCATTTCATCTCTCTCTCTCCTCTCTCTCTCTCTCTCTCTCTCTCTCTCTCTCTCTCTCTCTCTCTCTCTCTCTCTCTCTTGTAATCTGTATTGGGAATGTACCCTACATTTCTCTGACCGATAAAAGTCGACCATTTCTTTTTACCGTGGCGTGGCGTAATGCCAGAGGCAACACTGATCCCATCTGAGATAGCCTCTGAGCTAGCTGTGTAGCACTTTACCTCACCAGCAGAAACTGGTGGAGTGAGTACTGCTTCCAGGTGCTTGAGATTTTCCCGGGCAAAAGACCCTGACTATGCAGGAATACAAGAATGGGGACCTCTTTGCGTGCGTGCATGCGTGCGTGATTGCGTGATTGCGTGCGTGCGTGCTTGTGTGTGTGTGCGTGCGTGCGTGCGTGCGTGCGTGTGTGTGTGTGCGTGCAAAGATAGTATGCCCTACGGTGCGCGTAGGGTGTACCATCTTTGGTGCGTGGAGAGAGAGAGAGAGAGAGAGAGAGAGAGAGAGAGAGAGAGAGAGAGAGAGAGAGAGAGAGAGAGAGAGAGAGAGAGAGAGAGAGAGAGAGACTTACTGCATTGCTTGTATACTTTATCACAGACCAGTTCCACTAGACACTCTTCGTCTTTTTTGCAAGGTTCGCCCACATCTTTTGCTGGAACAAGTGGAGTGACATCGTGCACTAATAAAATGATACCTCACACACACACACACACTTACACACACACACACACACACACACACACACACACACACACACACACACACACACACACACACACACACACACACACACACACACACACACACACACACACACACACACACACTTCCTCTTCTTCTTCACCTATCCCGTTGTGAATTGAGACCGTAGGGGCACCACGGAAGACCTCGCAACCAGTTCTCTCCATTTCCCTCTGTCTTCGATCTTTCTCAGGGTGTCACTCAGCCTGAGGCCCGTCCACTCTCGGATGTTGTCCTCCCATCTCTTTCTCTGTCTGCCTCTCCTTCTCCCGCCTTGCATACTTCCCTGCAGAATCGTCTTGGCAAGCCCTGTTGATCTTGCGACGTGCCCATACCACTTCCGTTTGCGTTTTTTGACTGTGGTCAGGAGATCTTCAAAGGGCCCGATGGCTTGACTGATTCCGATTCTCACTTCCTCGTTAGTAATGTGGTCTTTGTAAGAGATGCCAAGGAGTCTGCAAAAGCATCTCATCTCTGTGGCCTGTATTCTCCTCTCCAGATCTGTTGTGAGGATCCATGACTCACAAGCATACAGGAATATTGAGATGACCAGAGTGCGCATCAGCCTGATCTTTGAGCTGAGCGAGATGTTCCTGTCCTTCCAAATGGTTTTCAATTTTGTCAGTGCTGTAACTGTCTGTGCAATCCTTGAGAGTATTTCAGGCTTGGATCCCTTATCTGTTACTATTGCTCCCAGATACTTGAAGCTTTGTATTGTTTCCAAATTCCGACCACCGACCCTGATGTTGGTGTTGATGCCATTGATGTTGTTGGCCATCAGCTTGGTCTTCTGTGCACTGATCTCTATGCCATAGGCTGTTGAAGTCTTGTCGAGGTGTTCCACTAACCTAACTAACTCTTCTTCTTTCCCTGCCAGTTCATCAATGTCATCAGCAAAACGCAAGTTGGTAATTGTCCTGCCTCCAATGCCGACTGTTCCTTCATGATCTTCCAGTGCATCAGTCATGATTCTCTCAAGGAATATGTTAAAGAGAGTAGGTGAGAGCAAGCAGCCTTGTCTGACGCCGACCGTCGTCCTGAACCAGTCCCCTATGCCACCATTGAAATAGACTGCACTAGTGGCCTTGTTGTAAAGCTCCTCAATGACTCTGATCAGGTTGGCATAGATGTTGTACAGCCTCATGGTAGCCCACAGAGCTGCATGCCATACCCTGTCAAAGGCTTTTTTGAAATCCACAAAAACATGGTTAAGATCTTGCTGATGCTGAAGGTACTTCTCGCATAGTATTCTTAGATTTAAAATCTGCTCTGTTGTACTTCGTCCTTCCCTGAAGCCTGCCTGGTCTTCAGCAATGATCATCTCTGCTTGTGGCTTCAATCAATTCAGTAGGATCTTCAGCATGACTTTGTTTGGATGACATATCAAGCTGATTGTGCTATAGTTCTGGCATTGTTGTAGGTTGCCTTTCTTGGGAAGGGTGATGATTAGTGATTGTGTCCATGGTGTAGGCCAGTCTCCTGTCTGCCAAATCTTGTTGCAGATTATCAGTAGGGTGTTTATCATGGCTTCCTCCCCTGCTTGGACCAGTTCTGCCGGGATGTTGTCTATTCCTGCTGATTTCTTCTTCTTCATCGATTTCACAGCTACTTCCACCTCTTCCCAAAGGATGGGGTAGTTGTCAGTGTCTGTCGGTGGAGAGTTATTCAGTACCTCTGGATCTTCTGAGGTTTTGTGGTTATACAGGTCTGCGTAATACTTTTTTAATCTCTTTAGAATGTCCTGGTCTTCTGTTAAGATCTTTCCATTTTTGTCTTGTATGGTGCTGGTTTTCCCCTGTTTTGTGCCTGTCAGGTCTTTTCTTAGATGGTACGCTTTATTGCTGTTGTTGTTGCTCAGATTTTCTTCAATGTCCTGGCACTTCTCTTCAATCCAGGTTTTTGCTGCCTCTTTCATGCTTGTTCTAATTTCTTTGTTGATTGCCTTATACTGCCTCACTCCTTCTATCTCGTTTTTCTTTTTCTTCAGTTCTCTTCGTTTGTCACACTGGTCAAGGATGTTGGCTGTGACCCAGGGCTGCTTCATTCGTTGTTGCCTGCCAAGAATCTCATTGGCTGTATCAGTTACTGCCTTGTTAAAGGTGTCAACAAACTTGTCAATATCTGTGTCATCTGGGTTGAACATAGTGAGGGGTTCAAATTTCCCTCCTATCATGGCAAAACACACACACCCCACACACACACACACACACACACACACACACACACACACACACACACACACACCACACACACACACACACAAGTCCTTAGGATGAGACTATAAACCGAGGCCCCGTGTGCGAACGCACGCAGAACATATTATTGCGCACACGTTAAATCCTGTTCCGCTTTTCGTAAGAGTAGGCCACCGTATGCTGGTGGGAACGGATGATATTTACAAAATTGCATACAAAGCTTGACAAATTTGTTTGGCTCATTGTTAGCTAGGGCATCCCTACTGTTCGCGCGCAGAACAAAGATTTGATATGAATTTCACTAGAATGTTAACACGATTTTAAGGTACACCAGTGACAGCATATTTCACGATGTATGCTGAAAAGTGCATGAGACAGGAGACAACCTTGACAAAAGCACCACGAGTGCCTACAGCACTGGCTATTTGTGACGCTCCACCATAAGGAGTCGCATTGCACCTGAGGTCAATTTTTTAATTATTTTGACATTTTAGTAATTTGCAATAAAATTGCTATACAATAGAAAAAATAGATTGAAAATTGGACAATTCTATGAAAATTTATTACACGCTGAAATGATAGACTGCAAGAAATGGCAAAACAAGAAATGGAACAGTTTAGCATCAAAATACATGGTCAGAATGAGGGCTTGGGCATTTTTGAAGCACGTTTAGTAAAAAAAATGATACAAAATTACAGCTTGATATTTCATTACAAGGTAGAATAAGGGCTATAGTTTTAGACTCCATCAAAATCTAAAATTTGCCAACTTGACCCCACCTGCCTTAAATGCCTTCTAGCAGAAAAGTGGGTTATGAGCTAAGCGACTTATTTCGTGGTGGAGCGTCACATTTCAGATGAAGTTGCTGAATGGTCACTTTTACAGGAAGATAGCTGAAGTACCCACAGTTTTTCTATTTAATAATTATACATACACCATGTCTAGTTCTAAATCAGTATAGCCATTCGTATTTACACGATGGAAAAATATATAGCATCTAATGTATCATACACAACAAACAATACAATTAAATCCATCTACTGATGCGCTGATCTATTTATGCCACATCTAAAATGAAAGCGATGTCGCGAGAAATAGCCATTGTTTGCAGTGCGAGAATGTTTCTGTTATAGGCTCTTAATTTTATCTGCATCGAGGCAGCAATAATGATTAGCAACAACAGCTCACACATTTATGATAATATATGACTCCATTTAGGCCAAACTAAACAAAAGTAGTGGATAATCATTATCTGCTGTCAACTCACCACACGTCAGGGTCGGGGGATTAACAACGTAGCCAGCCTTACATTCGCACATTCCAGTTTTCTTATTGCATACGGCAAGTTTGTCTTTGCACGGAGTTGCACTATTGCATTTCCCTAGGGTAAAACCGTCTTTGATTTCTGTGTAGCACACACACACACACACACACACACACTCACACACACACACACACACACACACACACACACACACGCACACGCACGCACGCACGCACGCACACGCACGCACGCGCGCGCGCGCGAATACACACACACACACACACACACACACACACACACACACACACACACACACACACACACACACACACACACACACACACAACACAGCGCGCATACACGGGATACTTGAAGTAAATAGAGTGAACACAAACACTGAAAGTGAAAAAAGTTATTTCAATTTAAACTCAAGTACATTATCTCTAAAGCAAAAAGGCTGAAGCACACTTCCACACATCTCCACCCCCACAAACACACCGGCAGCTAGCACACACACACACACACACACACACACACACACACACACACACACACACACACACACACACACACACACACACACGGGATAGCCTAGTGGTCAGAACATTGCGCTCGCAATTTGACGACCCGGGTTCGATTCCCGTTGGAGGGGATTTTTCCTCTGGAGTTAACATCAGTGCTGACTCCACTCTCCCCCAAAGTCCTTCGGATGAGACTTTAAACTGCATACACACGGGGACAGGATGTAAAAAAAGCACATGAGTGCTTATTCCATTATCCTCGATATAGAAGAATAAAAAGATCAAAAAGAAAGATACAATACACACACCTCTTTGATTATAGATATATATATATATATCTGTGTGCGTGCGTGCGTGCGTGCGTGCGTGCGTGCGTGCGTGCGTGCGTGCGTGCGTGTGTGTGTGTGTGTGTGTGTGTGTACTGCCTGCACTTAAACAGTAACAGTCGGGCAGAAGTAGCAGCAGCGTAATGAGGGACCAGGTAGTCCATGACATCGTAGATTCAGAATGTGAGTGAGTAAAAAGAAATGACTTTTTGGGTTTGTTTGCTGTTGGGGTAGCCTACTGAAAGTGGCATCTTCAAAATTCAGAAAACATAGCATGGAAAGAATTGGCCAAGAAAAGGATTTTATCTTTTATTTATTTTATACCACTTTGTCACAGCAGATTTCTCTGCGTAAAATTCGGGCTGCTCTCCCCAGGGGGGGGGGGGGGGGGGGGGGGGGGGGGGAGCGCGTCGCCACAAGTGCAGCGCCTACCCATTATTTTTTTTCCCTTAGGGATGGTGTCTAAACACGACACCTGTGTGCATGCTGGTTTTTTTTTATAATAATTTTGTCATCCACTCCTACCGGCACACGATGGCCTGCTCTTCCAAAAGGCGGAACGGGGTTTTAACGTGTGCGCAAGATGTTCTGCGTGCGTTCGCACACGGGGCCTCGATTTATAGTCTCATCCGAATGACCGGATCCATGGTAACGACAGAGTCAGCGTAGAAACAAAATCCTGCAGAAAACATATACTGAATTTGGTCACACCACAAGACACAACACACACACACGGGGGACGGGATAGCCTAGTGGTCAGAACATTGCTCCAGTGCCGTGGAGAAGGGGGGTCTGCTACATGGGTAACAGCTTGCCCTCCATACATACTTGCCCAGGCTCTGCGCTCTAAAGTGTACAGCAGCAACAAGACAACAACAGTTGATCATCGTTGTTCGTCGTTGATCTTTGCGCCTGGTGGCAGCATGATCTGTGGCTCTGTAGGTCAAATGCAAGCGCTTTGATTTGTTCTTACAAGAGATAGCGCTATACAAATTCCATGTAATAATAATAATAACAACACCCTAGCAAAAACCATCTTGCAAGGAACAGTCGAGGGCAAGAGAAGAAGAGGCCGCCAAAAGAAATCATGGGTTGACAACATCAAAGACTGGACCGCCCAACCCCTGCAACACCTCCTACTAGCCACACAGGATCGTGAAGCATGGAAAAAGATCTCTGTTGCGTCTTCTCCCTGTGTCTTGTAGCTAGATTCATAGTCTCTCTCTGCCTTTTTCTGTTTGTCAGAAAGGGGCTTAGGAACTCTTTCCTTGGGAGGTGACTTTTGCACCTCCCCCCCCCCTCCCTCCTGGTCACAATCAACTTCTCAGCACCTCTGGAAGCACCGGAAGGGACCGGTTTCCAGCCCTCAACTGGTTTTGGAGGAGGGGCTGGTTCTTGTTTTGCTCCTGGGGTCGGCAGTTCGGACCCCGGACGGAAGCTGGTGTTTTCTGTGCACCAAAAGGGCGCACAGGAGCAGGTTTTAGGCCCCCGCCAGGGGCCGTCTTCACTGGAGTGAGAGTATTGGCAGTAGCTGCTGGGTCCAATCCAATCCAATCATGTTACTTAAAGCCCCGCTGACAACACAGACCAGATTGAGGCTATCATCACCTTGTTAAAATTTAAAACTCCAATTAAAACTGTGCAACTATATACAGATGAAAATGGAGTATAAAACCAACTTTACTGTCCTTGCTTGTATTGACGCTTTGGTCAACCATAAGGGTCAACCCAGGACGGCTACTGCGTTGTGGGAAAACCCACATCAATCACACATAAAATGAGATAAAACCAAAACCAGATTCCTTAACCTCGTCTTAGAGACCAACTATACCACTTTCACTCATATCAGACGGGAAAAAATCCAATTCTCTCAGTGTTATGGTATCAGAAAGTGTATGTGTTAGTTTAGCTTACTGTAGCAGACGATTTCTGCAATGCGCATGCTCAGACATGTTTGTTTACTTCCGCCCAGCCTCGTTGTCACTCTGGCTGGTGTGTGCTTCTGCCGCTCTTTTCTATCATGAAAATAAAGTCATAGAAAACAATATCGAGTGTCAAGTCTTGTACGACAGTGTTAACGACCATCATAACACTCAGGAAGTTAAAAATGGTGTCCGGTGGAGTATCCCCAAAAAGCATCTTTAGGGAGTCTGCAGCAAAATGCTTGTGCCTTATATCCTGAACATCCTAACACTCCAGGAGCAGATGCTTGATGGTTACCTGCACATTACAAGTCACACACCATAGGGTTCCCTCACCTTTCAGCAAATGTATGTGAGTGATATGAGAATGACCCGTGTGTATCCTGGCGAGCACTGTTACCTCCCTTTGGTTTTTGACACAGAGGGAAAACTTCTTTCAGGTTGGGACGGATCTGACAAAGTTTGTTGTCTGTCTGAGCCTTCCATTCCTCCTGCTAGATGGAGTGCATGAATTGTTCGCTTTTAGGTTTCAGATGTGTGAACGGCATCATGGACCCAGAAACCTCCTGCTCCATGGCACACCTGGAAAATCGATCAACCGTTTTGTTGCCCCAAATGCCCACATGCCCCGGGATCCACACTAAAACCACATCACACCCATCCAGTCTCAAGGAAGTATACAGTTTGTAGAACTCCTGAAGCTTAGGGTGGTTTATAATACTACAAGCGATAGCCTCCAGAGCCATGAGCGATTCTGCACAGACCAAGGTCTTTCTTTCCTGATTGCTGAATCTGTTGCAGGGACAAGACAAGAGCACTAAGTTCAGATGTATACACCAAGGCATCTGAAGGCAGGTTCTCAGAAAGTGCCAACTTCTTGATAGCAGGACAATAGGCAGCGCAGGCCACCCCCATCTCAGACTTGGAACCATCTGTGAAAACCCTGGTGTAGGATGGATAAGACATACAGAGTTCTTGGAAAAAGACCCTGTACACCGTTGAACTGGTGATATCTTTCCTATGAGTGGCAAGATTAAAACAGGCAGCTGGGGTTTCCACCATCCACATAGGCATCTCAGGGAACTTGGGGAAGTTGCAGATGACTCTCAAATCAATACCTGCCCCTCGGAGATGAGGAAGGGTCCAAATGGCCAGAGGCGGGATGGCAGAGGGAGATTTCTCAAACTTGGCCTGAAACCAGGGTGTTGAGAACACAATCGTAAGATGGGTTATTATACTCTGAATAGAGTTTCATCCAATAGTTTAAGGTTAGTTTCAGATGGCGGTTTGTAAGAGAGGGTTCTCCCACTTCTGTATACAAACTATACACTGGCTTGGTTTGGAATGCTTTGAGACAGATTCAGAGCCCCTGGTGGTCGATGGGGTCCACAGCTTTCAGATAGGAAGGCCTTGCCGAGCCATAGACCTGACATCCGTAATCCAGTTTGGAGCGCACCAGCGCCCTGTAGACGTGCAGCAGTGCTCTCCTATCTGCTCCCCAATCAGTATGGGCGATCACCC
Organism: Stramonita haemastoma; assembly: GCA_030674155.1. Classification (NCBI taxonomy): domain Eukaryota; kingdom Metazoa; phylum Mollusca; class Gastropoda; order Neogastropoda; family Muricidae; genus Stramonita; species Stramonita haemastoma. Next base: position 16,850,642 of record CM060349.1, read on the forward strand.
GCAGGAGGTTCAGGGTTTTCTTACATGTTGATGTTCTCTGGTGTTGGATGTGACTTCTGAAATTCAGTCTTTGGTCAAAAACAATCCTTAAGAATTTGGCCTCCGTCAAGCAAATGACAGGGTCAGGAAGTGTTCTCTGAACTTATTAGTGGTGAAAAAAAGTACTGCCCATAGCATACAGAGCAAAGTCGTCCAAAAACATGGAACATTCCACACTCTGCTGGACCGACTTGACAATGTCATTTATCTTTATACTGAAGTCAGCCTGAGAAAGGATACTCCCCTGTGGGACCCCCATCTCTTGCTAAAGAATCTAGAGCGTTGAGCCTACCCTCACCTGGAACTGTCTCTTGGCCAGAAAGCTCTGCAAAAACACTGGCAAATGACCCCAAAACCCCAGCTTCAGCAGGGATGACATGATGCTGTACCTCCAGGCAGTGTTGTAGGCCTTTTCCAGATCAAAGGAAACAGCCACCACGTGCTGCCTATCCTGCCTGAAGGCATTCAGAACGGTCATCTCAAGGTGGACCAGATGGTCCACAGTGCAACATTTTTTGTGAAAACAACATTGCTCCTTGGCCAGAAGGCACTTTGCCTCCAGATACCACACCAGACGGAGGTTGACCATTTTCTCCAGTACCTTGCAAACACAGCTGGTGAGCACTATTGGTCTGTAACTGCCAGGTTCCCTAAGGTCTTTGTTTGGGACGACACAGGCCATCTGCCAAAATGGGGGGTAAGACCTAGTCATCCTCTCCAATCCAGTGATTTTGCTTAGAGCCCCGTTGTCATCCAGATCTTGTTATAAACCTTCAGGAGGATCTACCAGCAGACGTCTGGAAGGTGCTTTAAGAGGTTGTAATGGACCTCATCAGGGCCTGACCAAATCTCGCTACAAGACTGCAGGTAGCTTTTCAGCTCAGGGAAAGAAAATGGCAGGATATACTCTTGATCATTGCAGGACACAAAATTCAAAAGAACTTTCTCCCAATGCAGCTTTGTACTCAAGAACACCTGCATTTTATTTCAGAAGAAGAGTTTATCTTCAAGGTGGTGGCCAGCAAATTAGCCACCACCTCCCTGTCAGTGATTAAAGTGTCCCCTGAGCATAGATGGTTGATCAACGTAGTGGTACCTTTCCCCTTAATCTTAGTAATCACCCTCCAGATCTTGCAGGAGGTCCTACTGTACAGCTTGGAGCAAAAGAGCCTCCATACCTCATGCCTGCTGGACTTTACAACAAAATGTGACTTGGCCCGCGGTTTCTGGTGGGCCAAAATCGTTGCCAGAGATGGTTGCTGCCTAACCAGGCGCTACACCTTTTTTCTTTCCTTTTGGATCACTCTGCAGTTTTTGTCAAACCAGGGCACCCTGGGTGTCCCGGTCCACTGCTGGTCCTAGGAACCGACTGCCTTGCAGCCTGTACAACACATGCCATCAGTGTCTTTGCTGGATCTCCCGCAGATAGGAGAGCTTCTTCATCCAATCTGCCCATAATGTCAGCCCTGAAAGCATCCCAGTTGGCCCTCCCAATGTCACACCTCTCCATACGAGATTCCTCCACTGCCCGACTCTGCATCAAGACCACTAGAAAATGGTCGCTGCTGTTCAGATTGTCATGCACTTCCCATCGAAAATCCAAAACCAACAAAGGATTGGACACTGACAGATCCAGACATGACAGCGTACAGTTCGATGAATGGAGATAGATGGGATCCTTGCACAAGTCCTTCTCCAGAAACACCTCCTCAAAGAGGAGGCCTCTCAAGGATGACTTTTTTCGCTTACCCAAAGGGGGGAATGCCCAATGAAGTCCCCCAACAATGGAAAGGGAGGAGGCAACTGCTGCACCAGCAACACCAAATCCGCCTTTCTCACTGCCACTGATGGAGACAGATAAATACTACATACCATGACAATCTTGTGCAGCGTGACCTCAGCAGCTACCACCTGAAGAGGAGTGTCAAGGCCCATGCGGCTGTACAACAAGGATTTTCTGATGAGCAAGCTCACCCTGCTGGAGGTTCCACACTCGGTGAGCTAGGCCCTTATATGAATGGAGCTGTAGCCAGACAAGGTGAAATCTTTTTCCTACCTTAACTGCGTCTCCTGGAGTGCCACCATGGCTGGTCTCTGGTCTTGGCAGAGAAGCTGCAGTTCCTCCCTATTGGACGCCAGACCACGAACGTTCCACTGTAAAATGTTTAGCATAAATGTCGTACTTATGTCCTCCCTTATTCCATCTCAGACGTATCTTCTTACGGAATGACTTTTTGCCTCCCCATCACCACCACCACCTTGCTGGTTCTGGAAGCACCAGACAAGACCGGTATCCAGCCCTTAACTGGTTTTGGAGGTGGGGCTGGTATTTCTTTAGATCCGGGGGGTGACAGTTTGGACCCCCAGATGGGAGCTGGCGTTTTTTGTGCACCTAAAGGCCACAGCCAGGGCCGTCTTCACTGGGGTATAGTCCGAGCGTGAGGTATTGTAAATTGGACTAAACCTTGTTTTGTGAGATATATTAAGTTTTTCAACGGATTTTAAAACTTTAATATGTCTTTGTTTGAAATCCGTTGGAGGCCAAGTTGGGAATGCTGGGCAACTCTTGATATAAAGCATTATTTATCCCTACCCTAAACATTTTTCTGGCATCGCTGCGGCGTACTGACCGGATTCTGCGAAGATCGCCCCACCTGCGCGCAGGGGAAGCGGCTTCTGTAAACAGTTTGTCAGCTGCATGCCAGGCACACTGCGGTGGTATTTTCACCCCCGTCTAATGGAATAGACTAGCTCGCAGCGGAGGCGGACTGGCGTTTGGTTTGTAGGTATGTTTTACGTTGGCTGAAATGTTTACAATTGTCACTTTTCATCATTATTTCTTTGGGTAAGTACAATCTTCACTTAATAAAAAATGCACACAATTTCTTCACACATTCATTTAAAAAATGATTTTAGATCTCGACATTGTAAAAGAATATATGAGCATTGGTAATTGTTTCACCACAGATACATGTTGCTGTTTTTGAAAATTTAGATCTAAAAGCATTAAGCTTAAACCTGTAAATAAGGGATACAACATTTCTATATTCATGTGAATTACGAAATTTAGTATTACCGAAAGATAATAAATGAGTTATGTCATCACTCCAGGAAAACCCAGTGTCCTCTAGTTTCTTTTTGAAGTGTTTCCAGCATGCATTTTGCAACATGCTATAGCCCTCCCGGGCAGAAAAAGGAACATCTATGCTGTAAGACCCATTTACATGCTTTGCTCCGCATTTTGCCATTCTGTCAACTTTTTCATTAAAGTAAATACCGCAATGAGAAGGAATCCAGCAGAAAGTAATACTAGTACCCCGTAACATCCAAAAATGAACCAGATGACAAATCTCAGTTATGAGCTCTTGCCTCACTTTTGAGCTGAAATTTTTTAAAGTAAGTAAAACTGACTTGGAATCCACACAAAAAAGTATCTGGAAAATATCTTTGGGAAAATCTAGAAGATGATACAAAGCCATTGATATAGCAGACAATTCAGCTGTAAAAATAGATAAATTTTTCCCAATGGAAAAGGACCTCTCTACTTTCAGAGATGTGTGTGTGTGTGTGTGTGTGTGTGTGTGTGTGTGTGTGTGTGTGTGTGTGTGTGTGTGTGTGTGTGTGTGTGTGTGTGTGTGTGAAAGATATTTCCGTCAAAACCAAAAAACTAATATTCTCTGTGAAAATGAATATATGTTTTAAATAGTGCGATTTTGATAGCAATGTTTATTTACTTTCTGTATCATGTCCATATTCTTTTAACAGATGATGGAGTGCTTCATTTGTGGCGGAAAAAACATCCCATTGATCAAGTCCTCAAGAATCACAGGTCTACACGATGCCAGTCGTCTACGAGAAGATGGCTTATTTGAGAAGCTTGCTGAAGATGCTGACTATTTTATGTGCCACAGAAACTGCATACAAAGTTACTGTTCAAAAGATCACATCGGAAGACTTTTAAGAAAATGACAATCAGCTGAGGTGATTAAAACTGATCCAAAGAAACTACGTGGGGGTGTACGTGGCACTGAAGTTAGTTTTAGTTTCAGGGAACATTGTTTTTTCTGTGGTGACAAATGTGATGTAAACGTTGACAAAAAACATCCTGACCGTTGGCAAAAGGCATATTTGTGTCGCACTGGAACTGAAGCCTGGAGGAAAACATCAAAATCAGAAATTCTCAAGCGCTGCAAAGCACGGGGAGATGAATGGGGCAAAGAAGTTGAATGTAGGATGAACTCGGTTCTCAGTGATATGCACGCTGAGGATGGAAGGTACCATAAGGACTGCTATTGCAAATTCTACACCAACCTACCGTCCACAGCTACATCTGAAGATGATGACAGAGAACTGCAACAACTAATCAATCAAATGCTCTCTGACAAATCACGTATGTGGAACAGCATTGAACTTCATGATTTCTACCTTGGGTTAGGAGGTACCAAACATTCACGAAGATCACTTTTGAAGATTATCCACAAAAAGCTCTCACCTGATTTGCTCATCTTGTCATCACCTGGGGTTGCTTCTATTCTGGTTTTTAGGAGCAAGGCTTCAACGAATATGCGATTTCTGGATGATATGGAGAATGACTGCACTTCACAGGCTATTTTCTGCTTAGCAGAATGTATAAGAGCTGAGTGTCCAAAGCAGGATTCTGATAAGTACAGCACACGTCTGTCAAAGAAACAAGTTCTGGATGAATGCAGTCCTACACTGCTAGCACTCCTTGCAGCAATATCAGAAGACCTTGATTTAACACTGCCAGCAGCCATGATTGGCCACATCGTTGCAAGTGCTGTCACTCATCAGGCAACAAGTCTTCAGCTGGCACTCAGTGTTCTACTCAACAGGCATCGAAAAATGATTGATGAATTGCATGCCTATGGAGTGACTTCAACATACGATGAATTCCGAAGGTTCAAAATTTCAGATGCAACTGCAATGGCTCCTGAAGAACGACACATGGTGCAGTTTGACAGTGACAAAGGTATGGTGCAGGTTGTTGCTGACAATTTTGATGCTGAGATTTCCTCACAGAATGGCCAAAAGTCAACTCATGGTTTAGCTATGATTATCACACAAGCAAATCATGAGGAGCCCATACAGCTGAATGACACAGCAAATATGCCATCCATCAAGCGCCTCAAAGCACATGAGGTGAAGACAGAAAATTTGAGCCTGGGGGAGATTCCAGTACAGCGATATGATGGAGAAAGGAAGCCTTCCATGCCAGAAGAATACAGTCTGAAATCGGTCCCCTCCCTTGCCTTTCTAGCTAGGCTACAGGTGTCTCTGAATCGAGTGGCAAAAGAAGATCTTGCATTTTTCAATGCCATCATCAATGACGATTCTTGTCCTGAATACGGCGGATACAATACCCAACAGGCTTGGAAAAACTGCCAATGACCAGGAGCAAAAACAGCCCTCATGTATACTCCTTTTTTGGACATGCCTCCAGCAGAAGCAGACACAATGAAAACAGCTATGGTAGAAGGACAACGTCTGACATCTATGGCTGGACAGAAGTGGACTGTTTTCACAAATGACCAGCAGCTATACCAAGTGGCTGTGCATATTACATGGGTAGACAAGGAGCTGTTCAGGGACTTCATACCCAGGTTAGGAGGTATGCATATGCTCATGAGCTTCATTGGCTGTATTGGGCATCTCATGGGAGGCAGTGGGTTGGAGCAGATTCTAGAAACAACATTTGCTGGAGTTCCCAAGTTGCTCTCTGGAAAGAAATATCCCCAGAATGTCAGGGCCCTCAGGTTCGTTGTTGAGGAATTGCTCAGGCCACTCTTGCAATCCAGTTCCAACATCCACACTATGGCAGATTTGACAGCAGTCTTGTCCAACATGTCTGATGGCAGCAAGACAACCAAGTTGTGGGTACAAGGCCTCATCGAACCTCTGTTTATCATCATGGCATTCGTCAGGGCAGAGAGAGAGGGTGACTGGCCACTTCACTTGTTTGCAGTTGAGAAAATGATGCCATACTTTTTTGCTGCTGGTCACTTCAACTACGCACGCTATGGGCTCTACTATCTGCGTTCAATGCTCCGTCTGCATCCTGATCTGACCAAAAAGTTCATTTCTGGAGAACATGTCATGCGCCATGAAGCAGGACTCTGGAATGGCATATGGTCTGACCTCTTCATTGAAACCACATACATGCGCTATGGCCATGGACCATCTGGGATCATTGGATGCACACTGAGTGAGTCAACACTGGCTGTCTGGGCATACTCTCACAGCACAATGACACAAATCCTGCACGATCTTCAAGAGATGAAGGGAGGAAAAGAATGCCAAACAGTTGTGGATTCTCACAAAGAAGAACGCAATACTTGCCTGAGAGAAGATGCTGCAGACCGAGAGAAAATAAGAGAGGCCCTGTCAACATGTGTTGATGTGTTTGACATCAGCAAACACCCTGAAAATGGCATCATCAATATCTACTCCGGCAATGTTGTAGATGATCCCTCCCTGAACGTTCATGAAGCTGTTGAAATTGGATCCCAGCAATGTCGAGATTTTGAAAGTCACTGGCCCACTGGTTTCCACATGAAATTGAAAACATGCATCAAGACAATGGCTTCTGTAACAAAGAAAGCCCCCAAGGACCAGGTTGGACATTCGCACATGGACACCGAGTTCATTTATGCGCGTGTTCTTGGAATCATGGCCTCAACGAGGAACACTATCTCACTGGAAACTCTCTTTTCTCATGAGTTAGCACCTCATCCCACATCACTTTTTGATGTCAATGGTGGTATGCGCACAACAACCAAGTCTGCATTGAAGAACAAGCTGATGGTTGCACATGGAACACGTCGTCTAGACCCTCCAGATGTTGTCATCCTGGATGCCTGTGCTGCACTGTGGACTGTGTCGTGGCCTGGCCAGCCTGCAAAAGTGTCAGATTTTGTAAATGCAGCTGTTGCCACCATTCTCCGCTATGCTGAAGCTGCTACACAAGTTCTGCATGTGATGTTTGACCACTACCACGAAATGAGTACCAAGTCATGTTGTCGTGCTGGGCGACAGAGAGGATTCAGCCGGCTATACACCCTCAGTGAGAGCACACCTCTTCCAAAGCAAACATTGGTCTTGAATGTGACAGCCAACAAGCAGCAAGTCATCAAAATGATTGCAGACAAACTGAGTGTCATGGAACCAATGGAGGGAAAGAAGATCATCACCACTGGGCCAAATCTGAAGCCAGTATGCATGGGTGTTGGTCCAGTACAGACAGCTGTCCACCATGAGGAGGCTGATGTGTTGATGGCACATCATATGCTTCAAGAAGCAAGGCATGGACACAAATCCATCAGGGTGATTTCTGACGACACAGGTGTCCTTGTGATTTTGGCCCACCATTTGTATTGCAGAACTAATGGGTTACCTGAAGACCTTCTTCTGACCATGGAGTCATGCAGTTCAGGCAAATCCATTATTAGCGTGAATGAAGTCATCAGAGCACACGCAAAGATCATGCCAAACCTTCTCTGTGCTCATGCACTCACTGGTTGTGACACTGTGTCCTCCTTTTCTGGTGTTGGCAAGCTAACTGTGCTGAAGAAGCTTGCTTCATTTGATGGATTCTTGAGACTTGGGGATCTGACAGCAGAGAAGGGGGATATCATACATCCAAGCCTAGATTTTGTTGCCATGCTGTACAACCATGAGCAAGGAACAGATCTGGAAACCATGCGTGCTGACATATTCAGGCAAAAAATAAAAGGGAAACGACACATTGCTCCCAAACTGAATAGTCTGCCACCAACCAAGACCAGCTTTGAAGCACACTGTTTACGAGCCCATTATCAGGTGGCCCTGTGCAAAGAAAGCAGCAGGACATCCAACAACTCCAGACATCAGTCCTCTGAACTGTGGCTGGAAACTGTGTGGGTCCACACTCATTCCACAGCATGGATTGCAGGGACAATTACCAGCACCAGACGAGGTCTTGAATCTCATCAGCTGCACCTGCAAGACTGGATGCAGTACAACCATGTGCACCTGCACCAAATTAGCATTGACCTGCACGGAATTCTGCAAGTGCAAAGGATATTTTATGTGCAAAAACCCAATGACAATTGTCATCAGAGACCCTGAAAATGATGAAGTGGAGTAGATCTGTGTGAGAGCTGAGAGCTGATTGGATTTGGACGTATGTACCTGATTTTTTAAATCATATTTTCCTGTGCATGCAACCAATAATTATTCATAACTGGAATAAGTTTTGTTTGGTTGTTTGTTTTGATTGCCTGTATGTTTGTTTCTATTTGTTTTAATTTATTTGCTTTATCTAGTCTGCATGCCTATTATAACCAGGGAAGCATCTTTTGTCTGCCTTGAAAACAGGAAAATTACGTTAAAAATTACGCAAAAATGCGTAATCTACGCATAAAAGTGCACAATTAAGGAAATATGAACCCATTTCAGTTATTTAATCAATAATAATGCCTTAGGAAACATTTAATTTGAATTTAGAAGTCAAATATCCTTTACTTTCAAAATTCTCTGAATCTGTGGTGGCCATCTTGGATATTACGTAATAACTCAAGATGCCCAACATTTACGACTTGGCCTCCAACGGATTTGGATTCAGCACCCCAAAATCCTTTAGAATCACCAAAAAAACCTAATATATGTCTCAGAACAAGGTTATCTCAATTTTGCCTGGACTAAGGTGTGTAGTCTGTGGCACTCGGTCAGCTTGCCCCAGCCATCCCAGAGCCAGGAGACCCCTGTTGAAATCTGACAGCCCACTGAATCTGTCTGACAGCCCACTGAAACACACTTTTTGACCACTGCTGCATAAAACAGACCATCCATTTGCTAGGATAAGATTTTGTACTTGATAAAACGGATATATAATGATGATAATGATGATGACAATAACGATGATGATGATAATTATTCTTTCTAGTGAAAAAACAAGAGGCAGAATCAAAATGAGAAAAAAGGTTCTGGAGCATAATGAGGCCACACAATGTAAAGTATCAAGGTCTCACCACAAGAGTCGTTTTTCGGAACAGACACTTCTTCATTACATTCACATGTATCGTTGTTACATAATGCTGCTACCACGCAATCACGGTCAGCGTCGCAATCGTGGCCAGGCCTGAATTCTGCACACACACACACACACACACACAACACACACACACACACACACACACGCACGCACGCGCGCATGCATGCATGCATGCACGCACGTTTTCATGCACGCACGCGCGCACACACACACATATAGACACCAATCCAATCCAATCCAATCCAATCCAATCCAGTTGTTTATAGCCTCGCGGACCACATAGGCCATATCAGGGCTGTCATCTTGTAAAAATTTAAATCTCAGAATAAAGCTGCAACTATAGACAGACTAAAACAGGGTATATCTCAGTCAACTGCTCGATGAGCATGCACCTTCTTCGGACCTTTTCCTGCGTGACAGACCCTGTGCCCCATGGTACACTCACGAAATTTTGGTTGCAAAGCGCAAACGCTGACAGCTAAAGCGACAGTGGCGCAAAATAAAAACTGAAATTAACAGACAGCTTTTACGAAAACAAACCAACAAAGTCAAATCCTTAATCCATTCAGCAAAGACAAATTTCTATTCTGCTCAGGTTCTTAATGCTACATCAATGAAATCTCTTTTTTCCCTCACCTCAACTCTTCTTGGATCTGATAAGGCAAGTCCTCTGCCTACCTCCTACAGCCATTCTGAACTTCCTGCTCTTTTCTTCCTTCTTCTCTGACAAAGTCCGCAATGTTCGTTCCAGACTGGATCAGTCTTCTTTCCAACCTGCGCCTCCTGATCCCCAATTCGCTGGCACTCCTCTCCTTTCCCTTCATCCAGCAAGCGAGAGTGAAATCATGACAATCTTGAAAGAAATGACGATAAAATCATGTGATCTTGATCCAATACCTGCTTCTCTTTTCACTCAGTGACTTCCACAGCTTATACCCACCATCACGAAAATTGTAAACTCATCTCTTCTTTCAGGGATTTTTCCACCAGCTCTCAAAACTGCAATAGTTACACCTCTACTCAAAAAGCACGACCTCGACCCTAACACTCTGAAGAACTATAGACCTGTTTCCAATCTGCCTTTTATCTCTTAAGTCCTTGAAAAAGTTTCAGAACTCAACAGCCATCTCCATTCCAATAGTCTCCTCCCCCCCCATTCCAGTCTGCCTACCGCATCAACCACAGCACCGAAACCACTCTAGTCCACACCTTAAACACGCTTCTACATGCTTCTGACTCAGGGAAAATCTCCCTCCTCACTCTTCTCGACTTATCTGCAGCATTTGACACTATAGACCATTCAATTCTTCTCTCCCGTCTCCAAAACACTTTCGGTATTAAAGGCACTGCCCTCACCTGGTTTAGTTCATACCTGACAAACCGATTCCAAACTGTGGCAGTAAACAAGATTCATTCCACACCAACCAAACTAGAATGCGGAGTCCCTCAAGGATCTGTTCTAGGCCCTGTTCTCTTTACTCTCTATACTGCTCCCCTGTCACATGTTATTAACCGTCATCAGATCAACCATCACTTTTATGCAGACGACTCTCAGATTCTAAGCAGTGATACACCTGAAAATCTGCCTTCTCTCTTGACAAATATGTCCTACTGCCTTCAAGATATCCAAAACTGGATGATACAGAACAAATTACAATTAAACGCAGATAAAACCGAATCCATGCTTGTAGGGACCAAACACAAACTGTCTTTTATCACAACAACTTCAATAGAATTCGGCAATACGTCAGTTCCTCTATCCAGTGCTGTAAAGTATCTAGGAGTCCTTATTGACAACACACTCTCCATGCCAAAAATTCATCACCCAGACCTGTCAGTCATGCTACTATCAACTACGGCGTATTAGTGCAATTCAAAAGTACCTGTCCACTGATGCAACATCCAAACTAGTCACTTCTCTTATTCTTTCACATCTGGACTATTGCAATTCTCTTTTGGCTGGTCTGCCAGCATCATCTATCCACTCCCTCCAACGTATACAAAACTCTGCAGCTCGACTGGTCCTCAGAAAGAAAAAATCTGAGCACATTACTCCTCTCTTGCAATCTCTCCACTGGCTGCCTGTGCCACAGAGAGTAAACTATAAGATCAGTACTCTCTGTTATAAATGTCTCCACAAAACAGCACCCTCCTACCTCTGTGAATGTCTTCACGTGTACACACCTTCTCGTTCCCTCCGCTCGGCTGCAGATACCTTATCCTTAAAAATACCTAGATTCAACCTATCTACCGTTGGCCGCCGCTCTTTCTCTATTTCTGGTCCATCAATCTGGAATGACCTCCCTCTCTCCCTTCGGCAAAAGCCTACATATGACACATTTAAATCCAACCTCAAGACACTTGTTTCAAACCTAAGATTTTTGCCTTCTGTTTTCGTCTCCTATTTGTCCCTGCCTTCAACATTTGAAATTCCCTTCACCCTGCCAAAATGTATTACCTCTATAAGTGTGTGTGTGTGTGTGTGTGTGTGTGTGTGGTGTGTGTGTGTGTGTGTGTGTGTGTGCGTGTGTGTGTGTGCGCGCGGCGAACGTGTGCGCGCGTGTGAGTGTGCATTCGAATTTGCTAGAATTATTTATTGTCATTGGTTGCTTGTTTGTTGTGAGGGTCGAGTGCAAGCGCTTTGATTTGTTTTTACAAGATATAGCGCTATATAAATTCCATGTATTCTTTTATTATTATTATCATTATTATCATTATTATTATTATTATTATTATTATTATTATTATATATTATTATTAAAATTAACTATACTCTCCTTCCTTGTATCATCTCCCAGGTCAACAATTATTTGTTTATGTCATAAAAATGTGTGCACGTGTTATTACCTTAGACTGTATTTAACATCTTAATAACAGATTGTTTGTTACTTTCATTGACATTTGTCTTATCATACGACTTGTTATAACAAATGAATGATTTAATATCAATATGGTTTATGTGATAAAAATGTGTACACATGTATGCAGTGTTTCCAACAGTGCGCGTGCACGCGCGTGCGTGCGTGCGTGCGTGTGTGTGTGTGTGTGTTTGTGTCTGTTTGTGTGTGTGTGAGTGTGTGTGAGCGAGCTGTGTGTGTGTGTGTGTGTGTGTGTGTGTGTGTGTGTGTGTGTGTGTGTGTGTGTGTGTGTGTGTGTGTCTGTGTGTGTCTGTGTGTGTCTGTGTGTGTCTGTGTGAATGCGTGAGCATACTGGTGTGCGTAGGAATGGTTGAGATTTTGTGTCGGCGAGTTTATGACTAGGTGAGGTATTGTAGAATCGGGGTGCTTTTTATATTGTGATATATGCGAGCTGATGTTCGGATACTATGTTGTGGGTTTTTTTTCCCCGTGATGTTACTTTTTGCATGTTTGCTTTTTTATGTGTGGCATGTAACCCAAGTGAATTACTCTATGAGAAAATAAAGTATTTGAATTTGGAAGTAAGTGGGAGCCTTGCCATTCAGCAGACACAGATTCTGAGCCATAAACCTCTTCCAAGGGAAGGCCTCATCCTGAATGATTCTCCAAAGGGGGGAATGTCCACTGAAGTCCCCCAACAACAGAAAGGGAGGAGGCAACTGCTGCACCGATGACACCGAATCCGCCTTTCTCACTGCAAGTGAAGAAGATAAATAAAAGCTACATACAGTGATGGTTTTGGGTAACGTGACCCTAGTGGCCACCGCCTGAGGTGGAGTGTCGGGACCAGATGACTATACAAGGAGTTCACACACACAAACAAAAGACCAGTACAATTCCGGTGATGACTTACAACTGAAATGAAAATGATTTATTTGTGTATTTCATGTTATTCTTTTATCCTGAGGATATTGAATAAGCACTTATCTACTTTGTTACATCCAGCCCCAGAGTACATGGTTTGCATTTTACCACAACAGTCTACACATTTTGTTGCTGGATCAAAATGCTTTGCACTCATCTATCCTGTTACGATGATCTTTTGTTTGTTTGTAATGATATTTCCGTCTAATATCACAATTTGTGAAAAGACGTTAAAAGAAATTGAACACACACACACAAACACACACACACACACACACACACACACACACACACACACACACACACACACACACACACACACACATGCATGCACGCACACACACGCATGCACGCACACACACATATACAAACACGCACACACGCATGCATGCACACACACATAATTATACAAACACACACACACACACACACACACACACACACACACACACACACACACACACACACACACACACACACACACACACACACACACTTACTGCATTGTTTGAGAAAATCACAAACTGTTGAAGGTATGCAGAAATGTTCGAGACCAGTACAATTCCGGTGATGACTTACAACTGAAATGAAAATGATTTATTTGTGTATTTCATGTTATTCTTTTATCCTGAGGATATTGAATAAGCACTTATCTACTTTGTTACATCCAGCCCCAGAGTACATGGTTTGCATTTTACCACAACAGTCTACACATTTTGTTGCTGGATCAAAATGCTTTGCACTCATCTATCCTGTTACGATGATCTTTTGTTTGTAAGAAACCATTACTTATTGCATTGAATGTATGAAAATAGTGTTGACCTATTATATTGCCCTCAGGGGTCTTTTAAGTCCAAAACTGTAAACCTAAGAGATTCAGAATAGACTTTTGTCAGCCACAGATGCTCTAGAAAATAATGTGATTATGCAATTGTTGAAAATTACAATGAGTATGATGATAACTGGAAGATATCAAGTATGATTCTGTTTACTTGTAGAATTCAATATTGCAAAGTGACTAAGAAGATTTTTTGTTATGATGTGTACCTTTTCCCTGCTCCAAACATGTTTTGTATAGTGGCCCAAGGTCGAAGTACAATAAAGCTTTTTAGTGTTCTCTCTCTCTCTCTCTCTCTCTCCTCTCTCTCTCTCTCTCTCTCTCTCTCTCTCTCTCTCTCTCTCTCTCTCTGCTTGTCTGTCTCTCTTATACAATGGGTAGAAAGTAATGACATGATTTCTGAAAGCCAGGCTGGTTTCTGTAAGAGTTATTTCGCCATTGACCAGATATTTAACTTGTATGCAGTTATCCAGAAATGTACACAAAAGAAAGAAAGAAAGAAAACTACATGTTGCTTTTGTTGATTTCAGGAAAGCATTTGATTCTGTACGCCATGGAAAACTTTAAGAATGTATGAAAAAGCAAAGTGTGAAAGGAAGGTTCATGATACGTCTAAAATCAATGTATTGTTCATTGTTATCTTGTGTACGTGCAAATGATGAGTTTACAGGGTGTTTTTTTTTTACTGTCCTATCGGAGTACGGCAAGGTTGTGTGTTAAGCCCCCCATTGTTCTCTATGTTTATAAATCAGCTATCTGACCATATGAATGCTGAAGATAAGCATAGTATCCAGATTCAGCCAGATTTTATGAAATTATTTGTATTGCTTTTTGCTGACAATGTGGCTTTATTGTCAACAAGTGCACATGGCTTACAGAATCAACTAAATGCTTTACACAGATGCTGTGAAGAAATGAAGGATACAAGCAATGGAGATGTGATACTTCTGCAAACTCTTTAGCATTTCATACAGAGATCACATCACTAATGAAAAAGTGAAAACTAGAATAAAGAATGCCATATGTCCATAAGAGCTCCTAACTTCAGTAAAAAAAACAAACAAACAAAAAAAAAAAGGCAAGCTAAAGTGGTAAGGGCATGTCACGCGGTCATCTGGAATGGTCAAGACTTCTTGCAGGGAACATTAAGGGGAGTGAGGGGTGGGGAATGAAGAGGCAGACGAGGAAACAATAGGAAGACAACATCAGAGAGTGGACAGGCCTTGGGTGGAGCGATTTGCTATGGAGGGCGGAGGACCGTGGGGAATGGTGGAAGCTAGTAGCAAAATCTTCAGTAGTGCACCCACGGTCCATGGGACTATGGGACAAGTGAAGGCGAAGGGTGAATAGGAATTTTAAAAGTTGATAAGGTAACAGCCCTGATATGGTCTGTGTGGTCAGCGGGGCTATAAACAGCATGTTTGGATTGGATTGGACCCTATTCCCCTTTTCCTAATCTGCATTCAATATACATCCACCACTTCCTGAGAGGCCAATTCACTTTCAATTTTTGCCATGGGCACCCCCTGCAGGTCCCTACACAAGATGACCCCTTTGCTGTTGTTAAGGGTTTTGTTGGGGGCTGCCATAACAGAGCACATCGCTAACTTTGTACACTTCTGAAGCATTTGAGATTGTCTTTTGAAATTGCATTGTACCAAAGGTATGCCATTATGAAGCTTTTGAAAGGTCTCTAGGTCTCCTGCTGTGCCTTTTACTTGTTTTAGACCTTCAGCAACCGCAAACAGACTAAATTTTGACAAGAGATGTTCTGCTTTCATCCCCTCAACCACCCACCAACTTGGCCAAAAATCCGCTCTTCTCCCTAATCTCTGTCTCTGCGTCACAGGACATATCTCCAACACAATCAGATTTTCTTAATTTCTTTTCCGTTTTGTGTGTATATATATATATGTATAGCAGCAGAGAAATGAAAAGCCCAGCAAAGAAAGCTTGATGGGAAGATAATGATAGAATTAAAGATCCCAATGACAGAAGAGGACGGTCCATAGAAAAGGGTGGGTGAGAATGGAGATCGGGAAGACATGACAACGAATATGTAACTAGAGATTTGCTTGACAAGAGTTTCTGGAAAAAGGCAGGAGAATGGACCAAGAAGGCAGAAAACAGGAGGAGGAATGACAGGAAGAAAAGAAACAAAGCAGAGGCAAAGAGGACAGAGAAGGGAAAATTCCTAGCTCAGAACCTCCAGAATGTGAGTATATTACTTATACTGAGAGACCATTGGTATCTCCATGAGGGAATGTTGTTATTCTGAGTATTTTGATGGTCTTAGAGGTCGAAAACAAGAATGTGTGCTTAGTCCTCAACTGCTTTTCTTCTTTATTAATGAACGAGCTACCCATATGTGTAAACCTGGAAAACATGGTATTTAATTACTTCCTGCTCTTTGCAGATGATGTCATCTTATTATCTGATACAATTGTTGCACTCTAAAATGAACTGAATAGAATAAAGAGAGAAGCTGATGAGTTGTATTTGACAGTTAATTTTGAAAAAAATATGGTTTTCAGACCTGGGATGGCACTAAGCTTTAAGGGACTGGTGCCATTATGTGAGCAAGTAAAAATAACTTTTATATAAATACTTGAATATGTTTTTTAACAACAAAATTAAGTCTTAGTACTGCTTTGTCTGATATTTGCATAAATGAAAGGAGAGGGGTCATGGGAATATCAAAATCACTGAAGAGATTACAGTCAACAGATCCTAAGTTATTTAAGAAATTATTTGACTCACAAATCAAATCAATCCCGACTTATTCAGTTTGGGGATTAAATGCAGATTGCAAAGAAATTAAAACTGTACATACATTTGCCATAAAAATATTTCTGAACATTCCCATGCATGCCTCAACCAAACAGGTATATGGGGAAGCAGGAAGGTATTCACTTCATATTAGAACATAAGTGTATTATGTATTGGCTGAAATTAGTTCAGTTGCCCATGTCAAGAATATGTTGACATGATTATGAAATGCTTTTGCTCCAACATGAATCAGGCCATTTAAACAGGGCATCTACTGTGCAGCATAAATGGGATGAAGATGGTTTTGGTATGGTTTGTCCATGTCAAGGCACTGGATGCCAAGCAACTTTTATTAATGAATTCAAATACAGGCTAATTTCTTGTTACATACACAACTGGAATTTAGACTTGGAGAATAATGAGAAGTATAAATTGTTTAATTCATTTAAAGCTGTCTTTCAAGTAGAAAAATACCTGTCATGTGTCACAAACAAGTAGCACAGAGACTGTTTTGCAAGGTTTTGGCTCCGAGTTCAAAGTCTAATAAGTTCTAAAATTTGATATCTAAATAATCATGTCGATGCCCATTGCTTACTCTGTGAAAATGAATTGGAAGACAAACCCCACTTCTTATTCCACTGCAAAAGATATAAGGATATCTGTAAAAACTGTGCCATACTGCAATCCTTTTCTGGTATGCCTTACCAAAACAGAATTGCAACGATTTTGTCCTATACTGATGAAAATACAATTCCATGCCTTTCAAAATACAGAGATTTAGCGTTAAAGATAAGGAAACACGAAATCCAGTAAGTTAGATAAACTGTTTGTAGAAATAGTTATGTTCAAAACAATCGTATATTATTCATATTATCATTTTTGTCAGCATAAATATGATTTTAAATGTTGCTCACATGACAGCTACACATACAGGTATGCTGACAATTACCTGCTTGGGTAGAGATGCTGCTTGTGTGTGAGCACTATATGTGTGCATGCAGGTGTAGTTGTGTGTGTGGTGTGTGTGTGTGTGTGTGTGTGTGTGTGTGTGTGTGTGTGTGTGTGTGTGTGTGTGTGGTGTGTGTCCTACTAAAATAATTGATGATTCTATTCTTGTACTTTTGATTATTATTCCCCTTCTCTAAAGGGTTGTAATGCCATAGACAATAAAAATAGTGTTATTGCCTGCCTCTCTCTCTCTCTCTCTCTCTCTCTCTCTCTCTCTCTCTCTCTCTCTCTCTCTCTCTCTCTCTCCTCTCTCTCTCTCTGCAGGCAGATTCTGCATTGCATCTTCCATACTGGCTTTTCCCTTGAGCTGCACAATGACTGTGATAGGTATTGTAAAGATTCCTTTGCATTTGAGGAAAATCGACACAATGACCCCCCCCCCCCTCCCCCCCATCCTTCCTAAGGCAGCCTCTTGGGGAGCAGTGTGTTGTGTGCAAAAAGACTCATTTTGTGGTGGAAGGTCACATATTTCTTCTTCTTCTTCTCTCTCTCTCTCTCTCTCTCTCTCTCTCTCTCTCTCTCTCTCTCTCTCTCTCTCTCCTCTCTCTCTCTCTCTCTCTGGTGGCTTCCCTTGCTTGGCTGCCAGCAAGACGCTTCTGTGTGAGCTGTTAGTAAAGTGTTGTTTTCTCTCTTTTTGTGCATCAAAATGCCAGTCACAGGGATCCCAGTGACTTTGGAGTGTATGATCAATGCCGCGTTACAAGAACAGACACTGTCGTCATTCAAAGTGGACGGCAGAGGTGACCAGACTGTTGTTATT
>CM060349.1:16873886-16886386 GCA_030674155.1 Stramonita haemastoma
CTTATAGATTTCATTGATGATAATTTTTTTTTTACAGAAGTGAGAGTGTTTTGAAATATTGACTGGTTTGTTTTGATGACGATGTAATTTGAAGATGCTCTCCTCTCTCCTCTCTCTCCTCTCCTCTCCTCTCTCTCTCTCTCTCTCTCTCTCTCTCTCTCTCTCTCTCTCTCTCTCTCTCATTCCCCTCCTTTCCCTTTCCTTTCCTTTCCTTACCAACTTCCACCTTCACATAATTCTATCCTAGACTTATTATGGAGAGGAGTGTTTTGGTTGTATTGTTGTATTGAATTTGTATTCTTACATATTTTTTAATGTATGGTTTCTTTCCCCTTTTGTGCCTACTTTGCTTGTTTTCCCGCTTACACACACACGCGCGCACACGCGCACACACACACACACGCACACCCACATGCACGCACACACACACACACACACACACACAACACCACAACACACAACACACACACACACACACACACACACACACACACACACACACACACACACACACACGTTTGTTTAAATAATTATCAGTGTATCCAGTTAGGATGACGCGTTTTGTTGAATGTATCCTATTTTCTTCTTTTAAAATATTCATTGAACTGCTGTTGGTGGTGATGCTGGTATGTAGGGGTAGGGAGGGGGGTTCTTAGCTTTATTCCCTGATCAGGGCAAGGGCCGGATGAAAAAAGTATGTAGGCCTAATGCTTACTCTGTAACCCTTGAAAAATAAAGATTATTCATTCAAAGATTATTCATTCTGTCTGTATGTCTGTCCGTCCGTCCGTCCGTCCGTCCCTCTCTCTTTCGCTGTCACTCACTCTGTCTGTCCGTCTGTCTGTCTGTCTAGGTTTCTCTTTTCCCCTCAGTCTCTCTGTCTTAGTCTGTCTCTTTGCCTCTTTCTTTGCCTCTCTCTGTCTCTTCATAAATAGAATACAGAGAAGGAAGGCACTCTCCTGATATGTGACTGGTCCGGCAGCTAGGTGCAAACTGACGGCTGGAAGTGGTGTTTGTCTCAAAGGCACTCTTAAGTGTAGGTTTCAGCGGAAGATGAAATAGAATTATGAATTAATCTTTTCTACAAAGCCTTAGTGTTATACGAAATACAGAGCTTTGTTTCATCATACTTATCCATGCTTTTTTTCCCCACTTTTCATCTGCTACCTTACCTTTGCAGACACTCCTATTAGTAAATCAGTTGTTTATCTCAAAAGAGAAAAGATCCAGGTATGTACTCACTACAAACCCTACTTTCACATAATGACGCATAGGCACATCTGAACGGAACGGTGACATTTTCTCGACAGGGTTCACCTGGTTCAAGGCCCTCTGCAAACAGCCACACAAATATATTTCAGAAAACAGCCATGAATGTCTATATTTCTTTTGATAGGTCCAAAACTGAATACGGATACACTCACTCATATTTTTCAAGATTTCAAAATAAAAAATGATATCTTCTTCGATTCTAATGCTGGTACACAAAATACACCCAAATCAAAGTACACTATCACAGGAGCACATGTATTCTGAGTGAACAAAATCTCTTTCCAGTCCAATCCAATCATGTTGTTTATAGCCCTACCAACCACACAGGCCATATCTGGGCTGTTACCTTGAAAAAAAGTTAATCTCAGAATAAAACTGTGCAACTATACACCAATTAAAAAGGATTATAAAACCAACTCTTACTATCTTCCCTTGTATGGACGCCCTGGTCAATCACAAGTGTCCAATCCAATCCAGCCTAATCATGTTGTTTATAACACCACTGACCACACTGGCCATATTGGCGCTGTCACCTCGTCAAATTTTAAATCTCAGAATAAAACTGTGCAAATTATTACACAGATCTAATCCAATCCAATTATGTTGCTTATAGCCCCGCCGACCACATAGGCCATATCGGGGCTGTCACCTCATTACATTTTAAAACTCGTTTTCCCCTTTGATCTTTGCAATTATTTTCTAAATCTTGCTGGAAGTCCTGCTCTTGAGCGTGGAGTAGAAACACCTCCATGACTCTCGCTTGCTGGTCTTGAAAATGTAGCATGTCTTGACCTGCCGTTTTTGGTGCATGTGGAAGACTCAGTATCAAACCATACCATGCAGCAACCAACCAAATAGCTTCTACATTAAGCAAACCAAAATACATAGCAAATGCATTCTGCAATTAGCAGTAATACGGTGACACTTTCAGCTATAAACAACTTCTCATTGATATGCATGTCAAGCCTTTGGCAAGCCAACACACACATTAGGTACTTTTACAAGCCGTCATACAACTGATTCACTGAGCAGTCAATCACATGCATCTCATATCATTTTCTGCAATTCAGTTTATCACCTGGTATTTCCAGCAGAGACACACAAACAAATAATGCTACCTGGCCAACAATGAACAGCAATAAACTAAAAAAAATTTTTTTTTTAAAAGGTATATCAGAACAAGATGCTTTACCACAAGTTAGGTTTTCTGCGTTCAAGGTTAAAGGTAAGATGCAATGACAAATTCCATTAGTACACAGAGCTGACTCGTGACATTCATCATCTGGGTCTGTGCTACAATTTCCACCAGCTTTTCCCACCAAGGGCTCTGCACAGCAAAGGACATCTATGTTAGATCTCTATTCTACCACAAAAAGAAAGGATGTAGATCATTTATCTCTGTTCTAATGACAACACTCATTGGGGGAGATGTAAGATGGATAAGTTAGTGGTACACGGTTCGAGGATCAAATTTGTTACCTGAACACCACATAATAAAACCTAAAGAGCTTCTCCCCCTCTGAAATACCATTTACTTTGATTTTGGTCTCCTGTGAGCCCTTTGAACAAGACCATTCATTTTCATTCTTTTATTTTGAGGATAATGGAATAAGCAGTCGTGTACTTTTTTACATCTCGTCCCTGCGAGTACGACGCTTTGTGAATTTTGTCATTTATTCCCACTGGCACACAACGGCCTACTCTTACAAAAAGCGGAATGGGTTTTTACATGTGCGCAAGATGTTCTGCATGCATTTGCACATGGGACCTCTGTTTATAGTCTCATCCGAATGAGATTATGAACAAGGTACCACATTAATAAACACATACACAGTATCCTGAATATATTTTACAGCTCCACCTACCTCTTGTGAATGAGTAGATAAGTTTCAACTTCTGGTAGGGGAGAAGTTAAAAAGCAGTGATACTATCACATTGGGTTATATCTCCATTTCAGGTAGTTTCCCAAAACTACGAGATATGTGAGATGCACATTCCTGGAAGAAGCCACGTTGTGTATGCTGGCTCAGGTTAATGCAAAAATGGAAAAGCCAAACGGTCAGAAGAAGAAAAAATGAAAGAGAAGCAGGTTAAATATGAGCTGACAAGGAATTGCCCTGTCAAAGTCCCATAGGTAAACCCTAAACATGGAGCCATTCTACAGCATGATGCAAATGACCATGACCTTTGCAGTCAAAAACAGCAAAAACTGCTCCCAAAAGCTACTTGCACTTTGCAAAAAGTCAGCGATAAAATGATAGAAAGAGTACCCACTGTGTCACGCTCCTTAAGGGAGTGTACATAACCCTCCACCCATACCCACTGTATCCAACTTCCCGACAACAGCAAACGCAGAACACAGAGAAAAAGTTCCAAATGTTACCATCCAAATTTAAAAAAAAAAAAACACCACCAAAAAATCCACAAAACAACGCATCAAAACACACACACACACACAGGCGCACGTACACACGCACGCATGCACGCGCGCGCGCGCGCGTGCGCGCGCGCTCCTAATCTAAATCTTATATTATACTAAACCCTAACTTGATTATCTCGTATGTCCTTCCCCACTTTCCCAACAGTCATGAAGCAAAGTTCAAAATGCTTTCCTCACCCCCTCCCTCACAGCCAGGACGAAGGTGGGGTATCGGGGAAGAAGGGAAAGGGGTCAAACGGAAGAGTGATGGATCTCGGGGAAAAGGGTAAACAGGTGGATGGGAAGAGAATGGGACTCTCGCTGGGGCGAGGCACGAGGCAGAACTGCACGGGTCTGACTCCACTGCCGGGGCAACCAGGAACTTGTAACAGGCAATACTTGCCGTCCCTCAGCATACGCTGG
Source organism: Stramonita haemastoma (assembly GCA_030674155.1). Classification (NCBI taxonomy): domain Eukaryota; kingdom Metazoa; phylum Mollusca; class Gastropoda; order Neogastropoda; family Muricidae; genus Stramonita; species Stramonita haemastoma. Next base: position 16,878,001 of record CM060349.1, read on the forward strand.
TAACTAGAATTCTTTTCCTTTATTCCTCTTCGGTTGACAAATAACATCCTCTACTCTCCCTTAAAGGCAAATAGTTCTCCAAGTTATGGTTGCGTATAGTGTAAGGTCATTTAGAAGTAGTCATCCCTCAAGTCGTAATGCGGGCACCGTAGTTGTTGCTAAAACGGTCGTGTCTGTTAATTCTCACCTTTGGGGAACCTCAAAAGCTCTAGCAGAGGAATGGAAAAAAAAAAAAAAACGAAAGCAAAAACATACGTCATTCAGTGTGCAATTACGGTCTGGCATTGATTCCAATATGTGACGAGGAAGACACAATGCATAATCTGGGCAGGTTTTTATGCTGCGGAACTTCCAACAGCAACAATAGCACAAAATTTTTTTTTTGTACTGCCTCATCTCCTGTGACGTTCCTACCTCCGCTGTTCTCACGCCGCTCGTTTCAATCTCCCAGCCCCAGCCATACCCAGGTTTGCTATGTTTCATCCCCAGGGTCGGAAGTCCACAGGGAGCTCTTCGATATTAGGCCGACGTCGGGCCACCAGCCAGAGGGGCCCTGCACTTTTGCTGAGTCACTTTGGGGGTGTTCAGGGGTGCCTGTTCTGAGCTAACATACGTAGGACGCCACCTACTAAGCCCTGTACTAACGACAGTGTTAGCTCAGTCGCGGAGCCAGACTGTGTGAGACGCCCACCCGAGGTAGCAAACACCACACAGTCCCTCCAACGACCGTCTCCCCGCGAACCTCCAACCCCAAAGGCTCTGACACAAACTCACCACAGGCACAGAAGTGTTTCGGTAAACCGAATCTGAGGTCACCGTGGGCCCACAGCAGCCGGGCCACAGAATCAGAATCAATTTTTTCATTGCACGATGATATGCTATGGAAGTGTATATGCTTGGAGATTATTTGACAGGGCTATACTCTACGCTTACTGTCATAAAATATCCCGGCATCAAACAGGCCCGAGAGATACAGACAACTGCAGTGCTGGTCAGGTAATTTTAACAACACTCTCAAAGTCGCATCCGTAAAGTCGACCCGGGTTCAATTCCGGTCGAGGAGATTTTTCTCCTGGAGTTAACATCAGTGCTGACTCCTGTCTCCCCAAAAGTCCTTCGGATGAGACTATAAACCGAGGCCACGTGTGTGAACGCACGCACAACATCTTGCGCACACGTTAAACCCTGTTCCATTTTTCGTTAGAGTAGGCCATCGTGCTGCCGGTGGGAACAGATGACATTTGCAAAACTGCATACACACGGGGACTGGATGTAAAAAAAAAAAGCACAAGAGTGCTTATCCCATTATCCTCGATATGAAAGAATAAAATAGATAGATAGATAGATAAATAAATAAATAAATAAATAAATAAAGACACACACACACGTCAGGCAGACAATAGATACCGCATCGTTCTGTTGAGACGTTGGAGACCGCTGGGTTACACTGGCATTTCTCTTGTTTACACACGGCGCCCGATAGACATTGTTTACGGTAATTCACGCACTCGTGGTTCACCGGAAGCTCTGTGTCAGTAGGTATATAGATTGTCGTTAAGACATAGTCCGGTAACAAGCCAGTAAACGAATACAAAAAATAAAACAACAAAAACAAACAAGCAAAAATGTTTTTGATCCTTTAGCTTTCTTTGGGCCAAAAATGATATGGAATAACAATGTGCAAAAGTTGCTGACACAATGTACTTCAGTTTTGTCAATGACAAATGCAAAATGAGAGATAAATAAGTCACAAAGTCAAAGAAAGACTGCAGTTCAACAAGTATCTATGTATGTACAATATATTAAACGGGAAAGCCCCAAAGAAAATCTTGGAAAAATTTGCTGTCAATAAAAACAGGCCTACCCATAGACTGTTTTTGCCCAGGCCCCATAACAATCTCTATAAATCCAGCCTTGCTTATTCAGGAAGAACATTGTGGAATAAACTGCCTTCCTTTCTAAAATCAGTTCCTTCAAAACAAATGTTTAAGAAACTTTTGAAGAAACATCTGATGGACAAATTATAAGCCCACCCCTTATGCTTGACACATTTGGCTGCTTTGTTGTTATTCATACCCATGTTGTTTTGTATTTCTATTATTTTGTATGTATGACTTGAGTATGTTACTGTTTTGAGTTGTGAGATTCTGTTTGGATGAAAATCCTCATTTTATTTTAGTTTTCAACCAAGGTTGATATTTGTATTTGATTGTTTTAGAAGTCAATTTTCTTGATTTTTTTTGTGAGGGCAGGATGAAAAAAAGTTGTGTAAACTTAATCTTTTACCCTCAATAAAGATCATTTTGACTTGACTTGACTTGACAATAGTAATTTTGCAATTTCCCCCCAGTTTGAAATGATTTCGTCTAGCTTTGATGACTTCCTGGATCTCAGACCTAATTGAGCATCTGCCAAAGCGCCGTTTGACAAGATTTAACTTCAGTACTGACTCCACTCTCCCAAAAGTGCCTTGGATGCAACTATAAACCAAAGTTTCGTGTGTGAACACACGCAGAACATATTTCACCCACGTTAAAACGGTTCCATCTGTTAGAAGAATAAGCCATTTTGTGCTGGTAGGAACCAATGACATTTGTTAAACGTACTGTTGTCTTGTTTCTACATCTTCCCCAAAGTCAGAATTGAGCTACTTTAATAAGGGGGGGGGGGGGTTGCATACGCAAATCTGGCCATTTGTGAACCTTGGAGCTCTAGCCCAGGAACTACCACCAACAACATACAAAAAAATCACCAAACAACAAAAAACAAAAAAGAGACACCCAAATAACCCCCACACCGATCTAATTCAATTTTGTTTTAAAGCCTCACCAACCAGATCATATTATCGGGTGGCAATATCGGGACTGCCAAACGCAGATTTCATATGTGGAAGTAAACATAATTTTAAAGAGGATTTAAACCAACTCTCCTGTTGTTCCTTGTATAGATGCCCTGGGCACCCATAAGGATCAACCTAGCATGGCCAATGTATTTGGAAAGAAAACACATAAAACACACATAGAATAAGATGAACCCAAACCAGTTTCTTTAAAATAAACTTTTTATTTGTACATAACCAAACATAGCATCTTCACTTGTATCAGACGGCTAATGCCTGATTCTCTCAGGAAGTTCAACATTTTGCCCAACTCTTCACCTTCACCTCCCCCTGTCTCGTAGTCCTGCGGACCATGGGGGCACTACTGAAGATTTTGCAACCAGCTTCCTCCACTCCCCACGGTCCTCTGCTCTCCGTAGCAGATCGCTCCACCCAAGACCTGTCCACTCTGATATTGTCTTCCCATCCTTTCCTCTGTCTAGCTATTTGTCTCCCTCCCCTTAGTGTTCCCTGTAAGACAGTCTTGGCCAGTCCAGATGATCGTGTGACGTGCCCGTACCACTTTACCTTCCGTTTTTTTAGCCTGATGTTAGGGGCTTTACATATGGACCAATGGCATTCTTTATTCTAGTTTTCACTTCTTCATTAGTGGTGTGATCTCTGTATGAAATGCCAAGGAGTTTACGAAAGCATCTCATCTTCATTGCCTGTATCCTTCTTTCAATGTCTGCTGTTATGGTCCATGTTTCACATGCGTACACAATATGGACATGATCAGGGAACGCATCAGTCTGATCTTGAAGATGATGGCGATGTTCTTATCATTCCAGAGGACGTTAAGTTTGGTCATTGTTGCTGTGGTCTGGGCTATCCTGGAGAAAATTCAGGTTTTTGATCCGTCATCTGATACTATTGCTCCCAGATATTTGAAGCTATGGACAGTCCCGATTTTCTTGCCATCTATAATTACGTCATTGCTAATGACATTGGCATTATTTGTCATCAGCTGGGTTTTCTCTGCACTGATCCCATGCCATATGCTGATGAGGTTTTATCAAGGTGATTTACCAGGCTGACTAGCTCTTGTTCTCCAGCTAGGCCGTCGATGTCATCGGCAGAACGTAAGTTTGTGATTGTTCTGCCTCCAATGCTGACTGTTCCCTCATGACTTTCAATTGCATCAGCCATTATTCTTTCTAAGAAGATGTTGAAGAGGTTTGGAGAGAGAGCAGACATCCTTGGCACACTCCAATTGTGGTTCAGAACCAATCTCCTATGTTGTTATAGCAGACTTTGCTGGTTGCCTTGTTATATAGGCATTCTATGGTTCTGATCAGGTTGGTATTGATGTTATACAACCTCATGGTTGCCCACAGAGCTGCACGTCAGACTGCTGAACACTTTCTTAAAGTCCACAAAGACGTGGTAAAGATCTTGTTGGTGTTGCAAGTATTTCTCACAGTGTTCTAAGATTGAAAATTTGTTCGGTTGTGCTCCATCCTGCTCTGAACCCTGCCTGTTCTTCTTTGATGATCTCTTCAGCTTGAGGCTTTAGTCTGTTCAGGAGGATTCTTAGCATGACTTTGCTTGGATGGCTGATCAGGCTGATGGTACGGTAGTTTTGGCAGAGTTGTAAGTTGCCTTTCTTTGGGAGAGAGATAATCAGGGACTGTGTCCAAGGTGTTGGACACTCCCCTGTCTCCCAGATCTTACTGCAGATAGTAAGTAACACCTCTATCATGATCTCTCCTCCTGCCTGGACCAGTTCTGATGGAATGCTGTTCACTCCTGCTGACTTCCCTCTTTTTGATGATTTTATTGCACTTCTTCCCGTAGGATGGGGTAGCTGCGGTTGTTGGTTGGTGGAGGGACATCAAGCACCCTGGGGTCTCCTGCTGTTGTGTGAGTGTACAGTTCAGAGCATTACTCAGTCCACCTCTTTAAAATATATTGATCTTCAGTGAGACATTTCCCTGCTTTGTCTTGGATGGTAGTGGTTTGAGCTTATCAGATCTTTAACAAGCTGGTAAGCTTCCTTGCTATTGTTTTTCTGCAGGTTTTCTCCGATAGCTTTGCATTGTTCTTCAATTCATGTCTCCTTTGCTTTTCTCACGCCTTTTTTAACTTGTTGATTGATTACTCTGTATAATATTGCACCCTCTGCCTCTTTTTTCCTTTTCTTCAGTTCTCAGCGTTTGTTGCACAGCTTCAGTATGTCTTCTGTGACTCGGGACTTTTTGGTTGGCTGGTGTTTGCCAAGGATGTTGCCAGCTGGTTCAGTCACCGCAGTATTAAAACTGTTAATCAAGGTACTTTGGTGTCCTGGTTATCGAGAACGAGGAGTGGGGCAAATTTTCCTCCTATCGTAGCTCTGAAATTTTCGGCTACGATTGGGTCCCTTAGTCTGTCATGATTGAACTTTATTCTTAAATTGCCCTGTTTCTTAATACTTTTGAGGTGGAGTCTTAATGTCATCATCACAAGCTCATGATCGCTTCCTATGTCCGCTCCTGGAAAGCTCCTGGTCCTTGCAATATTGACACTTGATTGGAAGCATTATTTTACCATGATATAGTCAATTTGATTGTGGTGAACCAAATCAAATCAAGGAAATCAAATTTGCCCAATAGAGCATCACAAAAAGGATCTTTAGAGAATGTGCATGAAAATGCTTGTTCTAACATTCTGGATACCTTGACAATCCAGAAGCAGATGCTTGATAGTTATTTGCTCATCACAAGTCACACACCAATATTAGGGTTTTCACCCCATAAGGCACTACTTCTCAAATTAAAATTGTGCAACTATATATATATATATATATATATAAAAGAGAGAGAGGAGAGAGAGAGAGAGAGAGAGAGAGAGAGAGAGAGAGAGAGAGAGAGAGAGATGTATATGTGTATATATGTATATATGTATATATTAATAGTTATATATACATATATATATGATTTTTATATATATATATATATTATATATATATATATATATATATATATATATATATATATATATATATATATATATGATTGTGTGTGTGTGTGTGTGTGTGTGTGTGTGTATTAAATCACAGTTTAAAACCAATTCTACTGGGGATCCTTGTATCAATGCCCTGAACAAGTTCCAAATGCTTCCAAACATGTTAAGACCCTAATGGTTAATGGGGTCCAGAGCTTTCAGATACAAAGACCTGATCCATAAATCTGGCAGCCATAATCCAACTTGGAGTCCAAAAGTACCCTGTAGAGATGCAGTACTATCTTCAGGTTCATTCCACTGTCCATATGAGCAATCTCCAATATAAGCTTCAGGCCTTCTGATGGGATGTTCTCTGGCACTGAATTCAAATTTTAAAATTTAGTCTGTGGTAAAAAAAATTATCTCCTAAGAACATGGCCTCCTTTACTAGTAGGATGGTGGATTTTCTCAGGCAGATGACAGGGTTGGAACAGTGTTTTCTAAACGTGTTATATCCATTTTTTCATTGATGTGTAAAATTGTAATCCATTGTCCTCTGTCGATTCTTGCACCTTATTCACATAAAGCTGTGGCTGTCTCCAGCTCCCACAAAAGTACTGCTTATAACAGAGAGAGAAAAGTTGTCCACAAAAAGATACTCCCGTACAATCTTATCCAACAAATTACAAACACAACTGGTCAAAGCTACTGGTCTGTACGAAGGTCTTGTAGGTGTTTATAAGGTTGAGGGATGGAGATGACATGGGCCATCCACCATGACCCAGTGAAAAAACTGCCATCCAAATAATTATGATTGTGTGCTCTGAGGACCATTTATAAGCACTGTGTGGGGAGGGGGGGGGGGGGGTTAAAGACCGTAGCAAATCCTGTCCCAGCAGACCCACCAAGCCTCGCCAAATTTCTACAAGACACTCATACTCTTTTAGTTCAGAAAAAGAAAAAAGAAGTTGATCATTTTCGTCACTCTGGAAGACAAGACAAAATTTAAGACAGCCCTGGAAGTCAAATCCAACCCAATCTTATCTATAGCTCCAACAACCACAGAAATCAGGTTGGGGCTGCGCATTGTCAAAGTTTCAATCTCAGATCAAACTGTACAATTATGTACAGATCAAAACATTGTTTAAAGACAAGTCTTTCGTCATTCCCTATCACTCACTCACTCAGTCCCATGTACCAAAGGACGTAGGGGTGACATGAGAGAAGACGCAACAGAGATCTTTTTCCATGCTTCACGATCCTGTGTGGCTAGTAGGAGGTGTTGCAGGGGTTGGGCAGTCCAGTCTTTGATGTTGTCAACCCATGATTTCTTTTGGCGGCCTCTTCTTCTCTTGCCCTCGACTGTTCCTTGCAGGATGGTTTTTGCTAGGGTGTTGTGTCTTGTGGTGTGACCAAACCACATCAGCTTTCTCCTCTTTATGGTGGAGAGCAAAGGCTCTTGAGGGCCCACACGCTTTTTGATTTCTTCTTTCACATAGTTATTGGTCTTGTGTTCTTTGTATGATATTTTGAGGAGTCTTCTGTGGCACTTGTTCTCGAATGCTTGGATTCTCCTCTCTAACTCTGCTGTCAGAGTCCATGATTCACAGCCATATAGGAGGAAAGATGAATGGAGAAATATTGGAAGAGGTGAGCCAATTCAAATACTTAGGCTCCACCCTAACAAAAGATGGCACATCAAACAATGAAGTGAAAGCTCGCATTGCAACAGCAACATCTACTCTAGTCAGACTCCAGAGGATCATCAGAAGCAACAACATCAGCTTCTGCACCAAATACCACCTCTACAAATCCCTCGTGATATCTATCCTCCTATATGGCTGTGAATCATTCCCTATATAACCATGTAAATCAACCCAGGAGGGTGGCTGCTTTGCGACAAAAATCACACCGGGGACACAAAATGAGAGAAAACCAAGACCAGCAACCCTTTTCTGAGTGAATTACTATGGCACATCCCTTGATGGTAAATGACCAATTCTGTAAGGAAGTTGAACATGTTGTCTGAAAAGAAGCGCTGGTTATGATGATAGCAGTTGAAGCACCTTATGAAGAGAGAGAGAGAGAGAGAGAGAGAGAGAGAGAGAGAGAGAGAGAGAGAGAGAGAGAGAGAGAGAGAGAGAGAGAGAGAGAGAGAGAGAGAGAGAAGAGAGAGAGAGAGAAAAGAATTATATATGCTCTACTCTTATCCTGGCATCTTATCTAACTGTGTGTAAAGTTTGGTGAGAATCAAATAACTCTTGTACCTTTGTGGGAAAGTTCAGTGATCAATTCTTCCCATCCAGAGGTATAGCAACTCGGAAACAACCATCAATGTTTCACATCAGAGAACTGTTTTGATAATTGCAGGCAAAAACAGCAGAGGAGACAGAAGAGAAAACAAAGACAAAGGACAAATGACTCACTACAACGATGGTGCAGGTCACAGATGCTTATGCTTTCGCAGTCATGATCCCCCGTGCACTCCACGGATCCGAGTAGGTTTCCTAGAACCATGAGAATATACCTGACCTCTCTCTCTCTCTCTCTCCTCTCTCTCTCTCTCTCTCTCTCTCTCTCTCTCTC
>CM060349.1:16891386-16936386 GCA_030674155.1 Stramonita haemastoma
CTTATATCTACACACTCATCATCATCTCTTATCTCTACACACTCATCATCATCTCTTATCTCTGCACACTCACTGCATCTCTCATCTCTACACACTCACAGCATTCTTTATCCCGTTTCTAAATACTCACAGCATTCTTTATCCTGTTTCGAAACACACTCATGGCATTTTTTATCCTAACTCCAGACACTCACAGCATTCTTTATCCTGTTTCCAAACACACCCACAGCATTCTTTATCCTGTTTCCAAACACACTCACAGCATTCTTTATCCTGTTTCCAAACACATTCACAGCATTCTTTACCCCGTTTCTAAACACACTCACGGCATTCTTTATCCTGTCTCTACACACTCACAGCATTCTTTATCCTGTTTCTAAACACACTCACGGCATTCTTTATCCTGTCTCTACACACTCACAGCATTCTTTATCCTGTCTCTACACGCTCACAGCATTCTTTATCCTGTCTCTACACACTCACAGCATTCTTTATCCTGTTTCTAAACACACTCACAGCATTCTTTATCCTGTTTCTAAATACACTCACAGCATTCTTTATCCTGTTTCGAAACACACTCACTGTATTCTTTATCCTGTCTCTTAATACTCATAGCATTCTTTATCCTGTTTCTAAACATATTCACAGCATTCTTTATCCTGTTTCTAAACACACTCACTGTATTCTTTATCCTGTCTCTTAATACTCACAGCATTCTTTATCCTGTTTCTAAACATATTCACAGCATTCTTTATCCTGTTTCTAAACACACTCACTGTATTCTTTATCCTGTCTCTTAATACTCACAGCATTCTTTATCCTGTCTCTACACACCCACAGCATTCTTTATTCTGTCTCTACACACCCACATCATTCTTTATCCTGTCTCTACACACCCACAGCATTCTTTATCCTGTCTCTACACACCCACAGCATTCTTTCTCGTGTTTTTTTAAAAAAAAATTTACACTCACTGAATTCATCCTCCTGTCTATGCAGTCTTTTTTGTTTGTTTCGTTTTTGCTGTGATGTAATTTTTATTCAGTCAGATCACCCAAAATTCCGTCTGATCTTGTTCGGTTGTGTGTTTTGTTGGTTTGGAATACTCACTGCATCTCTTTTCTGGGGACTCTCTCCGTGCATCACAAACGAGTACAGATGCGCACTGTGAGGTTCTTTCACATAACTCTCCTGCTTTAATTTCTGCACACACACACACACACACACACACACACACACACACACACACACACACACGCGCGCGCGCGCGTGCGCGCACGCATGCACGCACGCACACACAGACATGCTCATTCATTCATTCATTCATTCATTCATTTATTCATTCATATCTATTCTGTATGTACATGCATTCATTCACCCTCACGTATACACATGACCAGTCAGTCAAAAAGTAACGAATCATGAAACAAGACACTTTGAGCCTCACAAGAATGAGCTTTTGTAAAGGTGAATTGACACTAAAAGCAATGCAAGATATATCAAAGGAACATTATTTTTTCTCTTCTGAGAAAGTAGTACAGTTTCAAGCTTTTCAAATACTGTTTCACGGTAACAGTTCCAATCCAATCCAATGATGGTGCTTATAGCCACGCCGACCACATAGGCCATATCAGGGCTATCACCTCGTCACATTTTAAAACTCGTATTAAAAGTGTGCAACTATGTACAGTTTAAAATGAGGTATAAAACCAACTCAACTGTCCTTGCTTGTATCGATGCCCCGGTCGACCATAAAGGTCAGCCCAGGACGGCCCCCGCATTGTGTGAAAACCCACATCGATCACACTTAAAACGAGATAAAACCAAAACCAGGTTCCTTAAAACAACCTTGTCCTTAGATACCAACCATACCACTTTCGCTCACATCAGACGAAAAAAGCTGGATTCTCTCAGAAAGTTAAACATGGTGTCCGGTGGAACATCCCGAAAGAGGATCTTTAGGGAGTCCGCGGTAAAATGCTTGTGCCTAATATCCTGAACATCCAGACACTCCAGGACCAGATGCCTGACGGTCACCCGCACGTCGCAAGTCACGCACCACGGGGTTCCCTCGCCTTTCAGCAAGTGAACGTGAGTGATGTGAGAATGACCCGTGTGTATCCTGGTGAGCACTGTCGCCTCCCTTCGGTTTTTCACACCCAGAGGGAAAACCTCTTTCAGGTTGGGACGGATCCGAAAAAGCTTGTTGTCCATCTGAGCGTTCCACTCCTCCTGCCAGAGGGAATGCATGTATTGCTTGCTCCTAGGTTTCAGATCCATGAACGGCACCGTGGACCCGGGAACCTCCTGCTCCGTGGCGCGCTGGCGAGTCGGTCAACCGTCTCGTTGCCCCGAATGCCCGCGTGCCCCGGGACCCACACCAAACCACGTCACACCCGTCTCGTCTCAAGGAAGTATACAGCTCGTAGAACTCCTGAAGCCTAGGGTGGTTTACGTTCCTGCAAGCGATAGCCTCCCGAGCAGAGAGCGAGTCTGTACAGACCAAGAAGTCTTTCCTTGCCAATTGCCGGATCAGTTGCAGGGACAAGACCAGAGCGCTCAGTTCGGCCGTGTACACCGAGGCATCCAAAGGCAGGCGCTCAGAAAGCGCCGACTCCTTGATGGCGGGACAACAGGCGGCGCAGGCCACTCCCTCCTCCGACTTGGACCCGTCCGTAAAAACCCTGGTGTAGGACGGATACGACGCACAGAGCTCTCGAAAGAAGGCCCCGTACGCCATGGAACTGGTGACGTCTTTCCTGTGAGAGGCAAGCTCGAAACAGACAGCCGGGGTCTCCACCATCCACATCGGCGTCTCTGGCAACTTGGGCAGGTCACAGACAACCCCCAGATCGATGCCCGCCTCCCGGAGATGAGGAAGAATCCGAATGCCCAGAGGCGGGGCAGCAGAAGGCGATTTGTGGAACTTGGTCTGAAACCGGGGATTCATGACACAATCATACACCGGGTTGTTGTACTCTGAATACAGTTTGAGGTAATAATTCAAAGTCAGTTTCAGACGGCGGTTTTTTAGTGAAGGCTCTCCCGCTTCCGCGTACAGGCTATACACCAGCGTCGTTTGGAAGGCTCCAAGACAGATCCGGAGCCCCTGGTGGTGGACAGGGTCCAGAATTTTCAGGTATGAATGCCTTGCCAAGCCGTACACCTGGCATCCGTAGTCCAGCTTGGAGCGCACCAGCTCCCTGTAAACGTGCAGCAGTGTTCTCCTGTCCGCTCCCCAGTCAGTATGGGCGATCACCCGCAGGAGGTTCAGGGCTCTCTGACACAACGCTTTCAGATGTTGAATGTGGCTCCTAAAATTGAGCTTTTGGTCGAAAACAATGCCCAAGAATTTGGCCTCCGCCACCGCCGGGATGGTGGATTTTCCCAAGCGGATGATGGGGTCGGGGAAGTGCTCTCTGGACTTGTTCGTGAAGTGAATGCACTTCGTTTTAGCGACCAAAAACTTGAACCCATTATCTTGCGCCCATTCCTGAACCTTGTTCACGCAGAGCTGTATCTGCCTCTGAACCCCCGCAAACGTACTGCTCATAGCGTACAAAGCAAAATCGTCCACGAACAGCGAACACCTCACCCCCTGATGGACCGACCTGACGATGTCATTGATCTTGATGCTGAAGAGAGCCGGGGAAAGGATGTTCCCCTGAGCAACCCCCATCTCCTGCTCAAAGATCTTCGAAAGCGTGGAGCCCACCCTCACCTGGAATCGTCTCTTGGCCAAAAAATTCTGCAGAAACAAGGGCAACCGACCCCAAGTCCCGCAGGTCCGACATGATGCCATACCTCCAGGCAGTGTCATAAGCCTTCTCGAGGTCGAAGAAAACGGCCACCACGTGCAGCCCGTTGACAAAGGCATTCCGGACTGTCGTCTTGAGGCAGACCAGGTGGTCCACGGTGCAACGATTCTTGCAGAAACCGCACTGCTCCCTGGCCAGAAGACCCTTTGCCTCCAAATGCCACACCAGGTGGCTGTTGACCATTTTCTCCATCACCTTACAAACGCAGCTGGTGAGCGCGATGGGCCTGTAATTGCCGGGGTCCTTAAGGTCCTTGCCAGGTAACAGTTGTAATATAAAAAAAAAAACATGAAAAGGACATGCAGGCACCCAGACATGCATTCACATCCATAGGCATATTTAGTTTCTGTTAGAATTCAGTGGTCATCTGGGTTATTTATCATGTTCAATCATATGTAAAATGTGCGTGTTTGCATCCATGCACTTGTGTTGATGTTTACTTATGCATATTTTATTGTTTTCTGATATCATAATGTATTATTATTAAATACTTACTGCAAAATCCTTCCGCAGTACAAATAGTTCCGGCTGTGCATACTTTCTTTAGCCCAGGGAGGCCATATTCACATTCTTCTTCTGGTGAAAGTGCTGCAAGATAATAAAAAAAATAGCATACTACAAAGAAAAAGCAATTCACTCAAATACAGTTATTCTGCTTTAGCCTTCCTTATGTTGGTTGTGATGTATGGTTTCTGAAAAGACTATAAAACCGAGGCCCCATATACCAAACAGGAATGCCGAGTCCCACAGGGACTACTTCTTGGCCATGTTCTTCTCACTATTTTACACTGCTCCACAGTCACATATGATAAACCGTCATCAGATCAATGGTCATTTTTTGCCCATGACTCTCAGATTCAAAGCAGTGATATTCCTGAAAATCTGCCTTCTCTGCAGACAAATAGGGCCTACTGCCTCCAAGATATCCAAAACTGGATGATACAGAACAAGTTTTTATCTGAATACAAGAATTCGTGTTTACTTTGTTTTTACTGAAACATGGTTTAGTAATTTTATCAGTGATGAGAGTGTGTCTTTGAATGGTTTTGGTGTGCCCTATCGAATGGACAGAGAAAAAGAAGAGAGTAGGAAAAAGGTGGTGGCATGCGCCTATACGTGAATGAACACTGACACAGAAGAGGGAATGTCAAGGTGAGAAAGCAAGTGCGTAGTGCAAATGTTGAATTGTTTTCAGTGTCCCTTCACCCTAAATATTTGCCAAGGGAGTTTGGCCAGGTGTTTGTGACAGTGTGTTATGTTCCGCCATCTGCCTGTGCTGCCCGTGCTGCCATGGAGATCGCCGACACTGTGCACGAACTGCAAATAAAAGCTCCGGACTCGCCCTGTTGTGTGCTTGGCAATTTTAACCACTGTGATTTAAAACATCTCTTGCCTAGTTTTAAACAATATATCACTTGTTTTACCTGCCAAAATCGAATTTTAGACAAATGTTTTGGAAATATTATAGATGTATTTAAACCTGTTGCTCTTCCACTCCTTGGTAACTTTTCAGAGCGGTGATAAAATGGCTTACAAAGCAATTCAAAAGAAACTCCAACATGAAATTCGGGAGGGTAAAAGATTGTGCAAAGAGAAAGTTGAAGAACAGTTTCAAAGGGGTCATCTGGCAAATGCATGGAGGGAGTTAGAGATACTTTTATAGCAGGCAAAGGTAAAAGCATCAGCACAGTAAATGCCATTAGAGGAACAAAAAGCTTTTTCTGACAAAGTTAATGATTTCTATTGCCGCTTTGAGCATGAAGATAATAAATAATAATGAGTTTGAATCTGTTCTTTTTTAACCTGCAAAATAATGTCTGTGATAATGATTCAGAAGATGAAAATGTTATTGTTGATTCTAAAGACATGAAATCAGTATTTAAAACATAGGAGGAAGGCTGTGGGTGTAGATGGTATGTGTGGGCGGCTTTTAAAATCCTGTGCAGAGCAACTGTGTCATGTTTTAAGTGATTTGTTTACTGTTTTTAAAAGCATGTCATGTACATAGTCTCTGGAAAAAATCAATAATTTGTTATATTCCGATAAATAATCACCCCAAATCTTTAAATGATTACAGACCAGTGGCTTTCACACCAATAATAGTAATGAAATGCTTTGAAAGAATCAATCTTAAACAGCTTTTTTTCTCCACTTCCTCATATCTGGATCCTCTACAATTTTCTTACAAAGCCAAGAGAAGTACAAATGATGCTACCATTACCTTGCTGCACAATGCCTAGCGCCTACTCTCACCTAGAAAAACCTGGCTCTTTTGTTCGTATACTTTTTGTCAAATTTTCCTCTGCCTTTAATACCATTCAGCTCCATGTCCTAACACTTAAACTACTCTCTATAAATGTCTGTCCTTGGCTCATTCTATGGATAATGAGTTTTTAGACGGAATAAACAGTTTGTCCGTTTTCAGAAAGCAATATCAACTGAAAGATCAGCTTCCACGGGTTCTCCCCAAGGCACTGTTCTGCCTCCCATTCTTTTCACCCTTTACACTAATGACTGCACTGGATCTGATCTAATACCTTTAATTAAATATTCTGATGACTCTGTTCTGGAAGACCTGTCTAACTCCCATGTCATGTATTCTCAACAAGTTGAAAATGTGCCTCCTGGTGCAAACAAAATTGTCTAGATTTAAATGTTAAAAAGACAAAAGAAATGTTAATTGATTTTCACAAAACCCCTGAACCTATACTGGATCTTTTCATAGGTGTAACGGCTGAATGTATGCATGAATATAAACATATAGGTACCATTATTGACAATAAACTGAATTTTAATGCTAATACAGATCTTTTGAATAGAAAATGCCATTCTCGCATCTTTTTCCTATAAAAGCTCTGTAGTCTTCAGGTAAAGGTGAAAGTTTTATTTAATTTTTATCGATGTTTTATCAAGTCTGTTTTTTCCTTCTCCTTGATGTGTTGGTACAGAAGCCTCACTGTCAAAAACAGAAACGTACTGAACAGGATTGTAACCAGATATAGCAAAATTGTGGGCTGTGAGCAAATTAAACAATGTATTCTAATTTGTATGAATGCCATGAGAGAGACAGAGCCAGACAGATTGTAACTGACGGTACTCGTGTGCTAGCAAAATACTTCGAGCTTATCCCATCTCAAAAGCGTCACAGAGTGCCCAAGTCTAAAACTCTACGATATAAAAATAGTTTTATTCCCACCTCAATTATGCTGCTTAATAAGTGCATGACAATAAGTCTAAACTTACCCGAAGTAAGACAGTCACAGAGAGAGACAGAGACACAGAGAGAGAGAGAGGGAGAGAGAGAGAGAGGAGAGAGAGAGAGAGAGAGAGAGAGAGAGAGAGAGAGAGAGAGAGAGAGAGAGAGAGAGAGAGAGAAGAAAAAACACTGAACACTGAACTCTGAAATATTTTAATGTACATTGGCCTTGGGCTATAATACATTTGTTGGGCTTGGGATTTAGCAATAGGTCGTTCATTTGTCACTGGCAAAACAAATGCATAAACAAGTAACAATTATGTATGATTAAAGAGGAAAAACCACAATTATTCCATTTCATGATTATAAACCCAAAATCACAATAACCTAGCCACAGAAAGAAAATGATGGAGAGAGAGAGAGAGAGAGAGAGAGAGAGAGAGAGAGAGAGAGAGAGAGAGAGAGAGAGAGAGAGAGAGAACACTGAACACTGAACACTGAACACTGAAATGGTTTAATGGTACTTTGGCCTTGGACCACAATACACCAAATGAGGGGGGCAGGGGTGTGAGTGTAATGCAAAATGAAAGCATGGATACATTTCAAACATACTATGGCAGTGAGAAAATGAAAGCATGGATAGAT
Organism: Stramonita haemastoma; assembly: GCA_030674155.1. Taxonomy (NCBI): domain Eukaryota; kingdom Metazoa; phylum Mollusca; class Gastropoda; order Neogastropoda; family Muricidae; genus Stramonita; species Stramonita haemastoma. The sequence goes on from CM060349.1 coordinate 16,899,046, forward strand.
TTTCCACATACTGTGACAATCATAAATCAAACCCTGGATATTTTTCCCACCTCCTACAGCAATGAAATACAAAACCATTGATAAATTCCACACAAACTATAGCAATAGAAAAAGAAAAGCATGTCTAAATTTCACGCCTATTATAGCAGTGAAAAAAAAGAGATCGTGGGTACATTTCACGAATACTATAACAATGCAATATGAAAGCATTGATAAATTTCACACATACTATAGCGATGAAAAATAAAATCATTAATATATTTCACACAAACTATAGCAAAATATTGGGAGCATGAATGAATTTCACATATTCTATGGCAATGAAGACTGAAAGCATTGATAAATTTCACATATACTATAGCAATCAATGTTGAAAGTATGGATAAATTTCACAGATACTATATGGAAAAAAAACAACAAACAAACAGACAAACAAAAACAAAAGAAAACATACTATAGCAATGTAGAATGATAACATGGATAAAGTTCACACATACTATAGCAATGAAAAATGAAAGCATGAGTAAATTTTACACATACTATAACAATGTAGAATGAAAACATGGACAAAATTCACACCTACTATAGCAATGCAAAATGGGGAAATGGGTAAATCTCACACATACTATACCAATGAAAACTGAAAGCATGAGTACATTTTACACTTACTATAACAATAACATATGAAAACAAGGGAAAATTTCTCACATACTATAGTACTGAAAAATGGAAACACTGCAGCACTGAAATGGTTTAATAGTAGAACACCAAGTGAAAGGGGGGGGGGGGGGGAGGTGAAAAAAAGGAAATATCTACACATGTGAAACATTTCAAATACCCCATAGTCAATCATGAATTTTCACTTATATGTACATAAACATCTCCAACTCTCCTTGTGTGAGACTGTCCATGGTAATGTGCCTGCCACTCACTACATTGACAATGACCCAAAATCAGCATGAATCAAGAGGGATTGAGTCCATGACTCATGCCGTACATCATCTTTTTCTCCTCCTCAAAACAACCCTATCAAGCCCATGCTCACACAAACCAAACATAAAATCTACACCTTTGGCAGCATCCTTACACAAAACAATCACACTATATCATTTTCATAGTAATCATATGCCAACAATGTCCAACTCTCAAAATAAAGCTGTACTACAACATCTTCATTAATCCCATGTTTTTTTTTGTTTTTTTTCCCTTTCAAAATATAAGCAATGGGGAGGGGAGATAAGTCCAGGGGGAGAGAGAGAGAGAGAGAGAGAGAGAGAGAGAGAGAGAGAGAGAGAGAGAGAGAGAGAGAGAGAGAGAGAGAGAGAGAGAGAGAGAGAGAGACAAGGCAAGGCAAGGCAAGGCAAGGCAAAGGCAAAGGCAAGGCAAAATTCTTTTATTCGAGGATAATAGATAAGCACTCATGTGCTTTTTTACATCCAGTCCCCGCCCCTTTCAGGGATAACATTAAGATAAAAAGACAGCCTCAACTAAAACAAGAACAATTATAATGATCCAATTACCAAGAGCAAACCACACCAAGTATCAAACAACAGGTAAGAAATAAGACATAGATACAATATTAAGGTAATGTTATAAAAAAAAGGCACTCATTCAGAAACGAATATAAGAAGTAAGAATCAATGATGATTTTGATTTGAATAATAAACAAGCAAACAAACAAACAAACAAAGAAAAAAAAAACAACAACAACAAAAAGCCAAAAAACAAAACAAACAAAAAAAAACAACAAAACAAAACAAAACAAAAAGAAACAAACAAAAAACAAAACAAAAAAAAGGCGCAATGATTATAGATCAAACATGAGAATATGATGAGGTTAGATGACTGAAAACATCAATCCACCACCATCTATCATCAAAATATGTCCCATAAAACATAAGATTTTGATAAAGGGTGAGAAAGAGCAACAACAACAGGTAAGAAATAAGACAGAGATACAATATTAAGGTAATGTTATAAAAAGGCACTCATTCAGAAACGAAAATATGAAGTAAGAATCAATGAAGAATTTGATTTGAGTACAAAAAAAACAAACAAAAACCAATCAAAGCAAAAAAAAAAAAAAAAAGGCGCAATAATTAAAGAGCAAGCATGAGAATATGATGAGGTTAAATGACTGAAACCATCAATCCCGCCATCTATTATCAAAATAAGTCCCATAAAGCACAGTTTTTGAACAAAAAAAACCCCAACTCACACTCACACACACACACACACACACACACACACACACACACACACACACACACACACACACACACCTCTCTCACTTAGTCTTATGATTATAGTCATAAGATCATCATAATCTGAGAGAAGTGAGGAGGGAGAGGGCAGATAGTTTGAGAGGGGAGAAGTGTGGTTTGTTATTTTTGGTTCATCAAGTAGATTAGAAGGTGATTTTTTAAGGTTGTTAATGATTGGTGCTGTTTAATTGAGTCAGGGAGGGAGTTCCATAGCGTAGGGCCTGAATATGGTAAGCTAGTTTTGAACAAGTCTATTTTTGGGATTGGGACACTTGGCTTTACCGTATTTCTGGAATGATTCATTGGGAATTTGTCTTTTAAGGATGTGGGGACATTTCCTGTCAGTATCTTAAACATCATGATGCCTTTGTTATATTTTAGTCTTTGGTGTAGGGGAAGGATATTTAACTGAGTATAATCCCCTTCTAGCAAGGTTGTTTTCTTCAGAAGGACCAGTTTGAGACCACGTTTATACAGACTTAGTAATGGTTTCATGATATTAGCACTGGCAGAGTCCCACAGGGTTGCAGCATAGTCTATTGAGGATTGTATATAAGCTTGAAAAAACAGTTTCCTTGAATGAAAATCGAGAAAGTGTTTAATTTTAATCAACTGGTAGACTTTTTTGGACAAGTATTTGCATAGGTGAGATATGTGGTAGAACCAGCTGAGATTTTCATCAATTGTCACTCCTAGAACTTTGTGGTGAGAGGTCTGTTCGATTGCTTCCTTTTTTATGTGAATTGGAAATAGTTTATGTGGTAAATTTTGTCGCTTTTGTCTGGTAGTGATAAGCATGCATTTTGTTTTTTGGGGATGGATAGTCATGTGGTTCAGTTCAGTCCATTTGACAAGGTCGTCAGTGCTTTTTTGTAATAAAGTTGTGAGATAGTCAATGTCATTATGGCTCGTATGTATGGTTGTGTCATCTGCAATTAGTTCACATTTTGGAATTGATATGTAGAGGAAGGTCATTTATGTATAATGAAAAGAGAATAGGGCCCAATATGGATCCCTGTGGTACTCCATAATGAATGGGCTTTAGTTTGGATGTTGATGTAGCTATTGAGACACACTGGTGCCTATTTGTAAGATATGAATCGAGTAGTCCTAGGGTTGTTGTAGAAATGTTATACAGGTTTAGCTTTTTAAGGAGAAGTTTGTGGTCAATTGTATCAAATGCTTTTTTGAAATCAACAAATAATACTCCACAAAATTTATTGTCATTGATGGAGAGAGAGAGAGAGAGAGAGAGAGAGAGAGAGAGAGAGAGAGAGAGAGAGAGAGAGAGAGAGAGAGAGAGAGGGGGGGGGGGGAGTGAAATTCAGTGCTCAGACAAAAAAGCAATGGGAAGTTTTGAAGCATAGGAAAAGCTACCTTTATAGTCTAAACTGTGTTCAATATTTTAATGGACAAAGTATTTATTTAAAAAAATTCATTTATATTTATTTAATTATACAATGTAACCCATCCCAAACTTTTGTCTGGAAAATGGGGACCAAATTTTATATGGTCACCAGTAAAAAGACGCATTTTGACCAAAGTGCACACACACTGGAGTGTAGCCCAAAAGAAATACTGCCAAAATGTTTTAGTTGTTTCAAGTCAACAAAAACTTGGATTGTTAGTGTTTTGTTGATATTTTGTGGGTTTAAAAGGTTTTTTAAAATTTGTATTAAAATTTAGACAATGTATAGAAAATTTTAATAGTGAAGGAAGGCGGAGGAATCTAGACATTTCCTGCAGAATCACTTTCCTGTCAGACCTGGAAAGAGTGGACAGTCCCAACTAAGGCATGGTCATGGAAGGTTGTAGACACTCATAGTAGGTCTAGAGGCAGCTTGTGCTGTACACCCAGATGTTTGGGGTTATGATCGTGCCCTTTGTTAGGTATGTGTCAATTCTTTTTAAGTGTGCTATAATTATTACAGGTGAGATGTTGATATGTGTTACTATAATGTTTTTTTTCAGAGAAATTTTAGTTTTGTGAGGAACCTGCTTTTGAAGCAGTTTCATCAAGGTTAAAGTGATTTTTTTATTATTATAAATGCATTGTTTTAAGCATTTCCCTTGCTAGGAGTTTTATGGTGTTGATTAATCTTTTTGAGTGAATAAGTAGGGGCATTTTTAGGAAATCATTTTGATGTATGTGTTGTTAACTTTTTGTGTGAAATATAGATTATGGAAACACATGTTCACATGAAGGACAAATGAATTTCTCAAGGAGAAATGTTCTTATCTATTCTACTCCTCTTTTGGGACAAACAAGTGAAGAGGTTTAGAAGGGTTGTGGCAGATATGTTGTAGTTGTTCAAGGTGGCACCTCAGGTGAAAGGTCTTGCTACTCATGGTTGGGTAACTTGTGCATTGGGATTACCATGCATGTATTTAAGTGTAAAAGGAACAGGCAGCACTCTGGGAGTGGAGTTCCTCTGTATTATGTCTAGCCACTAACAACATAAGTTCATTTTGCCAAACAGAAGTTTGGAGAATGGCTGAAGTAGCCATTATGATTAAGTACTGTACTGTGTTTTGCGTAGTGGGTGTTTTAGTCTATTTCACATTAAATATTGTTGTGTATGTTTAATTGTGTGTTAGTTAAGTTGGGAAATATTTCACTCTAAAGCAAGTGCTTTGAATTTGTAATACTTGCAAATGGTTCGTATTTGGAAATGTGTGCAGAGAGCATGAAACACCAGGATGCCTTTATGAGATGCTGTTGTAATTGAGTTAGTTTGATTTTGGGGCATTGTCTTACTGTTTTACCACCATACAATTTCCAGAGGTTTTACCATCAATAAATCTTTTTTTTTTTTTTTTTTTTTTTGCTGCTTCATCTTCTGTGACGCTCCCGTACTGCTGTTCCCACGCCGCTCATTTCAATCTCCCCACCACAGCCATACCCAGATTCGTTGTATCTCACCCCCCGGGTCGGGAGTCCACAGGGAGCCCATCAATATTAGGCCGCCGCGGGGCCACCAGCCAGAGGGGCCCTGCACTTCTGCTGGGTCACTTTGGTGGTGTTCAGTGGTGCCTGTTCTGAGCTAACATACGCAGGACACCACCTACTAAGCCCCCTACTAACGACAGTATTAGCTCAGTCGCGGAGCCAGACTGAGTGAGTCACCCACCCAAGGTGGCGACCACCACAACGTCCCTCCAACGACCGCCTCCCCACGAACCCCCAACCCCAAAGGCTTTGACACAAATTCACCACAGGCACAGAAGCGTATGGGGAAACCGAATCTGAGGTCACCATGAGACCAGAGCAACGGAGGCCACCGAATCAGAGGCAATTTTTATTATTGCATGATGATCAATGATGATGAGGATGATGTAATGATGCTGCTGTGGAGGTGCATCCGCTTTGAGACTACTTGACAGGGTTGTTCTCTACGCTTACTGTCATAATATATCCCGGCGTCAACCAGGCCCGAGAGATACAGACACCCGCAGTGTTGGTCAGGTAATTTGAGCAACACTCTCAAATTCGCATCCGTAAAGTGGATGAAGCTCGACTGTGTGGTCCCAGTCTCCCCACTGAGCCCACAGCACACTCACTCTGGGTAGGAGCCGGCCGGAGCCCGAAAAAATCCCTATGACTTATGGGATTCGAACCCGCGACCTTCCAGTCCGGAATCCACGGCGCTAACCACTGCGCCATGGCGGCTGGTCATCAATAAATCTTTGGAACTGCCATTTGATTTTTGTCTTTATTCTTCTGTATGGAAAAGTCTGAACCTAAATTTCTTTAATGTACCTGATGGAAGGATCGAGAGCTTGGGTTCCAACAACATGTTATAACAGTTTTGCTTATGTGTCTGTGCGGGTGCGTGCGCCCGTGTGTGTGTGTGTGTGTGTGTGTGTGTGTGTGTGTGTGTGTGTGTGTGTGTGTTTTAGAGAATGTGTTCAACATCTTAATAGAATTGTGTACTAGTTTAATTGGTATTTTGTCTTAACATGCAATATGTTATAGCAATTTGGTTTATGTCTTAAAATGCGTGCGCATGTGTGCAAATGTTTTCAATATTGTGTGTGTGTGTATATGTGTGTGTGTGTGTGTGTGTGTGTGTGTGTGTGTGTGTGTGTGTGTGTGTGTGTGTGTGTGTGTGTGTGTGTGTGTGCGCGCGCCTTGTGTTAGTGTGTGGAGGCGTGGGCTTACTGGTGCACACACAAATGTTTGCGATTTAACTTGGGTGAGTTTACAACTGGCTGAGGTATTGCTGACTTGTGGGAGCTCTTTATACTGTGATGGGTGCGTGCTGATGTTCAGAACCTGTGTTGTGCTATATTGATATTATTTTTACCTGGTTATTGTTCTTATATATGGCTTGTAACCCACCAGAATTTCCCTGTTTTAGAGATAATAAAGTATTTTGAAATGAATTGAATTGAGTTGAATTGAAGTTACAGCTAAATGCAGATAAAAATGAAGCCATGCTTGTAGGAAGCAAACACAAATTCTCTTCCATTACAACATCTTCAAAAGAATTCAGCTCTACGACAGTCCCACTATCCACTGCTGTGAAGTATCTAGAGGTTGTTATTAACAACACACTATCCATGCAAAAATTGCATCATCCAGGCCCTCCAGTTGTGTGTGTGTGTGTGTGTGTGTGTGTGGGGTGTGTGTGTGTGTGTGTGTGTGTGTGTGTGTGTGTGTGTGATTTGCTATTTTCTCAAACTAATAATTGTTGTTGATTTTTTGTGTGTTGTATCGGTCGAAGGCAAGCGCTTTGATTAGTTTTGCAAGATAAAGCGCTATATAAATTCCATGAATAATAAAAATAATTATGATTATTATGATTATTATGATTATTATGATTATTATATATTATTATTATTATCAATATGGTGTAGGCCTATAGGGGCAATTTGAAAGTACCTGTCCACTGATGCAATATTTAAACTTGTTGCGTCTCTCATTCTCCCACGTCTGGACTTACGAAAATGGTATGTCCCATAAACTGTGGACAGGTACCCATTTTCAGCTGGGTGAATTGGGGGGCTGTTCTGAAGCCAAGGCACGCAAATAGTCACCCATCCAAATGTAACCATGCTCATTGCGGCTTAACCTTAGCTTGGAGAAAGCAAATACTCTGAAAGCGAGTGCTCTGCTCCTACCTCTGTGAATGTCTTCACCTGTACACTTTTCTTGTTCCCTCACAGACCTTGACTACGCCTCTGTGTGCTGGAATTTAGCAAGTAAAAAGTGTATAAGACAACTCAAATGAGCCTATAAACGTTCTCTACAGTTAATTCTTCTGAGACCTACTTCCATGGAAATGTATGACTATAATTAGGGGATAGTCCCCAAATACCGAACAGGTGACTAATACCGAGAAGCTGAATTCTCAAAAAACAGGAATGAACTGCTCAAATTTGTTTGCTCAAGATGGTGGAGTAGGCCTACCATCCCTTGGCACCTTGTACAAAAAAATAATGGCCGAGAAAAGCAGTTCACAAAAACGCCGAGTTATTTCGTGATTTTAGGTCTCTCACTCCTATTTTCGACGTCAGAAAGTTAAACTATAGAGTGGATTTTAGCATCTTTTAGTGAAAGCATATGACTTAAGTATATACACTAATCTGTCTTCAAGTCAATGAAGTCATTTAACAAGCAATCACCTTAAGATTTACTGAACAGGATGATTTTTAAAGAAGGTTTAGAAAAGTTTCCATTACCGAACGCCCCAATGGTTAAGACTTCGAACAGTGTTCTTTACTCTGACTCTTGTGTTCGGATTTTGACTCCCTCTTTCTCTTGATCAGGTTTTTCCATACTCTTTTTTTATTCTTATAAATCTTTGTTTTTGTTTTTTTCAGAATTGTATGATTTGTTCAGGTGTCTCTATCACAGTCTTTGTGTAGTTTAGAGATGATGTGTTCTCGGTAAAAGTCTATAACATTAATTCCTTCTAAAATCTTGATCCTTAGGGATGAAGCTATAATCTCTCTCTCTCTCTCTCTCTCTCTCTCTCTCTCTCTCTCTCTCTCTCTCTCTCTCTCTCTCTCTCTCTCCTTTCACAGGTATAAAGAGATGAATGCTAGTACCTTCTTCAAGATTTTCGACACTAAGATTCAGCCAATTTTATTGTATTCATCAGAAACATGGGGCACAAACAGACTAGAACACATTGAGAAAATTCATTTGATGGCAAGGAAAAGATTTTAGGAGTATCTGTAAGAACACCCAATAAGATGGTTTACACAGATTTAGGTAGATATCCACTTAAAGTCAATTCATGTACAAGAACTATTAAGTACTTGTAACCCCCTCACAAAAACATATTTTTGTGTTTGGTGTTACTAAGCGTAAGTTCAGTAACTCCCTGTACAGTTCTCTTGTTTTTTGTGAGTGATCTCCCCTTAAAGACATGCCTATTGGGATATTCCTGTTTAAATCTCACTTCCTGCCTGGGGCCAGTGAAGGAAAGGAGTGTGACTTGGACTCTCTGAGTCTGGTTGTTCCCCATTAAGGTTTGGTTTCATTTTGTTAACTTTGTTTTGGTCAAACTATATGATTAAACCAATTTCAGCTTAATTCAGAATAGTTTTGGGAAGTTCAGGAAACCTATATGTTTAGTTTAATTTGAGAGGTTTTAGCCTGTGAATTAACAGTGAGACCTAAGTGGTTGTTTTGAACAAAGAAAGCACGAGGCAAATTTGGGCAGTCATGATCTTTGTTGTAAGTTTAACTTTTGGCAGAATATTGTTCAGCTATTAAAATGCTGGAAATATTCTAGTGTGGCTTTACACTACAAATATATGGGTGTGAAGGCCTACTTGATTTTGAAATGATTTTTATCACTAAGAATTCTGACTTATTTGTGATAGATCATTTAGTAATTCTTAACAGGTGCAATGACATTGAAATGTCATTGGGGACATTTATTTAAAATAAGTTAGTCCTTTTCATTAATGTTTGCACAGTTTCATAGGATGGACCCATTATCTGTCCTAAAGTAAATGAGACATGTTGTGAGACCAGTTATTAAAATCATGTAGTAATGATTTTATCATTAAGAATTGTGATTTATTTGTGATAAATCATTTAGCAATTCTAAAACAGGTGTAATGGCATTGGAATGTCATTGGGGACATTGATCTTAAATAAATAGAGTCCATTTTATTAATGTTGGCATAGTTTCATAGGATGGACCACCATCTGTTCTAAAGTAAATGAAACGTGTGAGACTAATTACTAAAATTATGTAATAATTTTAGGGGTTAGATTGTTTTGAGAATGTTTTATTCTCATGAGAATTGCAAATTGGATAGGGTGAGAGTGCGTTTTGGTAATTGAGCTTAGTATTGTAAACTAGCTCAGTGATTGATGGTTGATGTGTGAGCATTTGAAATATGCGGTAGGATTGGTTTTGTGGTGATGTTTTCTTACATTGTATGTTCTTTTTATTACAGGAACATCGTTTTTTTCCGTCACATCGCCTTCTCTCCACACCATCATTCCATCCCCACTCATATCATTTGGTTTCTGATCTGAGACTGATTCTAGGTCAATTTTGTGTATTTGAGGACTGGACAGATTATCTTTTGTTTTTTTCTTAATTGTACTTGCAGTACAATTGGTGATTTGCAATGTTTATGTTGTAGTGTTGTAGGTTGTGTTGTGAATTAAATGTGTAAACCCAACTTGCTTGGTCTGGAGTCGCATTGAATGAATGTTGTTATTCGTTGCATTCATAGTGTATTCAGTGTGGCTGCTGAGTGAGTTGAGGTAATTAATTTCACTCACCTACTTCTTCCTCTGTTATATCTCTTTTCCCCTATTTTTCTACTATCCTCTTTCTATCCCCCCTTTATCACTCCCCGGCCCATAAGTAGCTGAGCCCTACTCCTCTTTAGGGTTACTAAAGAAACTAGGAATTAGTCTAGGACTCTAAATTTCGGGTACCGAATTAGGCGGAACGGGAGAGTGGCGACCTGGATAATTCCCGTGTAGAACCCGTTACATACTGGTTAAAACTATTGCAAATAGATCAAAACAGAATACCATATAATGCTTACTGCATGCTGTTCGAGCTAGATAGAAATGGTACATACTGCTGGATTTCAAAATAAGGGAAATTTTGTGTGAAACCGGTTTTTTAACATCGTTTGGATGCAATAAGGTGTTGGGGATGTAAAACTTTTCTTAGGTATGTTTAAGCAAAGATTAGTAGATATGTTCATTCAAGAATGGGATGGGACAATAAGAGATAAAGATAGGTATGACCATTATAGATCATTTAAAAGTATTTTTGTAAAAGAGCAGTATATAAACTCTATTGATGTCTACTGCTTTCGAGTAGCAATCACACAAGCAAGATTTAATGTTCTACCCCTTAATAATAATATATATAGATATAGTGAGAATGATTGAGAAAAAAATGTGTCCTTTTTGTAAAACGAAAGTTGAAAACGAAGCCCACTTTCTTTGGGAATGTTGCATATACACTGGCTTAAGAGAAAATTTCTTAAGTGGGTGTATCAACGTACCATTGCCCGATCTGTTCAAAGCTACAAATGATGAGTACAGGTAGTTTGTCAATATATGTTTTTCACTCTATTAATAAAAGGAAGACAATGCTAATTCAAGATGTTTATTGAAAAACTGTTAAGATTCGGTACGTAATTGATGTGCATGATTTCCACAATTTTCCCTAAACATCATAATTATTTTTGTGATTTGGTTATGCTTGATACTAGAGTTATAATCATGATTTAGATTAACGTGTGTTTTGCTTCTTTGATCAGTTATGAATCAAACCTTTTGTGCATTTTGCTTTGCCAGTTATTGGAATGAACCCTTTATTACATCCCAAGCCCATGAAATGTATTGTGGTCCATGGCCAATGTACATTAAATCATTTCAGTGTTCAGTGTTCAGTGTTCTCTCTCTCTCTCTCTCTCTCTCTCTCTCTCTCTCTCTCTCTCTCTCTCTCTCTCTCTCTCTCTCTCTCTCTAGTGGTCCATGGCCAATGTACATTAAATCATTTCAGTGTTCAGTGTTCAGTGTTCAGTGTTCTCTCTCTCTCTCTCTCTCTCTCTCTCTCTCTCTCTCTCTCTCTCTCTCTCTCTCTCTCTCTCTCTCTCTCTCGGGGGCTGCAAGTAATGTTCACAATGTACACATGTCCGAAATTAAGGTGGCGTTTAATTTCAAAATTACACAGGTTCCAAGTCTTGTAGAACTCCAAATCTTTGCAAGCATCAACATAAGTGACCATGCCTTGTGGAAATCTGGACTTTAGGCAGAAATGCGGCTGCTTTGTTTTTATTTTCATTTATTTCATCTACAAACGTACAAGAGCAAAATTTGGAAAACTTGGCCTGCAACTGAGAAGGAAGGTAGACGGTGTTACCTTTGGTTGCCTCCTCTCATTTTTGTTCTGGGGCAGTTTGCTGTTAGCACGATGTGGCGATGTCGAATCGAACCCCGGACCTGTGCGCCCAGGCATGCGACAGTCAAAGCTTGGCTCTCGATCTTCCGAGTCACCAAGTGCCAAGGAGATGGAGGAATCCGCCAGTACAACCAGTGAACCCTCGCTGACTGAAGTCATAGCCAGACTGGATACGATGACTACAATCTACCAAGAATTGAGGGAAGAATTCACGGGCCTGAGGGAGTGCTTCTCCGCCCTGAAGGAAGAGTTTACGGACCTCAGAGAAGAATGTGCCGGCCTTCGTGAGGAGAACGCTCAACTCTGGCAGAAGAACGCTGACCTGGAGAAGAGAGTGGACGAAACGGAGAGGAAGACGGATGACTTGGAAAACAGGTCCAAGCGCAACAACCTCATCTTTCACGGACTCCCCAGGCCAGAGAAGGAGACGCCAGAAGAGCTGGAGGCTGCCGTCAGGGATGTCTTCACGGACAAGCTGGAGCTGACGCGTGATGTGCCCTTTGACAGACTGCATCGGCTGAACCGTAAGTCGGACTCTCCAGTCATAGGGTGCTGCACCTTCTTCAAGGACAAAGTCAATATGCTGAAGGCCAGGGGAAAACTGAAAGGAATGGGAATATTTATTGGGGAGGACTTTTCCTTTCGGGTACGGGAAATAAGACGGTTACTTACACCTCACCTTAAGAAAGCAAAGGCTGAGCAGAAAAAAGTAACCATGGTGTTTGACCATCTAGTCATAGAGGGGAAGAAGTTTTCAGTGGATCAGGAGGGTAATTTGAAAGAAATGAAATAGGGAGATGGCCATCCTTCATGTGGGGAATTTTTTCAGTATGTAGATAATTGTTTTTCCCCTGTTGTGTTAAAGGGAACACCCAAAGAGGCTACACCGGTTGATGACAAGATAGCATGTAAGGCTGCACGTGCTAGTATTCAAGTTTCACGTGCTAGTGTTTTTGAATCACGTGTCAGTGACAGTGACAGTTTCTCCGGTGTAAATGTGTCGGATGTGTGCAGTGATGCGTGTGAAAACAGGCAAGATCAAATGTTTACAGTTGATTCTTCTTCCTTTTCTAATGTAAATAAGTCGTTCCAAATTTTGCAATGGAACATTAATGGTTTATATGCCAAATTACGTTATAAAGATTTCCTTTCCTATGTTCGATCTTTTGATTTTATTTGTTTTGTTGAAACATTTTTGAAACATTTCATTCTGATTTATTCAATGATTATGTCAGTTTTCATAAGTCTGCTGTTAGATTTACCAAACATGGCCGTCCTTCAGGTGGTATCCTTTGTCTTATAAAGAAAGAGTATGCTTCCTATGTTCAGTTCATTGATGTTGACTACTCCAACATTTTGGTGTTCCTTATAGATAAGAATATGTTGAATACTGAGAAAGATATTTTGTATATGTGTGTATATGTGCCACCAGAGGGATCCCCATTTTATTCATATTTTGATATCGACTGTGGCATTAGTACATTGGAAGAATGTTTGACTGACTGTTTATTGAAACATGATGATGTTTTTGTTGTTTTGTCAGGTGACTTTAATAGCAGAACAGCTGATGTTAACTCAACAGATGTGTCAAATGAAAATATTTTGGATTTATTATGTACAAGCCAACTAGTAAATATGAATAGAAAATCTCATGATAAAGTAACAAATACGTATGGAAAACGTCTGTTGAATTTATGTGTGGCATATGAGTTATGTATTCTAAATGGTGTGTGTAAGGGTGACCAACTAGGTTGCTATACATACATCTCAGATTCTGGTAGTAGTGTAAACGATTATTTCATTATGTCAAGTGACGCTTTTGCTTTTTTTCATTCTTTATGTCAGCTTACAGTTAAGGATAGGTTTGACTCAGATCACATGCCTGTGGAACTGTGTTTAAAATTTTGTGTCAAAACTAATAAGAAACAAAATGTAAGTAACGAAAACGTAATAACAAATAAACTTGTTTGGGATGAGAGTCAAAAGGAAACATATATTGCTCAAATGCAAAGTGATGAAACTCAAAAAATGCTAGAACTAGCTGTAAGTCTTATTGACCAGAATATTGACGAGGCATTGACAGTTTTCAATCGTTGTCTGATGCAAAATGCTTAATGTATGACAAAACAAATCAGAGATATGACAGACAGACAGATGGATGATTGGTATGATAGCGAATGTAGAATAGCAAGGAAAAACTTACGTAAACTATTTAAAGTAGCTGGACAGACAGGTGACACTAGTAGCCGACATGCTTTTTGCGTTGCAAGAAGAGAATATAAGCAGTTGTTAAAGCGTAAGGAAAAAGAATATAATAATGTCATGTTAGATAAGCTCTTGTCATCAGTTCGTGATCAAAAACAGTTTTGGACAAATGTGCGTAAATGTTCATTTAAGAAAAAACTTATTAGCAACAATATTTCAGTTGAGGAGTGGTATAGTCATTTCAAAAATCTACTTGAAAAGGAAACACAGGATGATCATGTACAGTCTAATGATTCTGATGCTTACTTTAATCGACCAATTTCGAAAGAAGAAGTCTTGTTCGCATTTAGGAAAATAAAAAACAGAAAAGCAATTGGCCCAGATGGGATCATTGGAGAACTATTTAAAAATGCAAGTGACAATGTTATTGAATTCTTTGTGTTGTTTTTCAATGCTTTATTTGAAAAAGGTGTTTTTTCCACAAAAATGGTCAGAAGGCATTGTTCTACCTTTGTACAAAAAAGGTGATAGTAAGAACCCTAATAACTATAGAGGCATTACATTAAGTGACATTAGCAGTAAGATATATAGCACAATTATAAACCATCGTTTACAAGAGTGGGTTCAGGAAAATAATATCACTGGAGAACATCAAGCTGGTTTTAAAAGGAATTACTCAACTACTGACCATATGTTTACTTTGTTATCTTTAGTAAAAAACAGTTATCCTGTAACAGAAAATTATACGTAGCTTTCATAGACTTTGAGAAAGCTTTTGATTCTTTGAATAGAAGCATTCTATGGCAGATTCTTTTAAAAAATGGAATAACAGGTAAAATGCTTAATTGTATCAGAAGTATGTACGATAGTGTCAAAGTTAAGGTTAGATGTGGTTCAAAATTGACAGATTTGATTAGTTGTACTTATGGTGTAAAGCAAGGTGACGTCTGTAGTCCAATTCTATTTTCTTTATTCATTAATGATCTCGCAAATGAAGTTATTGAAAATGGAAGACATGGGGCTTTGTTTACCAAAGATTACTTTGAACTCTTCATAATGTTATTAGCAGAACATATAGTTCTATTAGCTGAGACAGTTATTGGATTGCAGACCCAACTTAATAGTTTGCAAAGAGCAGCAGAGTCTATGGATTTAAAGGTAAACTCTGATGAAAGTAAAATTATTGTATTTAGAAAAGGTGGTCATCTTTCTGCAAGGGAAACTTGGAAATATAACACTGTTGAAATGCCTGTTGTAAATGCATACAAATATTTAGGTATATTATTTTCTACAAGACTTAGTTTTACATCAGCATGTAATGACCTTGTTAGTAATGCCAAGAATGCTGTGATGTGTATTATCAGAAAACTTAGAGCATTGAATAATAACAACTTAGAATTATTTTTTAAACTGTTTGACTCACAAGTTGTACCTATTGCTTTATATGGAGCAGAAATCTGGGGTTTGGACAATGTAGCACGCCAGTGTGAACAAATGCACTTGTTTGCTTTGAAAAAATTTCTGGGTGTTGAAAGAAGAACCCCAAATGACTTTGTTTATGGCGAAACGAATAGATATCCTATTTATATTAGCTCTGCTGTACGTTGTATTAGTTATTGGTTAAAGTTATTAGCAATGGATGATGTTAGACTACCGAAGAAAGCTTACAGAATGCTGTGTGATTTGGATGAAAGAGGTAAAAGAAACTGGGTATCAAATGTTCGTTGTAAATTGTATGAAAATGGTTTTGGGTATGTATGGGAAAATAGAGGTGTTCAAAACGTTAAAGATTTTTTATACAAGTTTAAGGAAAGACTGATTTTATGCAGATGGCAAGAATGGGACTTCCACATTAAAAACAGCGAGAGGTTTAGCATATATAGAACTTTTTGCAGTGTTCATGACAGGAAAACATATCTTAGAATAGAACTAGACAAACATTTGAAGTTTCTTATGACCAGGTTTAGATGTGGCATTTCAGAAATTAGTGCACACCAAATTCGCTACAAATCACACTCTGACTTTACTTGTCCATTGTGTAAAACTGGAAATGAGGATGAAGTACATTTTATGTTGTGTTGTCCGATTTTCAACAAAATAAGAACACGGTATATACCATTGAAATTTTACAGATACCCATGCCAGTTTCATCTGAGTTTGCTTTTGGCATCTACGAATGAAAGTATTGTCCGAAATGTATCAATCTACATATACAAAGCATTCAAATTACGATCAGTGCTGATTTAGTTACCTTGTCTATGTGTGTGTATGTTTAGTGATTTCATTACTATTGTGTATGTATTGTACCCCCTTCATTAGGGGCAATGGCCTTTACATGAATAAATATTTCCGAATCTCTCTCTCTCTCTTTCTCTCTCTCTCTCTCTCTCTCTCTCTCTCTCTCTCTCTCTCCTCTCTCTCTCTCTCTCTCCCAAAAAGTGAAAAACATTTTCTTTTAAACAACAAAAACAACCAATAAACAAAAACAGTGTGGGGGTGGAGGGTTCTGTGCGTATCAGAAGTGGTAGGTCTACAAGCCCTAGTAGTGACTAGTACTAATAATGGAGCATATAGTGCAAAGATGCATGGACAACGGAATCACTGGTGTCAGCTATAGCAGCTGTCAAAGACAAGAGGATCTGACTTCGAGCAGCTGCAAGAGATGACGGCATTCCTCCCACCACACTGAAATATCATCTGGATGGGAAGCACAAGTATGCCAATGTTACGCACCTGGAAGGGCCTTCAGTTCTTCTCCTAGCACTAGAAAAAGAACAGGCTGACCATTTGTAGAATGGGAGAGCCTGTTTTTTGGCCTGACCAGAAAAGATGTTATGGCCCTATCATGAGGCAGGGAACAGGAACGGCATTGCACATGTCTTTAATGACGAAAAAAGACCGCAAGAAAAAGACAGCTGAAGATCTTGCAGCAACATCTTCATATTTCAGTGAGGCATCACTTGCACGAACACCAGGCTTCAATGCTGACAAGGTCAACGGGTTCTTTGATCTTCTTCAGGAACAAATATTCAGATCAAAGGATTCAATGGGATAACAATTTACAATACTGATCAAACTGGTGTTTTAAGAAATGCTGCCAAATGATTCTTGGACAAAAGGCCAAGCGTCAGATTGGGGCTATCTCTAGTGGGGAGAGGAGAGTAAACACAAGTGTTGTATGTTGTGCAAATGCTGCTGGACACTGTGTGTCACATCTATTCCTTACAAACGCAAACTTGAACTATCACAGGCAAAAGGAAAACCTACAAAAAAAGAAAATTAAAGCCCAATTGCGAAAACAGAGAGAAACAGAGAACCAAAACCAAGATAGCCAGATATGTCAGTCATTATCAAGAAGCTGACTGGTTCCGTTTTTTGCGCTAAGAAATCAATCAATCAATCAATCAATCAATCAATCGAGGATCATCAGTTAACACTCATGTGCTTTTTTACATCCAGTCCCGCCCTTATCAGGGATAACATAATATAAAAATCAACCTCTA
Source organism: Stramonita haemastoma (assembly GCA_030674155.1). Classification (NCBI taxonomy): domain Eukaryota; kingdom Metazoa; phylum Mollusca; class Gastropoda; order Neogastropoda; family Muricidae; genus Stramonita; species Stramonita haemastoma. The sequence continues at coordinate 16,916,419 of CM060349.1, forward strand.
ACTAAATAAACAAACAACAACATGGAGACAATAGGTAGGTGAAAGGTAAAGGTGTCCCATAACCTAGGCTGTCGTAGGGGAACCAGGCATCAGGAACCTCAGCTTTTCTAGGTGCCAGCTTATAGAGAGTGGCGCCCATCTCTTCTCCCTTGCTGTTTTACCTTCCGTGACCCTAAAAGAGGGCAGGTACCCATTTACAGCTGGGTGAACTGGGGGAACTGTACTGTGGCCAAGGCGCGTAAACGGTCACGCATCCAATTGGTAACCACGCTCGATAGCTGCTTGACTTTGACTGAGGGAAAGCGCGCGCTCTGACCACTGAGCTATCCCGTCCCCAACTGGCTGTAAACAAAGAAGAAATTCAACTCCTAGTCAGTACAGAGCTTTAGCCCATTCTGTCCTATACTGCTGTCTCCCTCCAAAACGTCCATCTCCTTCTTCTAAACAAAGGAGACACATACATACAAAGGAACAAACATGTACAAGCCACCATGTCACAGTTACTACTTACTGCATGTGTGCCCGTCCACTGCATGGCACCCCCTCTGATGCAAAAATCTGGGAAGTCGGCACAGTACCCAGTGAGTGATATTCCTGGACAAAGGAAGAGCAACGTTCGTATTCTCTCTCTTCTCTCTCTCTCTCTCTCTCTCTCTCTCTCTCTCTCTCTCTCTCTCTCTGTTTTTTGGTTAAGTGGATTTTTGGTGGTGGCGGGGGGGGGGGGGGGGGGGGGGGGGGGGGGGGGGTTGATGTTATTTTTTTGGGGGGGGAGGTTGTTACGTAGATGATGGCTTGATGAAAAATAAAGCAAATTCATTGCTTACTCAGTGTACCATCTGGAAATAAAATTTTGATTTGATTTGATTTAGTTTGATTTGTTCTCTCTCTCTCTCTCTCTCTCTCTCTCTCTCTCTCTCTCTCTCTCTCTCTCTCTCTCTCTCTCAGACATCAAATTAACATAATGGTGTATTGAGATCTAGACAGATACCCACTGTACGTGAATACAAATATTCCGTGCATTCAATATTGGTTTAGATTATTACAGATGAATACTGAGAGATTACCGCTCAAAGCCTAAGAGAAGAGGGTCATAGTGGATTACTGAAGACTAAGCTGTAAAGTGGAATTCCATCTGCCTGAGAACAGTGCAACTGGACAAAGCTTCTTTTGATATCAGGTATTATCTGTCTGGAAACAGAACAATTAGACAAAACTTCTTTTCATATCAGGTATTATCTGCCTGGAAACAGAACAATTAGACAAAACTTTTCATATCAGGTATCATTTGCTTGGAAAGCACATCCTTTCAATGGTTGGCGCTCAAAATCAACGTTTTTCAACATTTCTTGTAAAACTGCTCTTTTCACTCTAAAATAACCTTTGACTAAACACTTTGAGTTTGTATCAAATTTGATTTTTTGAACAATTAACAGTTAGCAAGTCTTGGGTTGTCTGTGATTTTCTGTTGTTGTAAGCTGCACATCTATGTATTTGTGTAATTGGGGGGAGGGAGGGGGGTTGGAGTGTGTGTGTGTGGCTCTGTCTGTCAAGATGAAGCGCATGAAATCTACGTCATCATTATAACAATAATAGAGTGTAAAAGATTAACGGAGCCACAGACTGCACGGCAGAATTCTCATGCACAGACGACAAAACATAGGAGAGCTATCAACACATATTACATCCCATCTTTACTCACTGCATTTGCCCTTGGAACATACGGCTCTCCTTATACACAGCTCTTCTGTACTTGGGCAGTTCTCACCCACTTTTATTTCTACGAGAAAAAGACAGCATTTATGCATTTTAGTGACCTGTGTTATGATTAAAAACAACAAAAACACAAACAACCCAAAATGTATTCATACTATTAACAACATTCTTCAAAACTGAACAGCCCATTTCTCTTTCAGTTAGGGCCATTTAAGATTTAGTTTATGATAGGTTTAACGGTTCCAGGAGCTGGTATTGGTAGTGACTGTAGCCATTTCAATGGTAAACAGAAATAAATCTGGAGCAACCCTGAAAACATTAATTTTGACAAACCCCAAGATTCTATCTTTCTTGTGCAATTTTACATAGCTACAGAAGTTTTTAGAAGAAATATGAAGCTAGTTTATGGGGAAGAATGTGAATGATAGATTGTGTTTATGATTCAGATAATTGTAGATAATCCTTTAGTCAATGAAAAGAATGTAGGTTTCTTCTGTTATCAAGAGTAATAAATAGTACTAGAATGAATAGTATTAGCTACTAAGAATTTAAGACAAGAAGGCAAACTGGTTGAGTTGACATAGAAATCAAGATTAAATAAAGAGATTATAAACTACATAGGAATGATGTATTTTTTCAGCTACTAGTAGTGGGCTGGTTGTGAGGATAATGCTATTACTTCTGTGAAAGGTAGTCACCCTGTGATGTGTATCAACCAGATTAGCAGGAAGTATTTGGATAAACTATAGCTTGAATGTTGATAATGAATGTTACCTACTGCTGCTACAGTTTCCAAAGATCCCACCTGAAACCATTCTTCAAGTAAGAACTACAATTTTCAACACAAACCTGAATGCTGCCTTCCTGGGACAGAGGTTAAAGGTGAGTTTGGAGCAGATCGACTCTCAAACCAAAAGCTCACCCAGGTAGGACTTCGAGAAGAAGAGAGCAAAACAGGGCAAATCTTCGAACTTAGAATACTCAGAGATAAGAACGTTATAACAATTATATTAGTACCACGTCTTTGTGGACTTTAAAAAGGTGTTCAACAGACTTTAACATACAGCCTTATGGGCAAACAGGAAGCTGAATAACATCAATGCCAACCTGATTGAAACCATAGAATGACTCGATGACAATACATGAAGAACAGGTCTTTTAAAAATGTATATGCATATTTCTTGCAGGCACATCCTGGCATGCTCTCGCTTATGTAGACCGAAAACATGAAAGTATTCGTCAACGGTCAGATGAAAGTCAGTATGTTGTATGAAAATAGAGAATACTTAACACTGAAAAATTTGAGTGTACGTAAACCTTGCGACACAATGCAAAACACGTGGGTTGTTTAAGCTAAACAACAAGAATAAACTGTTTTTACTGGTATCCCATATCTAGTATTATAACTGTAAACACGTCAAATTATAATCGGCCTTATTTCTGTTAACCACCACCACCACCACCACCGCCATCATCATCATCATCATCATCATCATCGTTTTCATCATCATAATTGTTACCGCCATGATCTGTTCTATCATCAACTCTCCATCCCCATCACTATTGCCATCATCACCACAATCACTACCAACATCATTACCAACCCCACCATTGTCACTATCAATAACACCATCTCCAGTACCACCACAAACTTCAAAATCATCACAATTATTAAGCAACAAAAGTAGCCTTAACAGTGCTGGGAGTTGGCTATCGTGTTCTAGTCCTTTGATTGCTACTTCCACTATCATCCTATTATGGTTATAGGGGTGCAGAACAGAACATCTTGAGTGCCCCGTCAAAAGGAGAAAATCAATCAGTCGATCAAGCAAATTAACACAAAGTACTTCAACATCAGATATCAAGATCAGGATATACATTTCTTTCTTCTGCTGAGTGGACTTCACATCAGGAAACACTATGCACGTGGTGGATATTTGACCCTTGCAGAAACACTGGTATGGAAGTTAAGGTAAAACCTCGAGGAATCTACTTTAAAAATAGGATTACATTGGGCAGTCAAAGACAAAAAAGTTCGTCTTTGTCCACTGACGTACGATAAGGACAGGGCTTTTTTTGTTTTTTTTGCAGAGAATAAAATTACAAATTCACATAATCATTTTGTAGCAGAACGTTAAATCTTATTTGCGAGAGGGAAACTTTACAGCAATAAGTTTCAATATTATTGATATATTTTTCTCTTTCAAAACTTATTTTAAAGAATCTACAACCATCATATCTGTCGCAATCTCAAAATTGTGAAAAAGTGATTCTTGTATAAAAGTATCAGCACGTCTCTGTTTTGATAGACATAAACAAGATTGCTGGATCCAGGCAAAATGAAACCATGCATTGCATAAATCTTCCCTTATTTTTGATTCCCATGAATCATTTCTAGTCTTATCTATATCAAGCAACATCTGGTACGCCTCTCCAGGTAGACGTTTAGCTTCCATTTGGTAACAACCTAAACAAATCATTCTTATGATAGAAACACAAGTGCACAAGTACACAAAGGGTACCTTCCCAGGTCAAAAAAGCTCATTTTATTTGCAGTTCTCACTACAATGCCCAGAAATCTTTATGATATAAACAATTATTTTTTTAAATGATCAAGTTTGGTCAGTCCATTAATTTCAGATTGACAGATTAAAACACATTGTATTTCAGCATAAAATAAAACAGAAGAATGTATAGGCAGTCATATCCTTATATTTTTGGAAGGTCTTATTCAGTTACATGGCTTCCTTCTTACCCTTCATTGCCAAAAGTTAGTTCCTTTCTTGATACTGAGCACGATTGTGAAATGGGACAGAGAGAAATAGAGGGAGGGAGGGAGGGAGAGAGAGAGAGAGAGAGGAGAGAGAGAGAGAGAGAGAGAGAGAGAGAGAGAGAGAGGAGAGAGAGAGAGAGAGAGAGAGAAGAGAAGACAGAGAGAGAGAGACAGAGACAGAGAAGAGAGACAGAGACAGAGAGAGGAGAGAGAGAAACAGACAGACAGACAGACAGACAGACAGACAGACAGAGACAATCATAGCTGTGTCTGTGTATTCTTGTGTGTATGTGTGAAATACTCACTGCATTCGTTATCTTCACATAAAGCGGCACGTACACATATATCTCCTGCTTGACAGGCTCTTCCAATCGGTATTCCTTACGTAAAGAAACAAGAAAAGAAGGATGATCAAACAACGATGACAAGAGCAACAAATATGAAAACAAACGCAGTTGTAAAATAACTTGAAGAAGAAGAAGAAAGAAGAAGAAGAAGAAGAAGAAGAAGAAGAAAGAGAAGAAAAGAAAGAAAGGAAGAAAGAAAGAAAGAAAGAAAGAAGAAAGAAAGAAAAGAAAGAAAGAAAGAAGAAGAAGAAGAAAAAAGAAGAAGAAGAAGAAAAAGAAAAGAAGAAGAAGAAGAGAAGAAGAAGAAGAAGAAGAAGAAGAAGAAGCTGCACCAATAATTTGGGTTTCTTTCTCTCCTTTTTGCAAACAAGGTTGATATACCATCTCTTCATCATGTGTTTACAGTACTCCAGACATTCAGATTAAAAAAAAAAAAAACACGTAAAGGTAAAGGTGTTCTCATAACCTATGTGGTCACTGGGGAGCAGGATGTCAGAGATCTCACATTCTATAGCGGCCGGCATCGCGAGCAAAAGCGCCATATACCAATACAAATACCAACACTTTATCATCTCAAAAAGGATAAAAGTTAATGTGGGTAACAAACCATATAAGACCAATTTTAAAAAGTCTCAATTGCGAAACATTAATTAAATTTTAACCTTGAAGTTCACACACACACACACACACACACACACACAACACACACACCACACTCACCTCTCTCTCTCTCTCTCTCTCTCTCTTCTCTCTCTCTCTCTCTCTCTCTCTCTCTCTCTCTCTTTCAGGGGAGTGTCTCTCTTACGTATTATGTTATACTTCAATACTTTATACATGATTATATTCCTGGTTAGAGGGCAATAACTTAAGCAGGGTTTCAAAGAAAACATTCAACAGTTGACCAAATATTTACACTATACGCGATCATTCAGAACCACATGAGCAAAAAAGGAAGAAAACTCTATATTGTTTTTGTAGATTTTAGAAAAACTTTCGATTCTATCCCCTCAAACACCAAACTATTTGGCAAAATCTACTCCTCTTCCTTATCTCTGTCTCTGAGTTACTGGACATATTTTCAACAGAATCAGACTCCCTGAAATTTCTTTTTATTTTGTATTTGTTTTTTTTTGTTTTTTACATGGAACGTAGGCCCAACGATGTCCAAAATAAGCGGTCCAATCTAATCCCATTATGTTGCTTATAGCCCCGCTGACCACATAGGTCACCTCGGTAGAGCTGCCTTACCAAAGATGAGGCTAAATGAACCTGTTTTCTATAAACGCCCTGCACGATTCCATACTAGGCTCATTAGCGACTAAATGACGCACTGCCATCCATCCCCTGGCCACGTTGTTCCAGCATTGGGTTACAGGTTGCTTGCGGCAACCACTCGGCAGCAGAGAAATGAAGAACCAAGCAAAGGCTTGATGGGAAGCTGATGATAGAATTAAAGATCCTATTGACAGAAGACAACAGTCCACAGAAAAAGGGTGCGTGAAAATGGAGATGGGGAAGACACGATGGTGAAGATGTAACAAGAAAATGGGTTGCCAAGAGTTCCTGGGAAAAAAAGGCAGGAGAATGGACCAAGAAGGTTGAAAACAGATGAGGAGGAAATGACAGGCAGAAAAGAAACAAGGCAGAGGCAAAGAGAGGGACAAAGTAGAGGAAATTCCTAGCACAGAACCTCCAGAAGGTGGGGATATTATTTCTACTGGAAGGCCCTGGGTAGCCCCACAGGGGTTATTCAACACACACACACACACACACACACACACACACACACACACACACACACACACACACACACACACACAGAGCCAGTCATAAAGCTTGTTTCCAAAAAACTGTACTTACTGCACTGTCCATCTTCACATGTCAGGCCCACGTTACAATCAGCGGTGTATGTGCAGGGAGATCCGACACTCCGTTCTGTGAAAAAATAAAACAAGATTGCTTTTAATTATAAAGTGCATGACTTAATCACTTAAGCCAATCCAATTATCCAATCCAATTATGTTGTTTATAGCCCCACCGACCACATAGGCCATATCAGGGCTATCACCTCGTCACATTTTAAAACTCGTATTAAAAGTGTGCAACTATGTACAGTTTAAAACGAGGTATAAAACCAACCCAACCATCCTTGCTTGTATAGAAGCCCCGGCCGACCATAAAGGTCAACCCAGGACGGCCCCCGCGTTGTGGGAAAACCCACATCGATCACACTTAAAACGAGATAAAACCAAAACCAGGTTCCTTAAAACAACCTTGTCCTTAGATACCAACCATACCACTTTTGCTCATATCAGAAAAAAAAACGGATTCTCTTAGGAAGTTAAACATGGTGTCCGGTGGAACATCCTGAAAGAAAACCTTTAGGGAGTCCGCGGTAAAATGCTTGTGCCTAATATCCTGAACATCCTGACACTCCAGAAGCAGATTCCTGACGGTCACCCACATGTCGCAAGTCATGCACCACGGGGTTCCTTCGCCTTTCAGCAAGTGAACGTGAGTGATGTGAGAATGACCCGTGTGTATCCTGGTGAGCACTGTCGCCTCCCTTCGGTTTTTGACACCCAGAGGGAAAACCTCTTTCAGGTTGGGACGGATCTGAAAAAGTTTGTTGTCCGTCTGAGCATTCAACTCCTCCTGCCAGAGGGAATGAACGTATTGCTTGCTCCTAGGTGTCAGATCCATGAACGGCACTGTAGACCCGGAAACCTCCTGCTCCGTGGCATGCCTGGCGAGTCGGTCAACCGTTTCATTGTCCCAAATGCCCGCGTGCCCCAGGACCCACACCAAAACCACATCACACCCGTCCCGTCTCAAGGAAGTATACAGCTCGTAGAACTCCTGAAGCCTAGGCTGGTTCACATTCCTGCAAGCAATAGCCTCCAGAGCAGAGAGCGAGTCTGTACACACCAAGAAGTCTTTCCTTGCCGATCGCCAGATCAGTTGCAGGTGTAGAGGGTCCTACACGGGAATTATCTAAGTCGCTACTCTAATTCTGTTCCGCCTAATTCGGTACTGGAAATTTAGAGTCCTAGAATAATTCCTAGTTTCTTCAGTAACCCTAAAGAAGAGTAGGGCTCAGCTACTTATGGGCCGGGGAGTGATAAAGGGGGGATAGTAAGAGGATAGTAGAAAAATAGGGGAAAAGAAATATAGAAGAGGTAGGAAAGTAGGTGAAGTGAAATTAATTAACCTCAACTCACTCAGCAGCCACAAAGAATACACTGAACGTGACGAATAACACCATTCATTCAATGCGACTCCAGACCAAGCAAATTGGGTTTACCACATATATTCCACAACACAACCTACAACACTACCACATCAACATAAAACACCAATAACTAATTGTACTACAAGTACAATTAAAAAACAAAAGATATTCTGTCCAGTCAAATACCAAATTGAACAAAATCAGTCTCCGATCAGAACCATTGATAAAGACAACCATAAGTAGGGGTGGAGATTTAACGATGGGGCAAAGCAGGTGTGACAGGGGGAAAAAATGATGTTCCTGTAATAAAAAGAACATACAATGTAAAAAAACATCACCTCTAAAATTATTACATAATTTTAGTAGTTAGTATTACACAAGTTTCATTTACTTTAGGACAGATGATGGTCCATCCTATGAAACTGTGCAAGCATCCCAACACGTCTCATTTATTTTAGGACAGATGATGGTCCATCCTATGAAACTGTGCAAGCATCCCAACATGTCTCATTTACTTTAGGACAGATGATGGTCCATCCTATGAAACTGTGCAAGCATCCCAACATGTCTCATTTACTTTAGGACAGATGATGGTCCATCCTAATTCCTATGAAATTGTGCCAACATTAATAAAAAGGACTAATTTATTTTAAATAAATGTCCACAATGACATTCCAATGCCATTTCACCTGTTTTAGAATTGCTACATGATTTATTACAAATAAATCACAAATCTTAGCGAATGAAATCATTTTGAAAATCAAGTAGGCCTTCACACCCATATATTTGTAGTGTAAAGCCACACTAGAATATTTCCAGCATTTTAATAATAGCTGAACAATATTCTACCAAAAATTAAACATACAACAAAAACCATGACTGTATTAACATTTACATACTTTATTCAAAACAACCACTAGGTCTCACTGTTAGTTCACAGACTAAAAGCCTCTCAAATTAAATTAATGCCCCCACTGATATTTCAACTGTTTGAGTTTTCTAAATGATATATCACAAATACGTCAGAATTTGTAGTGATAAAATCATTACAAAAATTAAGTAGTCCTTCACACCTATACATTTATAGTGTAAAGTCACACTAGAATATTTCCAGCATTTTAATAGCTGAACAATATCCTACCAAAATTTAATCTTACAACAAAGACCATGACGGTGCCAAAATTTACCCATGCTTCCTTTGTTCGAAGCGATCACTTACGTTCACTGTTAATTCACAGGTTGAAAGCCTGTGAAATTAAATCAAACATATAGTTTTCCTGAACCTTCCACAACTAATCTGAATTAAGCTAAAATTGGCTTAAACAGATCGTATGACCAAAAACAAAATTAAAATAAAACCAAACCTTAATCAGGAACATCCAGACTCAGAGAGTCCAGACACACTCCCTTCCTTCACTAGGCCCAGGCAGGAAGTGAGATTTAAAAAACAAAAGTATCCCGATAGGCACCTTTTTTTTTTAGGGGCGATCACTCAACTCTACAAGGGAGTTACTGCACTTAACGCTTAGTAACGCCAAACACAAATACGTTTTTGTGAGGGGGGTTACACACACCCTTTACAGGAAAATGTTGCTATCTTTTTTTCCAAAAAAGTGCCAACATTTCAAACAAACAAAAAACTCTACCCTCTCTGGGGCAAAAAACCTCAAGTCTTCAGCTTGAACAAAATGTATACCCAATCCAAGGTGGGTATCAACATTTATCCTAAAAATTCATACGAGGCCAAAACCTTTTAGAGCCTCTGGTTGATTTTGATTCTGCATATCTACCCAATCTAATTTGGATACTGAAAACAGAACAGCACACAAAAACATTCCACATTTTACAAACGTAGAAAACTAAACCCAAACATAACTCTCACAAAGTCACACACTGCAAATATGCAGCAAAACAGAAACACTTAAAAAACATAAACTCGTGGACTCACAAAGTCACACCCTGCAAATAAGCACCAAAACCAACATTCACAAGAGCTACAGCAATCCCAAATGCATACTGAGTTGCTGACTAACTCCATCCTTCTGTTCCTGCAACTGTTCAGGTTGCACAGGGACAAAATCACGCCTGTTGGTCAGATCTGGAGTTTTGACACTGACAGGATCTCCATGCAAAATGGATCTCCTTGGTGCAGGAACTGGCTTCCATTCTGACCTCTCTGGGATGGACTTTTCCCAGCCAGACCTACCTATGCTAGATGAACAACTCCTCTGACCACTAACTGACAAACTCTTATGGGAGCCACTTTTCAGGGCATCCCCCCGGTTGTTGGTAAGAGGCTTGGAAGCACCAATGCCTTGACCACAACTGCCTCTTTCCTGCTTATCAGGAAAGTCACAGGATCTGTATTTTCCTCTGCACCATTTCCTTCTGAAATGGCGAGGAAAATGAACATTATCCAGATGGTTGCCTCGAGAACTACCATCCACAACCACTTCCTGGTCGCATACTTTCCGAACACCACCCTGACTACTACAATTACCTCGCCGATGTGGCGGTATGTAGCAGCCGGTCCCTGTAGGAGGATTTTTTGGGTTTTGCAGAAACCCCGTTCTTACTGACTTCGGCTTTAGTAGCCTTCTTTCTCCGCCTTGCCGACTGTGACTTGACCGGGCAATCACGAACAAAATGACCAACATCTTTGCATCGGTAGCAGGAACTTTTCGGCTTCTTTTCTTTATAGTTGATGGCCACCTTTGCCTGTCCCTGATGTGTCCGGCCCGCCACAGCTGACATAAGCCCTGAGAATGATTCCTCTAGCTGCCTGACTGACTTCAACAGTGAAGTCAAATCAGGCCACACAGATCCTGGTCTGCCAAACTCATTCTTAAGTTCCCGAGCCATAATGGGCTCACATGACATGAAACTATTCATGAGCACAAAATAAACATTCCTGGCACATTCATCATGCGAATACACCTCACACTTATTCAAATGAATAAACTTTAACCAGGCGTGCGCCAGGAAGTCCGATGGACTATCACATTTGTCCATCAGCAAGAACTCCGCCAGCCATTCCACTTGGGTTTTAACACAGCCAAACACATTACTTAGACGGCTGACAATGTCTCTGGCAGAAGAGCAGGACTTGGCAAGCTCCCATGCCACACCACGCAGACTGCGCCGAACGCTGGCCAAAACATCAGAGGGGGAATCGTTCCCTCTCATCAGCACATCGACTTGCTCCTCCCACTTAGCGAAGTCGACCTCATCATCACCTGTTGGCCTCGATCCTGTAAAGATGCCAAGCGGTGCCAAAGGCATAGATGGCACCATGTGGACGTGGATCCTGGTCTGTAGCAGGGCTGTCATCTCGGCATCCTGCTTGTTGACCCTCTCCCTCAACAGGCGGTGACCTTCCTCCAGGGCAGTGAGCGTCTCCCGTAACTGCCGGTTCTCCTCCTCAACCGCAGTCACCCTCGCTCGTACCCCATCAACTCCCAGTTGCTTCATCTCTGGTCCCTCACTTCGACTGATCATGATCTTTATGTATGAGGAAACTGAACTTACAGTTAACGTTCAAAATCCCATTTTCAAAAATTTTGTTTCTCTTGGAATTTTAAAAATTCCAACAACACTTTACGACACTGTTACAGTGTTAGCAAAAAATTAATTTAACTAACAACAAACAATTTTCAGAGCAAAATTTCTACTCTCAGCAAAATTACAATTTTGCTGTTACCAAAATTTCACTTTCTCTGAAATTTTAATTCCTTAAACCACAAAATTTCACAATACTGTTAGCCCAAAAATTAATCAAGCTAACAAAAATTCTTTTTCAGAGCAAAATTTTTGCTCTCTGCAAAATTTTTAATTTTGCCAACACTTTCACTTCCAGTGAAACTAAAAATTTTAAACACACAAAAGAGTTACACCTTGTGAAATTAAAAGTTTCACCAAAGTCACAAACTCCCACTCACAGTAGAGTTGCAGCTTCAAAACAGACTAATAGAAGTTCACTCCCTAGCCCCACATTGGGCACCAGAAATGTAGAGGGTCCTACACGGGAATTATCTAAGTCCCCACTCTAATTCCCGTCCCGCCTTATTCGGTACTGGAAATTTAGAGTCCTAGAATAATTCCTAGTTTCTTCAGTAACCCTAAAGAAGAGTAGGGCTCAGCTACTTATGGGCTGGGGAGTGATAAAGAGGGGATAGTAAGAGGATAGTAGAAAAATAGGGGAAAAGAAATATAGAAGAGGTAGGAAAGTAGGTGAAGTGAAATTAATTAACCTCAACTCACTCAGCAGCCACACTGAATACTCTGAACGTGACGAATAACACCATTCATTCAATGCGACTCCAGACCAAGCAAATTGGGTTTACCACATATATTCCACAACACAACCTACAACACTACCACATCAACATAAAACACCAATGACTAATTGTACTACAAGTACAATGAAAAAACAAAAGTATCCCGATAGGCACCTTTTTTTTTTAGGGGCGATCACTCAACTCTACAAGGGAGTTACTGCACAACGCTTAGTAACGCCAAACACATTTTTGTGAGGGGGGTTACACAGGGACAAGACAAGAGCGCTCAGTTTGGTCGTGTACACAGAGGCATCCAAAGGCAGGCGCTCCAAAAGCGCCGACTCCTTGATGGCAGGACAATAGGCAGCGCAGGCCACCCCCTCCTCCAACTTGGACCCGTCCATAAAAACCCTAGTGTAGGACGGATACGATGCACAGAGCTCTCGAAAGAAGGCCCCATATGCCGTGGAGCTGGTGATGTCTTTCCTGTGAGAGGCAAGCTCAAAACAGACAGCCGGGGTCACCACCATCCACATCGGCGTCTCTGGCAACTTGGGCAGGTCACAGACAACCCTCAAATTGATGTCCACCTCCCGGAGATGGGGAAGGATCCGAATGCCCAGAGGCGGGACAGCAGAAGGCGATTTGTCGAACTTGCCCTGAAAACCGGGGATTCATGACACAATCGTACGCCGGGTTGTTGTACTCTAAATAAAGTTTGAGGTAATAATTCAAAGTCAGTTTCAGACGGCGGTTTTTTAGTGAAGGCTCTCCTGTTTCCGCTTACAGGCTGTACACTGGCGTCATTTGGAAGGCTCCGAGACAGATCCGGAGCCCCTGGTGGTGGACAGGGTTAAGAGTTTTGAGGTATGAAGGCCTCGCCGAGCCGTACACCTGACATCTGTAGTCCAGCTTGGAGCGCACCAGCGCCCTGTAGACGTGCAGCAGTGTTCTCCTGTCCGCTCCCCAGTCAGTATGGGCAATCACCCGCAGGAGGTTGAGGGCTCTCTGACATGACGCTTTCAAATGTTGAATGTGGCTCCTGAAATTGAGCTTCTGGTCGAAAACAATGCCCAAGAATTTGGCCTCCGCCACCGCCGGGATGGTGGATTTTCCCAAGCGGATGACGGGGTCCGGGAAGTGTTCTCTGGATTTGTTCGTGAAATGAATGCACTTCGTTTTGGCGACTGAAAATTTGAACCCATTGTCCTGCACCCATTCCTGAACCTTGTTCATGCAGAGCTGTATCTGCCTCTGAACCCCCGCAAACATACTGCCCGTAGCGTACAAAGCAAAATCGTCCACGAACAGCAAACACTCCACCCCCTGATGGACCGACCTGACAATGTCGATCTTGATGCTGAAGAGAGCTGGGGAAAGGATGCTCCCCTGAGGAACCCCTATCTCCTGCTCGAAGATCTCATGAGAGCATGGAGCCCACCCTCACCTGGAACCGTTTCTTGGCAAAATAAACTCTGCAGGAACAACGGCAACCGACCTCAAATCCCCAAGTCCCGCAGGTCCGACATGATGCCGTACCTCCAGGTGGTGTCATAAGCCTTCTCGAGATCGAAAAAAATGGCCACCACGTGCCGCCCGTTGACAAAGGCGTTCCGGACTGTCGTCTCGAGGCGGACCAGGTGGTCCACGGTGCAATGATTCTTGCGGAAACCGCACTGCTCCCTGGCCAGAAGGCCCTTTGCCTCCAGATGCCACACCAGGCGATTGTTGACCATCTTTTTCAGCACCTTACAAACGCAGCTGGTGAGCGCGATTGGCCTATAATTGCCGGGGTCCTTAAAATCCTTGCCGGGTTTTAGGATAGGGACAACGCAGGCCATCTCCCAGGACAGGGGAAAAAACCCTGTCATCCAGATCCGGTTGTAAACCTTCAGGAGGGTCCACAGACATACTTCTGGAAGGTGCCTCAGAAGGCCATAATGTACCTCGTCCGGGCCTGCTGAAGTCTCGCCGCAAGACTGCAAGGCGCTCTTCAGCTCCGGGAAAGAAAACGGCAGGTTGTAGACTTCCTCGTTGCGGGACTCAAAACTCAAAAGCACTCTCTCCCGATGCAGCTTCGTGTTCAAGAACTCCTGGGTTTTCATTTCCACCGACGAGTTTGCCCTCAAGGTGGCGGCCAGCAGATTAGCCACTGCCTCCCTGTCGGTGACCAAAACGTCCCCCGAGCGCAAATGGTTGATCGACGTGGAGGCGCCCTGCCCCTTGATCTTCGCAATCACCCTCCAGACCTTCTTGCTGGAGGTCCTGCTGTTCAGCTTGGAGCAAAAGCGCCTCCACGCCTCACGCCTGTAGGACTTGAAGACAAAGCGAGACTTGGCCCACAGTTTCTGGTGGGCCGAAACCGCCGCCGGACACGGTTGCTGCCTGACCTGAATCTGCGCCTTTTTGCGTTCCTTCCTGACTGCCCTGCATTTCTCGTTGAACCAGGGCACCCTGGGCATCCCCGGTCGACCGCTGGTCCTGGGTACCAACCGCCTCACAACCTGAACCACGCATGACGTCAGTGCCTCCGCCGGATCTTCCGCAGACAGGAAAGCCTCCTCGTCCATCCCGGAAACAAGGTTGGCCCTGAAGGCATCCCAGTTGGCCCTCCTTACATCGAACCTCTGCGTACGGGCTTCCTCTGCTGCCCCACTCCGCGCAAAGACCACCGGAAAATGGTCGCTGCCGTGCAGATCATCACGCACTTCCCACCAAAAGTCCAAGACCACCAAAGGATCGCAGACTGACAGATCCAGACACGACAGCATACCGTTTGAGGAATGCAGATAAGTGGGAACCTTGGCATTGAACACACACAGGTCCTGCTCCAGAAAACACCTCCTCAAGGAGGAGGCCCCTCGCGGATGACTTTTTGCTTCCCCAAAGGGGGAATGCCCGTTGAAGTCCCCCAGCAACAGGAAGGGGGGAGGCAACTGCTGAACCAACAACACCAAGTCCTCCTTCCTCACCGCCACCGACGGAGACAGGTAGATGCAGATCACGACTGTCTTGTGCAGTGTGACCCTAGCAGCCACCGCCTGGAGAGGACTGTCGAGGACCACACGGCTGTCAGCAAGGAATTTCTGATGAGCAAACTCACCCCCCCCCCGGAGGTTCCACGCTTGGTGGGCTTGGCCCTTTCATGGATGGAGCTATAACCAGACAAATTAAAATCTTTTTCCTCCCTTAAAAGTGTCTCCTGGAGTGCGACCACGACCGGTCTGTGGTCCCGGCAGAGAAGCTGCAGCTCCTCCCTGTTGGACGCCAGACCGCGAATGTTCCACTGTAAAATGTTAGTCATAAAACGCTACTCTTGTCACTCCATCTCCAACATATCCTCAGAAAGCATGGAGAACCGACTTTCGTGCAGAAAGTCTTTCTCGGCTTTCTTCAGCCTGTCCGAGAGATACTTGACCCCTTTTTTCTTGGGGTCAATTTTTGCTCTCCCGCCGCCACCACCACCACCTCGGTGCCTCTACAGGCACTGGAGGGGACCATTCTCCAGCCCTCGACTGGTTTGGGGGGAGGGGCTGGGTTTTTTTTTGGATCTGGGGGTCGGCAGTTTGGACCCCCGGACGGGAGCTGGCATTTTCTGTGTGCCAACAGAGCACACAGGAGCGGGTTTTAGGCCCCCGCCAGAGGCCTTCTTCACCGGAGTAGGTGCGCAGTCTGCGGTGCTCGGTCGGCTGACCCCAGCCATTCCAGAGCCAAAGTCCATCTGACAGGCCACCGAAACACACGACCTCTTGACCACTGCTGCATAGGACTGAGTGCTGCTGTTGCTGTTACTTCCCTGCACGATCTTTCTGGCCTCAAAAAAAGACACCCTTTTTTCCACCTTAACCCGCTGGATCTCCGTTTCAAACACCCAAGTGGGGCACTGCTTGGACGAGGAGGCGTGGGCGCCTCCGCAGTTCACACACAGAGCAGGGTCCTGACATTCCCCGTCGTGTACCGCCTTCGCACAGACGCCGAACACCTCCTGTCCAGGGCACTGGTCCCTCACGTGGCCAAATTTCTGGCATCTAAAGCACCTCAGCGGAGAGGGAATGTAAGGCGTGACCTTCACGCTGAGGTACCCCACCTTGATGTTCTGAGGCAGCACGGTGGTACAAAATGTCATAAAGAAGGTGTTCGTGGGGACCTTGTCCCCCCCTTTCCTGATCTGCACTCGGTACACGTCTATGACTCCCTGAGAAGCAAGCTCGGATTTTATCTCTGCCTCGGACACCCCCTGCAGGTCTCTGCACCTGACGACCCCTTTGCTGCTGTTCAGGGCCTTGTGGGCGGTCACCCTCACAGGGCACGTCACCAGCTTATTACACTTCAGGAGTGTCTGGGACTGCTTTTTGGTTCTGCATTCCAGCAACAGTGTGCCATTCATCAACTTTTTTTTACAGTACTCAGCTCTCCTGCAACACCCTTTAAGCCCTTGGCCACTGCAAACGGGCTCAGTTTCGACAGAGGATGCTCCTCCTCCACCCCCTCAACTACCAACCAGCTCGGCCAAAAACCACCTTTTCTCTCACTTCCGTCTCCGACTCGCCAGACAAGTCGCTGGCGGAATCGATTCCCTCATTCCTTTCTTCCTTTTTATTGTTTGTTTTTTGGACATGGAGCGTAGGCTCAATGAGGGCAGAACTATTCGGTCACCTCGGCAGAGCTGCCTTACCAAGGAAGAGGCTAATCTTACCCGTATGGAAACCGCCCTGCACGATTCCATACGGGGCTCGTCATCGGCTAGAGTAACGTACAGCCATCCATCCCCTGGCCACGTCGCTCCAGCGTGGGATTACGGGATGCTTACGGCAACCACTTGGCAGCAGAGAAATGAAGAGCTGGACAAAGAAGGCTTTTTGGGGAGCTGATGATAGAATTAAAGATCCCATTGACAGAAGAGGACAGTCCACAGAAAAAGGGTGGGTGAAAATGGAGATGGGGAAGACATGACGATGGAGATGTAATGAGAAATTCCGTGACCAAGAGTTTCTGGGAAAAAGGCAGGAGAATGAACCCAGAAGGCAGAAAACAGACGAAGAAGACTGACAGGTAGGAAAGGGACAAGGCAGAGGCAAAGAGAGGGACAGAATAGAGGGGATTCCTAGCACAGAACCTCCAGAAGGTGGGGATACTATTTATACTGAAAGGCCCCCGGTATCCCCACGAGGGGAATCGCTTCAGCCATAAATGAAATTAATCACTATGTACTGATAATGCTGGTTACGATCAATCAGCGATACTTAACATGTACACCAATCCAATCCAATCCAATCCAGTCCTGTTGTTTATAGCTCCCAAGGCTGCTTAGAGCAGAACGTTTAGTTTAGCATATCAAACCTGATGTGCTCTGTGTGTATTATAACTTTCATTTCTATAACTTTTGAGCACATGACTGATGGTATATTAGTTTAATTTCTACAAGGGAAATTTACCAGTCACCCTCACCTAAGAGCTGTAAATCCTTCAGAAGTCTGTCAGTGAGGATTTACTGTCAGCTCCACTACACACTGCCATGTTTTTTTGTTTTTGTTTTATTTTTTTCTTTTACATAACACTGATGAAGTGTTATGTGTGCTGAAATGTGTGTCCTATAGAGAAAGTGGTATACAGCTGTCCATTTTAGACAAAATAAAAAAACACAAGGCGGCACTCATGCATTTAGACAACAATCAGAGCCTGGCATGCCAGACATGGGTGTGATAGAAATAGGTACAATTAATTGACTGGTCCTAATTTAACATTTCATTCCATTACAAAATAGTCCAATAAATAATGCACCGTAACAGACCCATGACAGTACGCATACATTTGTTTTAAAACTGGCTTTTTGTCCTTGATGTTGATGATATTAAAAAAGAAACCAAGAAAAAAATCTACACTACTGTCCTATTAACAACATTGACAAGAACAGGGGCGCACACACACACACACACACACACACACACACACACACACACCTCTCTCTCTCTCTCTCTCTCTCTCTCTCTCTCTCTCTCTGTCTCTCTCTCTCTCTCTCAACAACAACAAAAAAAAAGGAAAACCCTTTCACCATCCTTTTTTTGATGATGTAAAATATATATCCCTTCCCGTGAGGCCAATTCATTTTTTATTTCCACCTTGGATACCCCCTGCAGGTCCTTACACCTAATGACCCCTTTGCGGTTAAGGGTTTTGTGAAGGGTTACCCTAACTTGGCACATGACCAACTTGATACAGTTCTAAAGCATTTGTGATTGTCGTTTCAAATTGCACTCCACCAGAAGCATGCCGTTACAGAGTTTTTGCATGGTCTTGAGGTCTCCTGCTGTGCCTTTTAGACCCTTAACCACCATGACAGGGCTCAGTTTTACCAAGGATGCTCTGCTTCCACCCCTTCAACCACCAACCAACTCGGCCAAAAGCCACTCCTCTCCCTAATCTCTCTCTGAGTCACTGGACATATCCCCAACAGAATCAGACTGCTTTTAATTTCTTTTCCGTTTTGTTTTGTTTTTATTTTTTTACATGGAGCGTAGGCTCAGCAATGGCAGAAATAAACAGTCTCCTTGGAAGAGGCTAGATAGACTTGTATGGAAAACACCCTGCATGATTCTATTCAGGGCTCATTAGCGACTGCATGATGTACAGCCATCAGTCCCCTGGCCACGTCGCTCCAGCTTGGGATTATGGGCTACTTGCGGCAACAACTCAGCAGCAGAGAAATGAAAAGCCGGGCAAAGAAGGCTTGATGGGGAACTGATGATAGAATCAAAGATCCCATTGACAGAAGCTCTGAACCGTTTCCAGCATCTGCTCTTGAAGCTTTGAACTGTTTCCAGCTTCTGATCATTGACACTGATATCAGTGCTCATGCCCTCAACGTTACTGGTCATCAGTTTGGTCTTCTCTACACTGATTTCCATGTCGTATGTTTTAGAGGCCTTATTCAGGTGTTCTCTTAGGCTGGCAAGCTCTTGTTCTGAATCTGCTAGTCTGTCAGTGTCATCTGCGAAGCAAAGATTAATTTTGTGATCGTTCTGCCACCAATGCTGACTGATCCTTTATCGTGTTCCAGTGCACCAGCCATGATTCTCTCAAGGAAGATGTTGTAAAGAAAGGGGGAGAGTAGACAGCCCTGCCCAACTCAAATCGTTGTTCGAAACCACTCTCCAATGTTGCCGTTGTAGTACACTGCACTGGTTGCTTTGTTGTACAGCTCTTTTGATGACTGATCAGGTTTGCATTGATGCTGTACAAATTCATTGTTGCCCACAAAGCTGCACCCCACACCCTGTCGAATGCCTTCCAAAAATAAAAAATAAATAAATAAATAAATGAAAAAAACCGTGGTATTGTTGGTGTTGATGGTACCGCTCACAGAGTAATCTGAGGTTGAATATCTGTTCAGTTGTGCTACGCCTTGCTCTAAAACCTGCTTGTTCCTCAGCAATGATGGTCTCTGCTTGTAGCTTCAGTCTGTTCAGTATAATCTTCAATATGACCTTGCTTGGGTGGTATATGAGGCTGATTGAGCGGTAATTCTAGCACTGCTGAAGATTTCCTTTCTTGGGAAGGGTGATGATGAGTGACTGTGTCCATGATGTTGGCCATTTTCCTGACTGCCAGATCTTGTTGCAGATTTTT
>CM060349.1:16941386-16988886 GCA_030674155.1 Stramonita haemastoma
AGCCTTTAGAACCATCTCTTTGTCCCTGTAGAATGCACATCTCCCTATGATAGGGGAATTAGGGTTCCTATTTAGACGGTGGATCTTGTCAAACTCCATGTCTCTGATCAGTCCTAATTTGTCAGCCAGTAAGTCTCTAATCAGTCCTTCACAGTCGTCACGAGTTTCGTTGTCCAGTCTAGGTATGCCATAGAAAATAATGTTATTTCTTTTCGTATACCCCTCTGGGGTGGGGGTATGGGTATTTGATACTGTAACCCTGTGGCAGGGTTGAGGTCTGGTGCTACAACGTCCCACTCTCCCTAAGGAAAGTGAATGCGCAAAACATAGCCTCTCCTTTCCAGGTGTAGTGATCGCCGAGGGGGCCCCTGCCTGGTAACGGGCAGGTGGTCACTTGCAATGGCCTCTCCTACATTACTGTGCCCGTAGCAACACCTTCCCGTGGTGCCCCCTGTTCTCACTGAGCTTGCTACGTCATGGCGCGACCGAGTACCTGGCAGTATAACTGGGTCAGGGAGGTGAGCTGGCCCCCTTACGTGCGGCACGCATGGCCCACCATCGTGTGGATACGCCCTGGTGCCCACGAACCAGCCTCCCAGCTATGGGCAAATAGCGAAGACTAAAATACCCTGCTGGCAGGCCTAAAGAACTGAGGGCTGGTGCATCCCTAATATACGGCTGGCTGATCCTTCAACCACCAGTTGTAAATCTGCCTATGACCCAAGGACCTCACTGTCACCATCCCAGCTTGCTGGGCCATGGCAGATGAACCGCAAGTTTAAAGGGTGGGAACAGTACTGCGCGCACTGTCTCTCACCTTAAAAAACCTATGCACAGGCCCAAGGACAAGTCCACGTCCCCCCCCTCATCCTCCCTTTTTCCTACTAGCCCCAAGCCCTGTAGCGATGGGAAAGGGGCGAATGCGGCAGATGAAAGATGTCACTGGAAGCCACAGTTCCAATCCTGCATGCAGGCGATTCAGGAGTATGGGTTGTCTGATTGTTGACCTGAGGATGACAACATCACCCGGCAGCACCCTGAATGACCAAGCAGCCCTCTTTAGGGATAGCACTGCTTGCTCCACATGGAGAGGGGCCTAGAAAAGGTGGCCTAACGAAAGCTCATCCTCATACCACCCAGTTGGCTAGCCGCAGTCAATGGGCATCTTTCCAAGCGGTCGAGCAACAACAAAGTCAAAGTCAAGTGGCTCCACATCTGCCTCCAAAGGTGTGACAGGTCTCAAACTGACGTGCTGGAACATCAGAACCATGCTAGATACAGTAGATAGCAACCGTCCTGAACGACGCTCTGCTTTAGTTGCGCACAAACTCTCGCGATTAAATATCAACATCGCGGCTCTTAGTGAAGTCCGCTTCCCAGATGAAGGCAGCCTCAAAGAACACAGCGCTGGTTACACCTTATACTGGTCAGGCAAGCCCCAATCTGAACGACGCCTTTCATGTGTAGGTTTCATGATCAAGAATACCATTGCCTCAAAGCTGGAGAACTTACCAACAGGTCATTCAGACCATATCATCTCCATGCGTCTGCCACTGGAGAACAAGCAGCACATCACTCTCTTCAGTGTGTATTCCCCGACTCTTCAAGCAGACCCTGCAGACAAGAACAAATTCTACTGTGACCTGCTCAGCCTGGTAAGAAACACCCCTGCAGACGACAAGGTCATTATCCTTGGGGATTTCAATGCTAGAGTTGGCCGAGATTCAGAAGCCTGGAAGGGAGTTCTGGGGAAACATGGAGTTGGGAATTGCAATGACAACGGGCATCTCCTGCTAGAGTTCTGCACTGAACTGCAGTTAATCATCACTAACACAATCTTCCAGCAGAAGTACAGTCTAAAAACAACCTGGATGCATCCTTGGTCCAAACATTGGCACCTCATAGACTACGTCCTAGTGCGCCAGAAAGACCAAAGTGATGTCTTGCACACCAGAGTGATGCCCAGTACAGAATGCCACACAGACCACCGCCTTGTGCGATGCAACCTCAGCCTTCACATCAAGCCCAAGCCAAAACGAGGAGGTCCCCCCAGAAAGAAACTCCAGGTTGGCAGCCTCAAGTCCGCTGAAGTGAAAGCTGACCTACAGTCCAACCTCCAGTCAAAGCTGGAAGTCGAGGACTGCCCCTCTGACCCCTGTCCAGAAACGCTCTGGACCCGCCTAAAAACTGCCATCCTGCAGACCTCTGCAGAGGTCTTGGGCTTTTCCACTAAGAAGACCAAGGACTGGTTCGACGAAAATGACCAAGAAATACAAGATCTGCTGGCGAAGAAGAGAAGTGCCCACCAGGCTCACCTTGCACAAACGTCTTGTCCAGCAAAGAAAGCTGCCTTTCGTCTTACATGCAGCAACCTCCAGCGCCAGCTTAGAGTTATCCAAAACGAGTGGTGGACTAACCTTGCCCAGAAAACTCAGCTCTGCGCTGAAACAGGTGACTACAGAGGCTTCTACGAAGCTTTGAAGGCAGTCTATGGACCCTCTCACCAAGTGTTGAGTCCTTTGCGCAGCACTGACGGCCAGGCACTCCTCACAGACAAGATGTCCATATTGAACCACTGGGCTGAACACTTTCAAACCCTCTTCAGCGCTGATCGCACTGTTGATGACGCAGTGATCCAACAGATCCCACAGCAACCAGTGAAAGAAGAACTGGATGAAGCCCCAACCCTGGAAGAGGTAACTAAAGCCATAGAACAACTGAAGAGTGGGAAGGCTGCAGGCATCAACGGTATTCCACCAAAATTATGGAAAAACAGGGGGCAAACACTGCACTGCAAGCTCCATGAATTTTTTTGTTTGCTGCTGGGAGCAGGGAAAGCTACCACAAAACCTTTGTGATGCAATCATTATCACCCTTTACAAAAACAAAGGGGAAAATCAGATTGTTCCAACTACAGGGGGATAACTCTTCTCTCCATCGCTGGCAAAATCCTTGCAAGAGTTCTCCTCAACAGACTAGCACCTGCTGTTGCAGAACACCACCTCCCTGAGAGCCAGTGCGGCTTCAGAGCTAACAGGGGTACCACTGACATGGTCTTTGTGCTCAGACAACTTCAAGAAAAGTGCCGCGAACAGAACAAGGGACTGTACATCACCTTCGTTGATTTAACCAAGGCATTTGACACTGTGAGCAGGAAGGGCCTGTGGCAGATCATGGAGCGTCTTGGCTGTCCCCCAAAGTTTCTCAACATGGTGATCCAGCTACATGAAGACCAGCGTGGCCAGGTCAGAAAGAGCAACGACCTCTCAGAGCCTTTCTCAATCACAAACGGGGTGAAGCAGGGCTGCGTTCTTGCACCAACCCTCTTCACTATCTTCTTCAGCATGATGCTTCAGCAGACCACAGAAGATCTTGATGACAAAGATGGAGTTTTCATACGCTACCGCACAGATGGCAGCCTATTCAACCTGCGGTGTCTTCAGGCCCACACCAAAACCCTGGAGCAACAAATTCAAGAGCTACTTTTTGCTGATGATGCTGCCCTTGTAGCCCACACAGAAACCGCCCTGCAGCATGTAACATCCTGTTTTGCAGAGGCATCCCAGCTCTTTGGACTCGAAGTCAGCCTGAAGAAGACAGAGGTTCTCTACCAGCCCGCACCTCAGGTAGTGTACCACCCACTTCACATTACAATTGGTGAGACAGAACTGAAGACAGTCCAGCAGTTTACCTACCTGAGATGCACAATCTCCTCTGACGCAAAGATTGATAAAGATGTAGACAACAGACTGGCAAAGGCAAACAGTGCTTTCGGCAGACTCTACCACCGTGTCTGGAAAAACAAACACCTGAAGAAAGACACCAAGATCAGTGTCTACAGAGCCGTGGTACTGACCACCCTCCTGTACGGCTCTGAGTCATGGGTCACATACAGACACCACCTGCGAATTCTGGAACGCCTCCACCAACGCTGTCTCCGCTCCATCCTTGACATCCACTGGAGAGACTTCACCACGAATGCTGAGGTGCTGGAGCAAGCAGGGATCACCAGCATTGAGGCCATGTTGCTGAAAACACAGCTACGCTGGGCAGGGCATGTCTCTAGAATGGAGGACCATCGCCTACCAAAGATGGTTCTCTATGGTGAACTTTCCACCGGACACCGCTACAGAGGTGCACCAAAGAAGAGATTTAAAGACTCTCTGAAGAAATCTCTGTCAGCCTGCCTCATAGACCATAACCAGTGGTCAGTCCTTGCTGCTGACCGGCAGGCCTGGCGACACACTGTGCATCAGTCGGTCTCCTCCTTTGAGGACAATCGCAGAGCGGCCCTTGAGGTGAGGCAAATGAGGAGGAAGAACCGCGTCCCCTCTACATTAACCCCAGAATCGACTTTCCCCTGCAGCCGCTGCGGCCGGGTTTGCTTGTCACGCATTGGACTGAACAGCCACCAGCGAGCCTGCACCAGACGTGGACAGTGCCCTTAATCTTCGTTCGCGAAGCCAAGCCATGAGTGATGACCCCTCTAAGTCGTCAGTCTTTAGTTCCAGCTTTTCCACTTTTTCACACAGTTTTTTGTTTTCTTCTTTCAGTAGTTGGTTTTCCTGTTTCAGTTCCTTAACATCTTCTTTCAAGGATGCCATTTCCTTCAAAATACCTGAGCATGTCTCTTTGACTTGCCTCACCTCTTCCTTCAGTTCCTTAAACATGGAGGTCAGCTCCTGCAGGTTTGCTACCACGTCTTTCAATGTTGGCTCCTTACTTGTCCTCTTCGGAGATGATGAAGCAGAACCAGCACCAGAGCTCAGCTGAGTTTGGCGAAGACTGTCCTTCCTTCCCTTAGGTCCAGGTCCAGGGTTCAGCTCCACGTCACCACACCCATACAAAAAAACGCCTAGGTACAAATAGGCAAGGAGCAAACCTAAGGTGTTACCACCGTCCTGCAGCCTGCACAACTTCAATGTCGAAATGTACAATGATTTTCTGAGCATTGTACTTTCAAACATGAATGCGGTGAAGGTAGCCACAAAGCAGCCACACATGGCCCTGATAAGTAAAGCCACCTCTAGCATGATGTCTCCAGTCACTTCACTGACTCAGTCAGAGGCACAGGAATGTAGAATTTGCATATAACTCTGGAGCTGCAGTCAACAGCTGTTTACATTTCAACTGCCGGAGAGAGAGAGAGAGAGAGAGAGAGAGAGAGAGAGAGAGAGAGAGAGAGAGAGAGAGAGAGAGAGAGAGAGAGAAGACAAGACAAGACAAGACAAGACAAGACAAGACAAGACAAGACAAGACAAGACAAGACAAATTCTTTTATTCGAGGATAATAGATAAGCACTCATGTGCTTTTTTACATCCAGTCCCCGTCCTTTTCAGGGATAACATCAAGATAAAAAGATACTAAACAGTAAAACTATATGCAGTACCAAACAACATAAAGGAATAAACATTATATATAATAAGGTAATAAAAATGCACTCATTCAGAAGACGAAAATCAGAAGTCACAATAAAATGATTTTAATTATAGATGAAAAGAGAAGCGTTAATATATAAAGAGCAAACAAAGGAACATAATAAAATAAACAGCTTAGCAACCAAGAAAAGTCCACCCAAAAATATTTAGCTACAACATTGTTACAACTCATAACAACAAAATGAACTCAAAAGGAACTAAAGATAATACAATGATTATAATAACAATAAGAATAATATCAACAATAGTAATAATAGTATGATAATAATACACATAAAACTCACTCCTACACGTAGGTTACACACACACACACACACACACACACACACACACACACACACACACGCACGCACACACACATACACATACACACACACACATACATACATACATACATACATACATACATACATACATACATACATACATACATATACGCAACTCACTCACGCATGCACGCTCGCACGCAAATGCACATACAAATATCACACACACACACACACACACACACACACACACACACACACACAGAGAGAGAGAGAGAGAGAGAGAGAGAGAGAGAGAGAGAGAGAAGAGAGAGAGAGAGAGAGAGAGAGAGAGAGAGAGAGAGAGAGAGAGTACTTACTGCAGTAAAATGTTACACGATAGGGTGACTCCCCAGCTCGACATTCACAAATGCCATTTGTACAGTTATGGGTCACACACGCCTCGTCTTCGTTCAATTCATGCGGATCACACGGTGTTTTAACACGTCCTTTCCTGGGTTCTGTCAGCAAACAACACCTTTTATGTACAGAGCATCATAGAAACCTGACTGGGCAACCAAGTAACAACAAAAATAATATGAAGCCTGTCAATGGACTTTTTATTTCCCCTGAACCCTCTCCTACTGGGGAGATACAGTTTTAATTGGCAAGGAGGCAGGAGGCCTGGCATAATAGTCATTGTCATATCAAGAGGGCATAGTGTATCTATCTCACAAACACCCACTCCTCCTTCATGAGGTAAGAAGTGGCAAGAAGCCACACATGGCTCAGGGGCTAGCTCTAGTGAAAATGAGACAGATTCTGTGGGTACAAATTGTGGCAGATGACAACTATATAAGATCACGTACATGCCAATGCCTTGGCTTACTGTGTATATACTTCCGTGATAGACTGTCAGACTCATGCTTCTCTGCCTTCAGAATTCTCCTGAACAATACTAAGGCAGAGAAGCTATATATACATTGGCATAAGTACTATCCATAAGTTACATATAGAATAGTCATTCACTATCAATATTCAATCCAATGGTTCAGTGTTCATTGAAAAATACCAAAGAGAATACCAAATGGAAAATAGTCGATGGGCTCAGCAATTTGACCACTAATAAGTAAAGCAAACACGTAGGAGGAAAACAACAAAAAAGTTAGAAAATCAAATAATCAAAACAAGAAAACTAATCAAATGGTTGTGTAGGTAAAATTGGGAAAAGGCAAAGAGAATTGCTGAAAAAATGATGTATTTATCAGCTTAAATATCAACTAAACAGAGGCAAACAGAAACATCAGTTAAATCCAGCATGATACAGAGTAAAAAAAATAAAAAATAAAATAAAAAAACAAACAAACAATAATAAATAAACTTTTTAAAAACCTGATGTAGATGTCTTTATGTCAACTTGATAAGAATATAGAGAACACCAAATCAAAAAAGAAAATAAACAACAAATGCCAACACCAACAACAACAACAATGAAAACACTGGTCCCGTTACCATCTAAATATAACACAGAGAGAATATTCAGTAAAAACTTAGATCCAATTCAATTCGACCAATATATATATATATATATATATATATATATATATATATATATATATATATATATATATATATATATATATACATATATATATATAGAGAGAGAGAGAGAGATATATAGATATAGATATATATATCTATCTATATATATATATATATATATATATATATATATATATATATATATATATATATATATATATATATATATATATATATATTCTCACTGGCCACACAGGTCATTATCAGAGCTGTTACTTCTTATACATTTATAATTTCAGATAAAAACTGTGCAACTATAGACAGATTCAAACAAGATTCAAAACCATCTCTGTTGTCGTTCCCACCCTGGCCAACCATAAGAGCTAAGGATGGTCAACAAGTTGAAGGAAAACCCCATCAACGACACATCCAATCCAATCCAATCTTCTTATTTATAGCCCCATCAACCACTGAAGCCACATTGGTGCTATCTGTAATGGCTTCTGGTTTGCACACAGACTCAATTCATACAGCATTCAGATTCGAAACATATTAGACAAGACAGCGTGTTCGTTTTGGGTGCCATGTCCGTAAACAAAGTATCTTCCAAAGCCACCTGTTTATTAGTTTCGTACATGTATAGTAACGATAGTTTCGTACACAGGTGACCATAAGAGGTTGATATGGATACATCTCCCCCTTTTAAGTTAGAATTTCCATCAAAATTAGGGTTGTGCCTTTACACTGAATTAGCTCTTCAAACTTTATAAATGTTAAACAATGTTAAATGCTTTTAGACAATGTGTGGAAATAGACTTTCAAAACACTTGGTCAATGAGTCTTTCATATGATCACTTTTCTGAGTTTTCATTCTTGCATGCAAACTGTCAATGAATTATTGGAAATATCGAACAGGGCTCTTGTTTCTGGACTCCTTGATGCACTGTTCTCAATTCTGGTAAATATCCTAAATGAATTTGGCACTCGTTGCATGTCAAAATAAATCATGATAGTCCTTGAGAGTCTTGATCAGGAATTATGACTTCATGATGAAATTTAATACAAACCTATAATTGTAACGCATAAGATTCGACCTGGAAAAACTCAAAGACCCAACAGTGGTTGAGATCTACCAAGCCAACATAGGAGGAAAGTTCGCCGCACTCACAGCCATCGACAATGATGTGGACACATTGGCCAACAACATCAAAGAAGTGCTAACGACAGCAGCAGAAGAAACATTAGGAAGAAGCAGAACAAAGAAACAACCCTGGGTGACAAATGAGGTTCTTGACCTCTGCGACAAAAGAAGACAACTTAAGAAACAAAAGTTCACAAGTCAATAAGCTTATAAGAAGTACATGGATAGCCACAGAGAAGTGAGGAAAAAGATGAGAGAAGCCAAAGAAGGGTGGATAGAAGAACAATGCAACAACATCGAAGCTGGAATGACCAAGGGAAACAGCAAAACAGCTTACGACACTTTGAAAGCACTAACGAAAACCACACAGCCTAAAGCCTCTGTTATTGAAGACAAAGAAGGAAATCTTTTAACGGAAAACAATGCCATCCTCCAACGCTGGACAAAATACTGTGAGGGATTGTACAACTACCCACTACGCCCAGATACCAACATAGTTTCTGACAAACCCCCTGAACACCAAGATAAAGACCCACCAATACTAAGGTGAGAAGTAGATGCAGCTATTAAACAATTGAAGAAGGGGAAGTCCCCTGGAATCGATAACATCCCAGCTGAACTCATAAAAAATGAAGGGAATGAAACAGCAAGGCGATTCACAGAACAGAAGATCCACGACACCAAAGAATGGCCAAAAGAATGGACACAGTCTCTTGTAATACCCCTGCCAAAGAAAGGAAATCTCAAGCAATGCCAGAACTACAGAACCATCAGTCTCATAAGTCATCCTAGCAAGATCATGCTGCAGGTAGTCCTCAACAGACTGAAAAACCAAGCGGAAAAACTCCTGGCAGAAGAACAAGCGGGCTTTAGACCAAAACGCAGCACAATGGAACAAATTTTCAATCTGAGAATTCTGATAGAGAAGCATCTCCAACACCAAAAAGACTTGTACCACAATTTCATAGACTTCAAAAAGGCCTTTGACAGGGTATGGCATGACGGCCTCTGGCAAGTACTCAGGCACTTCAACATTGACAGCTGCCTAATTGAAATCATCAAGGCTCTGTATGAGAACGCAAAAAGTGCAGTTTTCATGAACAATCACGTGGGCGAGTTCTTCAAGACCACGGTTGGGGTTCGCCAGGGCTGCCTTCTCTCACCTGTACTCTTCAACCTCTTCCTCAAAAACATCATGACAGAGACACTGCAAAACCACCACACTTCCATCTCCATTGGTGGAAGACCCCTTTGCAACCTCAGATTTGCAGATGACATTGACCTCATGGGCAGCAGCAAACAAGAACTGCAAATCCTCACAAACAATTTAACAGATCGAGCGAGTGCATACGGCATGGAGGTCAGTACAGAGAAATCAAAGATCATGGTCAACAGCGCGAGTAATGACATCACGGAAATAAAGATGAATGGAGAAACACTAGAAGAGGTGAGCCAATTCAAATACTTAGGCTCCATCCTAACAAAAGATGGCACATCAAACAATGAAGTGAAAGCTCACATTGCAACAGCAACATCTGCTCTAGTCAGACTCGAGAAGATCATCAGAAGCAACAACATCAGCTTCTGCACCAAATACCACCTTTACAAATCCCTCGTGATATCTATCCTCCTATAGGGCTGTGAATCATGGGCTCTGACAGCAGAGTTAGAGAGGAGAATCCAAGCATTCGAGAACAAGTGCCACAGAAGACTCCTCAAAATATCATACAAAGAACACTATGTGAAAGAAGAAATCAAAAAGCGTGTGGGCCCCCAAGAGCCTTTGCTCTCCACCATAAAGAGGAGAAAGCTGATGTGGTTTGGTCACACCACAAGACACAACACCCTAGCAAAAACCATCCTGCAAGGAACAGTCAAGGGCAAGAGAAGAAGAGGCCGCCAAAAGAAATCATGGGTTGACAACATCAAAGACTGGACCGCCCAACCCCTACAACACCTCCTACTAGCCACACAGGATCGTGAAGCATGGAAAAAGATCTCTGTTGCATCTTCTCTCATGTCCCCCCTACGTCCTTTGGGACATGGGACTGAGTGAATGAGTGAGTGAGTGATAATTGTAACCAAGCTACATGGTTACTTAATATTCATCAAGTAAGATCAGCCTAGCTACACATGCTGCTTACTTGGAAAACAGGCCATGCACAATGATTACTACAAGACAGTCTGCTGTCCTCTACCAATGACTAGATATATGGTCACACTCATGTGGACAATTGAATAGACGAACTAGGAAGGCAACCTAGCTACACTGTTGCCACCTAGTGACAGGCCATGGGTCTCTACGCGAATCACTCATTGCGGAATCTTGCAGGTACGACTATCTTCCTGCGACACCTGGTGTGTCTACCTGGTAAAGTGATTACAGGTGTTGGTGGTGTGACTGATGACACTGCTGGCTCGAACCTCCAATCTGATCCAATCCAATTATTTATTTATTTATTTATTTACTTATTTATTTACTTATTTATTTATTCATTCTTTTATATCGAGGATAACAGAATAAGCAATCATGTGCTTTTTTTCATCCGGTCCCCGTGTGTATGCAGTTTTTGTAAATATTGTCATCTGCTCCCACCGGCACATGATGGCCTACGCTTATGAAAAGCGGAACAGGATTTAACGTGTGCGCAAGATGTTCTGCGTGCGTTTGCACACGGGGCCTTGGTTTAAAGTCTTATCCAAAAGACATTTTGGGGAGAGTGGAGATGCCACTGATGTTAACTCCAGGAGAAAAATTTCCTCAACCGGACTCAAACCCGGGTTGTCAAATTGCCAGCGCAATGTTCTGACCACTAGGCTATCCGTCCCCCATTATGGTGCTTATAGCCCCGCCAACCACATAGACCATATCAGGGCTATCACCTCGTCACATTTTAAAACTCGTATTAAAAGTGTGTGACTATGCACAATTTAAAACAAGGTATAAAACCAACTCAACTGTCCTTGCTTGTATCGATGCCCTGGCCGACCATAAGGGTCAACCCAGGACAGCCCCCACATCGTGGGAAAGCCCACATCAATCAAACGAGATAAAACAAAAACCAGGTTCCTTAAAACAACCCTGTCCTTAGAGACCAACCAACCTGAAAGAGGATCTTTAGGGAGTCCGCGGTAAAATGCTTGTGCCTAATATCCTGAACATCCCAACACTCCAGAAGCAGATGCCTGATGGTCACCCGCACGTCGCAAGTCACGCACCACAGGGATCCTTTGCCTTTCAGCAAGTGAACGTGAGTGATGTGAGAATGACCCGTGTGTATCCTGGTGAGCACTGTCGCCTCTCTTTGGTTTTTAACACCCAGAGGGAAAACCTCTTTCAGGTTGGGACGGATCCGAAAAAGCTTGTTGTCCGTCTGAGCGTTCCACTCCTCCTGCCAGAGGGAATGAACGTATTGCTCACTCCTAGGTTTCAGATCCATGAACGGCACCATGGATCCGGAAACCTCCTGCTCCGTTGCACACCTGGCGAGTCAGTCAACCGTCTTGTTGCCCCGAATGCCCGCGTGCCCCGGGACCCACACCAAAACCACATCACACCTGTCCTGTGTCAAGGAAGTGTACAGCTCATAGAACTCCTGAAGCCTAGGGTGGTTGACATTCCTGCAAGCGATAGCCTCCAAAGCAGAGAGCCAGTCCGTACAGACCAAGAAGTCTTTCCTTGCCAATCACCGGATCAGTTGCAGGGACAAGACCAGAGCGCTCAGTTCGGCTGTGTACACCGAGGCTTCCGAAGGCAGGCGCTCCAAAATCGCCGACTCCTTGATGGCAGGACAATAGGCGGCGCAGGCCACCCCCTCCTCTGACTTGGACCCGTCCGTAAAAACCCTGGTGTGGGACGGATATGATGCACAGAGCTCTTGAAAGAAGGCCCTGTACGCCATGGAGCTGATGACGTCTTTCCTGTGAGAGGCAAGCTCGAAACAGACTGCCGGGGTCTCCACCATCCACATCGGCATCTCCTGCAACTTGGGTAGGTCACAGACAACCGCCAGATCGATGGCTCGGACCTCTGAGGTGTTGGTAGATCCTAGTCGGTAGGTTGCCCAGGCTGGCAAATAGGTTGAGCAGGCACTGCTCACTGCTGAGGAGTTCCAATTCAATCCAATGATGGTGCTTATAGCCCCGCCGACCACATAGTCCATATCAGGAATATCACCTCATCACATTTTAAAACTCGTATAAAAAGTGTGCGACTATGCACAGTTTAAAATGAGGTATAAAACCAACTCAACTATCCTTGCTTGTATCGACGCCCCGGTCAACCATAAAGGTCACCCCAGGATGGCCTCCGTGTTGTGGGAAGACCCACATCGATCACACTTAAAACGAGATAAAACCAAAACCTGGTCCCTTAAAACAACCTTGTCCTTAGAGACCAACCATACCACTTTCGCTCATATCAGACAAAAAAAGCCGGATTCTCTCAGAAAGTTAAAAATGGTGTCTGGTGGAATATCCCGAAAGAGGATCTTTAGGGAGTCTGTGGTAAAATGCTTGTGCCTAATATCCTGAACATCCCAACACTCCAGAAGCAGATGCCTGATGGTCACCCGCACGTCGCAAGTCACGCACCATGGGGTTCCCTCGCCTTTCAGCAAGTGAACATGAGTGATGTGAGAATGACCCGTGCGTATCCTGGTGAGCACTGTCGCCTCTCTTTGGTTTTTAACACCCAGAGGGAAAACCTCTTTCAGGTTGGGACGGATCCGAAAAAGCTTGTTGTCCGTCTGAGCGTTCCACTCCTCCTGCCAGAGGGAATGCACGTATTGCTCGCTCCTAGGTTTTAGATCCATGAACGGCACCGTGGACCCGGAAACCTCCTGCTCCGTGGCGTGCCTGGTGAGTTGGTCAACAGTCTCATTGCCCTGAATGCCCGCATGCCCCGGGACCCACACCAAAACCACGTCACACCCATCCCGTCTCAAGGAAGTATACAGCTTGTAGAACTCCTGAAGCCTTTGGTGGTTTATGTTCCTGCAAGCGATAGTCTCCAAAGCAGAGAGCCAGTCCATACAGACCAAGAAGTCTTTCCTTGCCGATCGCCGGATCAGTTGCAGGGACAAGACCAGAGCGCTCAGTTCGGCTGTGTACACCGAGGCATCTGAAGGCAGGTGCTCTGAAATCACCGACTCCTTGATGGCAGGACAATAGGCAGCGCAGGCCACCCCATCCTCCGACTTGGACCCGTCTGTAAAAACCCGGGTGTAGGACGGATACGACGCACAGAGCTCTCAAAAGAAGGCCCCGTACGCCATGGAACTGGTGACACCTTTCCTCTGAGAGGCAAGCTTGAAACAGACAGCCGGGGTCTCCACCATCCACATCGGCATCTCTGGCAACTTGGGCAGGTCACAGATAACCCCCAGATCGATTCCCGCCTCCCGGAGATGAGGAAGAATCCGAATGCCCAGAGGCGGGGCGGCAGAAGGCGATTTGTCGAACTTGGCCTGAAACCGGGGATTCATGACACAATCATACAGTTTGAGGTAATAATTTAAAGTCGGTTTCAGATGACGGTTTTTTAGTGAAGGTTCTCCCATTTTCACGTACAGGCTATACACGGGCAGCGTCCAGAAGGCTCCGAGATAGATCTGGAGCCCCTGGTGGTTGACAAGGTCCAGAGTTTTCAGGTATGAAGGCCTCGCCAAGCCGTACACCTGGCATCCGTAGTCCAGCTTGGAGTGCACCAGCGCCCTGTAAATGTGCAGCAGTGTTCTCCTGTCTGCTCCCCAGTCAGTATGGGCGATCATCCGCAGGAGGTTCAGGGCTCTCTGACACGACGCTTTCAGATGTTGAATGTGGCTCCTGAAATTGAGCTTTTGGTCGAAAACATTGCCCAAGAATTTGGCCTCCGCCACTGCCAGGATGGTGGATTTTCCCAAGCAGATGACGGGGTCCGGGAAGTGCTCTCTGGACTTGTTTGTGAAGTGAATGAACTTTGTTTTGGCAAACTTCAACCCATTATCTTGCGCCCATTCCTGAACCTTGTTCACGCAGAGCTGTTACTGCGTCTGCACCTCCGCAAACGTACTGCCCGTAGCTTACAAAGTGAAATCGTCCATGAACAGCAAACACTCCATCCCCTGATGGACTGAACTGATGATGTCGTTGATCTTGACGCTGAAGAGAGCCGGGGAAAGGATGCTCCCCTGAGGAACCCCCATCTCCTGCTCGAAGATCTCCGAAAGCGTGGAGCCCACCCTCACCTGGAACTGTCTCTTGGCCAAAAAGTTCTGCAGAAATAACAGCAACCAACCCCGAAACCCCATGTCCCGCAGGTTTGACATGATGCCGTACCTCCAGGCGGTGTCATAAGCCTTCTCGAGGTC
Source organism: Stramonita haemastoma (assembly GCA_030674155.1). NCBI lineage: Eukaryota > Metazoa > Mollusca > Gastropoda > Neogastropoda > Muricidae > Stramonita > Stramonita haemastoma. The sequence continues at coordinate 16,956,104 of CM060349.1, forward strand.
AAAGAAAACGGCCACCACGTGCCGCCCGTTGACAAAGGCGTTCCAGACTGTCGTCTTGAGGCAGACCAGGTGGTCCACGGTGCAACAATTCTTGCGGAAACCACACTGCTCCCTGGCCAGAAGACCCTTCACCTCCAGATGCCACACCAGGCGGCTGTTGACCATCTTCTCCATCACCTTACAAACACAGCTGGTGAGCGCAATCCACACCAACTCCTTCTAACACTTTTAGTTTGGCAGTGGGAGAGAAAGAAGGCAGAGGCCGAAAAACTTAACAAACCAGCATCACTTCTCACCTCCTCTCATCCCCAAATGCCAGAGTCAAAAGCCACGTTGCATATTTGCAACGTGAGAATAGCTAAAAGTCTCTCTTAGTCCCAGTCAAACAGTGCTATTTTTGCACCAAGGTTAAGTAGCTCCTTACACAGTAGCCTACCAGACTAACACGCCTAAAGGCACGTAGCCGCCCCACCCCCACCCCCCACCCCACCCCCTCTGGAACGGCCAGATTTCCAGGAGATGTGATATAACACAGATGTCTACCATATGTGCCGGTCCACAAAATAGCCTATCTGTAGGTCTAAAGGTCTATGCGTTCTAATTATTTTGTTGCTGTTATGATACTGATGGTCAGTGCACAAAGTACAAATCTCTTTATGTACTTCCCTTTTAAAGATATAACTAACATTACTTTTCAACGCAAAGATTTAAGGCAGTAATTATTCCAGAAAACCAAAAAGCACGCTCAACATTTTACTTTAAGGTAGGTGTGTGCACGCACAAGTGCACACACACATACACACACGCACGCATGCACGCTCGCACGTGCGCACGCGCACACTCACACACATACACACACACACCACAGAGAGAGAGAGAGAGAGAGAGAGAGAGAGAGAGAGAGAGAGAGAGAGAGAGAGAGAGAGAGAGAGAGAGAGAGAGAGAGAGAGAGAGAATGAATGCTGTCATTGAAATTTAATTTTAGACACCATGTGCTTTTCCTAAGCTTTTTATTCTTTCTTTTCTTTCTTTCGTTTTGTTTGTTTGTTAATTTGTTCTTCACTAGATCTATATGAATAGAAAAGTGACCAGAGGATGGAAGACAATCACAAAAAATCCCTAAACCACTCTTACTCTGAACGTGGTATGCACACACACTCGCATGCACACACACACACGCACACACGCACGCACACACACACACACACACACACACACACACACACACACACACACACACACACACACACACACGCACACACACACGCACACTCTTACACTGCTAACACAACACACACTAACAGAGATGCTCTACACATGAAGCAGACACAGACAACGAACACTGAATAACACAAATGAGGAACTTCAACCCGTTACATTTACTACTTACAGATCATTTTACAGCACCATTCTTTCACAGAGTAATTCATGTATATCGAGCAACTCTGGGCACTTATTCACATTCACATAGAAACGCAACTTTAGATTTTATGAAAACTTTTGTCGCATTAATCGGAAAGCGTGGGTTTCTCAAATACAGAGAAATAGTAGGGAGCCTCAGCCAGCCTGCCTGCTGTGCTATGGAATTTCACTTACAGTGTAGCCGAATGGATAGGGTCAGTCACAGAATAACAGAGCCAGCGTTGCGCTAACTAAAGAGTCAGATTTTGGGAAGGGTAAACTGCCGTGAATTGGCATGTAATTGCCGGGGTCCTTGAGGTCCTTGCCGGTTCTGGGATAGGGATGATGCAGGCCATCTCCCAGGACAGTTGTAAACCTTGAGACGGGTCTGCAGACACACCTCTGGAAGGTGCCTCAGAAGGCCATAATGTACCTCGTCCGGGCCCGCCAAAGTCTCGCCGCAAGACTGCAAGGCGCTCTTCAGCTCCGGGAAAGAAAACGGCAGGTTGTAGACTTCCTCGTTGCGGGACGCATAACTCAAAGGCACTCTCTCCCAATGCCGCGTCCTGTTCAAGAACTCCTGGGTTTTCGTTTTCGCCGACAAGTTTGCCCTCAAGATGGCGGCCAGCAGATTAGCCACCGCCTCCCTGTCGGTGACCAAAGTGTCCCCGAGCGCAAATGGTTGATCGACGTGGCGGTGTCCTGCCCCTTGATCTTCCCAATCACCCTCCAGACTTTCTTGCTAGAGGTCCTGCTGTTCAGCTTGGAGCAAAAGCGCCTCCATGCCTCACGCCTGCTGGACTTGAAGACGGAGCGAGACTTGGCCCGCAGCTTCTGGTGGGCCGAGACCGCCGCCGGACACGGTTGCTGCCTGACCTGACGCTGCGCCTTTTTGCTTTCCTTCCGGACCGCCCTGCATTTCTCGTCAAACCAGGGCACCCTGGGCGCCCCCGGTTGACTGCTGGTCCTGGGAACTGACCGCCTTGCAGCCTGAACCACGTACGACGTCAGTGCCTCCGCCGGATCTTCCCGCAGACAAGACAGCCCCCTCGCCCATCCCGGAAACAAGGTTGGCCCTGAAGGCATCCCAGTTGGCCCTCCTGACATCAAACCTCTGCGTAGGGCTTCCTCTGCTGTGCCATTCCGCACCAAGACCACCGGAAAAAGGTCGCTGCCGTGAAGATTGTCATGCACTTCCCATTGAAAGTCCAAGACCAACGAGGGATCGCAGACTGACAGATCCAGACATGACAGCGTACCATTTGAGGAATGCAGATAAGTAGGAACCTTGGTGTTCAGCACGCACAAGTCCTGCTCCAGAAACGCCTCCTGAAGGAAGAGGCCCCTCGTGGATGACTTTTTGCTTCCCCAAAGGGGGGAATGCCTGTTGAAGTCCCCCAGCAACAGGAAGGGGGGAGGCAACTGCTGAACCAACGACACCAAGTCCGCCTTCCTCACCGCCACCGACGGAGACAGGTAGATGCTACACACCGTGACTGTCTTATGCAGCGTGACCCTAGCGGCCACCGCCTGGAGAGGAGTGTCGAGGACCACACAGCTGTACAACAAGGAATTTCTGACGAGCAAACTCACCCCCGCGGAGGTTCCACGCTCGGTGGGCTTGGCCTTTTCAGGGATGGAGCTATAACCGGACAAATTAAAATCTTTTTCCTCCCTTAAAAGCGTCTCCTGGAGTGTGACCACACCGATCTGTGGTCCCGGCAGAGAAGCTGCAGCTCCTCCATGTTGGACGCCAGACCACGAACATTCCACTGTAAAATATTAAGTCATAAAACGCTACTCTTGTCACTCCATATCTGACGTATCCCCAGAAAGCATGGAGAATCGACTTTTGTGCAGAAAGTCTTTCTTGGCTTTCTTCGACCTATCCAAGAGATACTTGACCCCCTTTTTCTTGGGGGGCGACTTTCGCTCCCCCGCCACCACCACCACCACCTCGGCGCCTCTACAGGCACCGGAGGGGACCGTTCTCTAGCCCTCATCTGGTTTTGGGGGAGGGGCCGGTTTTTCTTTGGATCCAGGGGTTGGCAGTTTGGACCCCTGGACGGGAGCTGGCATTTTCTGTGCGCCAACAGGGCGCACAGGAGCGGGATTTAGGCCCCCGCCAGAGGCCTTCTTCACCGGGGTAAGCGGTGCTCGGTTGGCTGGGCCAAGCCATTCCAGAGCCAAAGTCCATCTGACAGGCCACCGAAACACATGACCTCTTGACCACTGCTGCGTACGACTGAGTGCTGCTGTTGCTGTTACTTCCCTGCACGATCTTTCTGACCTCAAAAAAGGACATCCTTTTCTCCTCCTTAAACTGCTGAATCTCTGTTTCAAACACCCAAGTGGGGCACTGCTTGGACGAGGAGGCATGGGTGCCTCCGCAGTTCACACACAGAGCGGGGTCCTGACATTCCTCGTCATGTACCGCCTTTGCACAAACACTGCACACCTCCTGTCCAGGGCACCGGTCCCTCACATGGCCAAATTTCTGGCATCTGAAACACCTCAGCGGAGAGGGGATGTAAGGTGTGACCTTCATGCCAAGGTACCCCACCTTGATGTTCTGAGGTAGCACGGTCATACAAAACATCATAAAGAAGGTGTTCGTGGGGACCTTGTCCCACCCTTTCCTGATCTCCACTCGATACATATCAACACCTCCCTGAGAAGCAAGCTTGGCCTTGATCTCTGCCTCGGACACCCTCTGCAGGTCTCTGCACCTGACGACCCCTTTGCTGCTGTTCAGGGCCTTGTGGGCGGTCACCCTCACAGGGCACGTCACCAGCTTATTACACTTCAGGAGTGTCTGGGACTGCTTTTTGGTTCTGCATTCCAGCAGCAGTGTGCTGTTCCTCAACTTTTTTACAGTGCTCAGCTCCCCTGCAACACCTTTTAGGCCCTTGGCCACTGCAAACAGGCTCAGTTTCGAAAGAGGATGCTCCTCCTCCACCCCCTCAACCACCAACCAGCTCGGCCAAACACCACCCTTCTCTCTCACTTCCGTCTCTGACTCGCTGGACAAGTCGCTGGCAGAATCCGATTCCCTCATTTCTCTCTTCCTTTTTATTGTTTGTTTTTTTGACAGAGTGTAGGCTTAATGAGGGCAGAATTATTCGGTCACCTCAGCAGAGCTGCCTTACCAAGGAAGAGGCTAAACTTACCCGTATGGAAACTGCCCCACACGATTCCATACGGGGCTCGTTAACGGCTAGAGTAACCTACAGCCATCCATTCCCTGGCCACATTGTTCCAGCATGGGATTATGGGTTGCTTACAGCAACCACTCAGCAGCAGAGAAATGAAGAGCTGGACAAAGAAGGCTTGATGGGGAGCTGATGATAGAATTAAAGATCCCATTGACAGAAGAGGACAGTCCACAGAGAAAGGGTGGGTGAAAATGGAGATGGGGAAGACATGACAATGGAGACGTAACGAGAAATTCAGTGATCAAGAGTTTCTGGAAAAAAGGCAGGAGAATGAACCCAGAAGGCAGAAAACAGATGAAGAAGGCTGACAGGTAGGAAAGAAACAAGGCAGAGGTAAAGAGAGGAACAGAATAGAGGGAATTCCTAGCACAGAACCTTCAGAAGGTGGGGATACTATTTATACTGAAAGGACCCCGGTATCCCCACGGGGGGACAGAGAGAGAGAGAGAGAGAGAGATACAGACAGACAGACAGACAGACAAACAGACAGAAAGAGAGACAGAGAGAGAGAGAGACAGAGAGACAGAGAGAGATAAAGTTGTGGTATTATAAGTATTATATTTGTAAATGATCACATCCACTGTCATTAACTATGACATCATACATATTATTTCACATTCTTTCATTTTTTAACACAACAGAAATTGATTATCCAGCTGCTCTAAATGTTATTTCATCAGTAACTCAACACTCAAGCACAAGAAACAGTTTCTTTGCTTACCGCATTCTCTCCCTTTAGGATAGCTGATCTCCGGAATGCAAACGCATTTGCCATGTATACATCTGGCCCCTGGGACACACTCTAAGGTGTCATTACAGCTTCCGTTCACTGGCCTGCCTGAAACACCATAGTGACACTGCTTTGAGTTGAGGTTATGACTGTTTATGATCATCTGTGCAACGGCACAACATGGCTCTTTACACAGGACTCTTTACAAGCCCAGAATTGTGACGCTCCACCACGAAATGAGTCGCTCAGCACCAAATCCACTTTCCAGCTAGGAGCCATTAAATGAAGGTGGGGGTGACGTTTTCGATTGTTAGATTTTGATTGATTATAATACTATAGCACTTATTCTGCCTTGTAGTGAAATATCAAGGCATGATTTTGTTTCCTTTTGTCTTTAAACATGCTTTGAAAATAGCAAAGCCGTCATTCCGACCACCTTTTACGATGGTTAACTTGTCAATTTCTCATTTTGACATTTTCTGCAGTCTATCATTTCAATTTGTAATAACTCTTAAAAGAGTTGCTCAATTGTCCATCTGTTTTTTGTATTGTAGAGCCATTTCATTGCAAATTAATCACATGTCAATGACTAAAACTTGACCTCTGGTGCAATACGACTCCTTATGTGGTGCAGCATCCCAATTATAACAGTATTGATAATTCGACAGATATCCAATCTAATTATGTTGCTTATAGCCCCGCTGACCACATAGGCCATACCCGGGCTGTCACCTTGTCATATTTTAAAACTTGTATTAAAAGTGTGCAACTATGTACAGTTTAGAACAACTATCCTTGCTTGTATCAACGCCCCGGCCCACCATAAGGGTCAGCCCAGGACGGCCACCACGTCGTGGGAAAACCCACATCAATCACACTTAAAATGAGATAAAACCAAAACCGGGTTCCTTAAAACAACCTTGTCCTTAGAGACCAACCATACCACTTTCACTCATATCAGACGGAAAAAGCCCAATTCTCCCAGGGAGTTAAAAATGGTGTCTGGTGGAACATCCCAAGGAGTCCGAGGTAAAATGCTTGTGCCTAATATCCTGAACATCCTGACACTTCAGGAGCAGATGCCTGATGGTTACCTGCACATCACAAGTCACGCACCATGGGGTTCCCTCACCTTCCAGCAAGTGAACGTGAGTGATGTGAGAATGACCCGTGTGTATCCTGGTGAGCACTGTCGCCTCCCTTCGGTTTTTGACACACAGAGGGAAAACTTCTTTCAGGTTGGGATGGAACCGAAAAAGTTTGTTGTCCGTCTGAGCGTTCCACTCCTCCTGCCAGAGGGAATGCACATATTGTTCGCTCCTAGGTTTCAAATCTGTGAATGGCACCGTGGACCCGGAAACCTCCTGCTCCGTGGCACGCCTTGCGAGTTGGTCAACCGTCTCATTGCCCCAAATGCCCGCATGCCCCAGGACCCACACCAAAACCACGTCACACCTGTCCCGTCTCAAGGAAGTATACAGCTTGTAGAACTCCTGAAGCTTAGGGTGGTTTACATTCCTGCAAGTGATAGGCTCAGCAATGGCAGAAATACCCAGTCACCTCAGCAGAGCTGCCTTACTGAGAAAGAGGCTAAATGTACCCGTATGGAAAACACCCCACGCAATTTCATACAGGCTTGTTCGCAACTGAATGACGTACAGCCAGCCCTCCATCCCCTGGCCACGTTGCTCCAGCATGGGATTACGGGTTGCTTGCAGTAACCACTTGGCAGCAGAGAAATGAAGAGCTGGACAAAGAAGGCTTGATGGGGAGCTGATGATGGAATTAAAGATCCCATTGACAGAAGACAACAGTCCACAGAAAAGGGTGGGTGAGAATGGAGATGGGTAGAGATGATGATGAAGATGTAACAAGAAAATGGGTTGCCAAAAGTTCCTGGAAACAGGCAGGAGAATGAACCAAGAAGGTTGAAAACAGATGAGGAGGAAATGACAGGCAGAAAAGAAACAAGGCAGAGGCAAAGAGAGGGACAAAGTAGAGGAAATTCCTAGCACAGAACCTCCAGAAGGTGAGGGGTACTATTTATAATGAAAGGCCCACGGTATCCCCACGTGGACACACACACACACACACACACACACACACACACACACACACACACACACACACACACACACCAATCCAATCCAATCCAATCCAATCCAATCCAATCCAATCCAATGATGGTGCTTATAGCCCCGCCGACCACATAGGCCATATCAGGGCTATCACCTCGTCACATTTTAAAACTCGTATTTAAAGTGTGCGACTAAGTACAGTTTAAAATGAGGTATAAAACCAACTCAACTGTCCTTGCTTGTATCGACGCCCTGGCCCACCATAAAGGTCAGCCCAGGATGGCCACTGCATTGTGGGAAAACCCACATTGATCACACTTAAAACGAGATAAAACCAAAACCGGGATCCTTAAAACAACCTTGTCCTTAGAGACCAACCATACCACTTTCACTCATATCAGACGTAAAAAGCCCAATTATAATAATAATAATAATAATAATAATACATGGAACTTATATAGCGCTATATCTTGTAAAAACAAATCAAAGCCCTTGCATTCGACCTATACATCACACAATTCTCTCAGGGAGTTAAAAATGGTGTCTGGTGGAACATCCCGAAAGAGGATCTTTAGGGAGTCCATGGTAAAATGCTTGTGCCTAATATCCTGAACATCCAGACACTCCAGGAGCAGATGCCTGATGGTCACCCGCACGTCGCAAGTCACGCACCATGGGGTTCCTTTGCCTTTCAGCAAGTGAACGTGAGTGATGTGAGAATGACCCGTGTGTATCCTGGTGAGCACTGTCGCCTCCCTTCGGTTTTTGACACACAGAGGGAAAACCTCTTTCTGGTTGGGAACGGATCCGAAAAAGCTTGTTGTACGTCTGAGCGTTCCACTCCTCCTGCCAGAGGGAATGCACGTATTGCTCGCTCCTAGGTTTCAGATCGATGAATGGCACTGTGGACCCGGAAACCTCCTGCTCCGTGGCACGCCTGGCAAGTCGGTCAACCGTCTTGTTGCCCTGAATGCCCGCATGCCCCGGGACCCATACCAAAACCACGTCACACCTGTCCCATCTCAAGGAAGTATACAGCTTGTAGAACTCCTGAAGCCTAGCGTGGTTTAAGTTCATGTAAGCGATAGCCTCCAGAGCAGAGAGCGAGTCTGTACAGACCAAGAAGTCACACACACACACACACGTGTAGACCTGAACACAGTCATATGTACACACTTTATACACTCTCACCCACTCACATAAAAACATCGAAAACATTTTTTTGTGGAACATGGCAAAAAGTTGTACTCACTGCAATAATGGAAATAGTCACATATAGCTGCCCCCCGACACAGGCTGTAGGTTCTATTGCACATGTAGCCAAATTGTCGTTCTGTGGGAAAGATATACTATGCACTCAAACAAAATGTAAATGTAGAGTTTATTGTCATCTGATTAAATGGGGCAGAGGGAGATGGACATTACACTTTAAAGCATCAGCTTTGTGATCCGGCGTCTGTAGGTTTGAATCAATGCAGAACTCTATTTTAGATAATTGTTTTCTGACACTGACATTGGTTCTGCATAAATTTCTCTGCTGCTCTTTTGGCAGAGACTATAAATGGAGCTCTCCATAAAAACACAGGTCTACTATATTATACCCACAATACCATATAAACAAATAATATCAATAGATCAAGACAGCCAATCATGGTCAAGACTACAGAAGGCCCCTAACTTTAGTATGCACTAAATTTTTCAATATCATGATTTTTTTGGGGGGGTGGGTTGTTTTTTTTCCCCTATTACCAAAATACTATGATCTATAGGCCTATGACTATTTTGTTGACAGATGATGGTGAATGATGTTTTCAATTGCTAACGTGTTATGTTTATTTACTATTTACTTATTATCAGTTTTTCTTGTTTTATTTTGTTTTGCTTTCTATATAATGATCACTTAATTGTTTAGTTCTAATTTCTAATTCTCTACGTTTGTGCTTTTGTTATTCTATTATTATCTTCTGTCCTTACATCTTGTCTTCTGTTTATTACTGTTCTTGTTGTCTTGCTTTTGTTATTTGGTTTATTATTATTGTTAGAGGGTTTTATTTAATGATGTAATCCCTGATTAGGGCAAGGACTGGATGTAAAATATATATGGTCCATCATTGTTTCAGAACGTAAAGTTTTCCTTGTGGGAGTATTTACCAATTGCGACAGATTATATACCTCAAAGATTTTTTTCCATTGATAATTAGGCTTAAGGAAATAAATATTGAAATCACCAAGTAAAACTATCTCTGTTGCATAGTTGCAAACATCATCCATCACGTGTTCAAAATTATCAAACCAACTAATGCGTTCATCTGGGTTTTGATACCAAAATCTGACAAGTATTGGTTATAGGCATATTTCTATCCATACATATTCAATGCCATAGTTTTAAAATTATGTTATCTGCATGTAATTTACTGACTGATGTATATAGATCCTGTTTCTACTCTTGTTTTGGCATCTCATCAGATAAAATTATAGCATGGGACTGGTATTATATCATCTGCAACGTTATGTGACAAACTAGATTCAGAAAAAAAACATAAAAGGAATTATTTACATTTGACAAAATGGAGGGTAAGTCTGAAACATTATTGAGTAGATGACAAATATTTAAAAATCCTACCTTGAACCCATAATTATGTAGTTAGTCAACCGATGGAATTGGACAGTTTTGCCATATTGTATATACAATCAGTGAAGAGATTTTAGATTTAGATTTTATCTTTTTTATCAAGGATAATGGAATAAACACTCTTGTGCTTTTTTAGATCCAGTCCCCGTGTATATGCAGTTTTGTAAATGTCATCTGTTCCCACCAGCACATGATGGCCTACTCTTTCGAAAAGCGGAACAGGATTTAATGTGTGCGCAAGATGTTCTGCATGCGATCGCACACGGGGCCTCGGTTTAAAGTCTCAATCCAATCCAATTATGGTGCTTATAGCCACGCCGACCACATAGGCAATATCAGGGCTATCGCCTTTTCACATTTTAAAACTCGTATTAAAAGTGTGCAACTATGTACAGTTTAAAACAAGGTATAAAACCAACTCAACCATCCTTGCCTGTATCGACGTCCCAGTCGACCATATGGGTCAGCCCAGGATGGCCCCTGCATCGGGAAAACCCACATTGATCACACTTAAAACGAGATAAAACGAAAACCAAAACCGGGTTCCTTAAAACAAACTTGCCCTTAGAAACCAACCATACCACTTTGGCTCATATCAGATGAAAAAAGCCGGATTCTCTCAGAAAGTTAAAAATGCTGTCCGGCGGGACACCCCGAAAGAGGATCTTTAGGGAGTCTGCGGTAAAATGCTTGTGCCTAATATCCTGAACATCCAGACACTCCAGGAGCAGATGCCTGACAGTCACCCGCAAGTCGAAGTCACGCACCACGGGGTTCCCTTGCCTTTCAGCAAGTGAATGTGAGTGATGTGAGAATGACCCGTGTGTATTCTGATGAGCCCTGTCGCCTCCCTTCGGTTTTTGATACCCAGAGGGAAAACCTCTTTCAGGTTGGGACGGATCCGAAAAAGCTTGTTGTTCGTCTGGGCGTTCCCCTCCTCGTGCCAGAGGGAATGCACGTATTGCTCGCTCCTAGGTTTCAGATCTGTGAACGGCACTGTCGACTTGGAAACCTCCTGCTCCGTGGCCCGCCTGGCGAGTCGGTCAACAGTCTTGTTGCTCCGAATGCCCGCATGCCCTGGGACCCACACCAAAACTGCGTCACACCCGTCCCGTCTCAAGGAAGTATGCAGCTCGTAGAACTCCTGAAGCCTAGGGTGGTTTACGTTCCTGCAAGCGATATCCTCCAGAGCAGAGAGCGAATCCATACAGACCAAGTAGTCTTTCCTTCCCAATCGCCTGATCAGTCGCAGGGACAAGACCAGAGCGCTCAGTTCGGCCGTGTACACCGAGGCATCTGAAGGCAAGCGCTCCAAAAGCGCCAACTCCTTGATGGCGGGACAACCAGATGGCGGGACAGGCAGAACCGGGGATTCATGACACAATCGTACGCCGGGTTGTACTCTGAATACAGTTTGAGGTAATAATTCAAAGTCAGTTTCAGACGGCGGTGTTTTAATGAAGGCTCTCCCGCTTCCGCATACAGGCTATACACCGGCGGCGTCCGGAAGGCTCCGAGACAGATCTGGAGCCCCTGGTGGTCGACAAGGTCCAGAGTTTTCAGGTAGGAAGGCCTCGCCGAGCCGTACACCTGGCATCCATAGTCCAGCTTGGAGCGCACCAGCACCCTGTAAACATGCAGCAGTGTTCTCCTGTCCGCTCCCCAGTCAGTATGGGCGATCATCCGCAGGAGGTTCAGGGCTCTCTGACACGACGCTTTCAGATGTTGAATGTGGCTCCTGAAATTGAGCTTTTGGTCGAAAACAATGCCCAAGAATTTGGCCTCCGCCACCGCCAGGATGGTGGATTTTCACAAGCGGATGACGGGGTCCAGGAAGTGCTCTCTGGACTTGTTCGTGACGTGAATGCACTTTGTTTTGGCGACCGAAAACTTGAACCCATTATCTTGCGCCCATTCCTGAACCTTGTTCACGCATAGCTGTATCTGCCTCTGAAACCCCGCAAACGTACTGCCCGTAGCGTACAAAGCAAAATCATCCACGAACAGCAAACACTCCACTCCCTGATGGACCGACCTGACGATGTCGTTGATCTTGATGCTGAAGAGAGCCGGGGAAAGGATGCTCCCCTGAGGAACCCCCATCTCCTGCTCGAAGATCTCCAAAAGCATGGAGCCCATCCTTACAAAGAACCGTCTCTTGGCCAAAAAATTCTGCAAAAACAAGGGCAACCGACCCCGAAACCCCAAGTCCCGCAGGTTTGACATGATGCCATACCTCCAGGTGGTGTTGTATGCCTACTCCAGGTCGAAGAAAACGGCCACCATGTGCCGCCCATTGACAAAGGCGTTCCAGACTGTCGTCTCAAGGCGGACCAGGTTGTCCACGGTGCAACGATTCTTGTGGAAACCGCACTGCTCCCTGGCCAGAAGACCCTTTGCCTCCAGATGCCACACCAGGCAGCTGTTGACCATTTTCTCCATCACCTTACAAATGCAGCTGGTGAGCGCAATCGGCCTGTAATTGCCGGGGTCCTTAAGGTCCTTGCCGGGTTCTGGGATAGGGACGATGCAGGCCATCTCCCAGGATGGTTGTAAACCTTCAGGAGGTCCACAGACATACCTCCGGAAGGTGCCTCAGAAGGCCATAATGTACCTCGTCCGGGCCCGCCGAAGTCCCGCCGCAAGACTGCAAGGCGCTCTTCAGCTCCAGGAAAGAAAACTGCAGGTTGTAGACTTCCTCGTTGTGGGACACAAAACTCAAAGGCACTCTCTCCTGACACCGCTTCGTGTTCAAAACCGCCTGCATTTTCGTTTTTGCCGACAAGTTTGCACCCAAGGTGGCGGCCAGCAGATTAGACACCGCCTCCCTGTCGGTAACCAAAGTGTCCCCCGAGCGCAAATGGTTGATCAACGTGGAGGTGCCCTGCCCCTTGATCTTCGCAATCACCCTCCAGACCTTGCTGGAGGTCCTGCTGTTCAGCTTGGAGCAAAAGCGCCTCCACGCCTCACGCCTGCTGGACTTGAAGACAAAGAGGGACTAGGCCTGCAGCTTCTGGTGGGCTGAGACCGCCGCTGGACACACTTGCTGCCTGACCTGACGCTGTGCCTTTTTGCGTTCCTTCCCGACCGCCCTGCATTTCTCATCAAACCAGGGCACCCTGGGCGCCCCCGGTTGACCGCTGGTCTTGAGAACCGACCGCTTCGCAGCCTGAACCACGCATGACGTCAGTGCTTCCGCCGGATCTTTCGCAGACAAGACAGCCTCCTCGTCCATCCCGGAAACAAGGTTGGCCCTGAAGGCATCCCAGTTGGCCCTCCTTACATCGAACCTCTGCGTACGGGCTCCCTCTGCTGCCCCACTCCGCGCCAAGACCACCGGAAAAAGGTCGCTGCCGTGCAGATTGTCATGCACTTCCCACTGAAAGTCCAAGACCAATGAGGGATCGCAGACTGACAGATCCAGACATGACAGCATACCGTTTGAGGAATGCAAATAAGTAGAAACCTTGGCGTTCAGCACGCACAGGTCCTGCTCCAGAAACACCTCCTCAAGGAGGAGGCCCCTCGCAGACAACTATTCGCTTCCCCAAAGGGGGGAATGCCCGTTGAAGTCCCCCAGCAACAGGAAGGGGGGAGGCAACTGCTGAACCAACAACACCAAGTCTGCCTTCCTCACCGACATCGATGGAAACAGGTAGATGCTGCAGACCGTGACTGTCTTGTGCAGCGTGACCCTAGCAGCCACCGCCTGGAGAGGAGTGTCAAGAACCACACAACTGTACAACAAGGAATTTCTGATTAACAAGCTCACCCCCCCGGAGGTTCCACGCTTGGTGGGCTTGGCCCTTTCATGGATGGAGCTATAACCGAACAAATTAAAATCTTTTTCCTCCCTGAAAAGCGTCTCCTGGAGTGCGACCACGTCCGGTCTCTGGTTCCAGCAGAGAAGCTGCAGCTCCTTCCTGTTGGATGCTTGACTGCGAACGTTCCACTGTAAACTATTAGTCATAAAACGCTACTCTTGTCAGTCCATCTCCGACGTATCCCCAGAAAGCATGGAGAACCAACTTTTGTGCAGAAAGTCTTTCTAGGGTTTTTCGGCCTGTCCGAGAGATACTTGACCCCTTTTTTCTTGAGGGGCAACTTTTGCTCCCCCGCCACCACCACCACCACCTCAGCGCCTCTACAGGCACCGGAGGGGACCGTTCTCCAGCCCTCGACTGGTTTTGGGGGAAAGGCCGGTTTTTCTTTGGATCCGGGGGTCGGCAGTTTGGACCCCCGGACGGGAGCTGGCGTTTTCTGTGCGCCAACAGAGTGCACAGGAGCAGGTTTTAGGCCTGCGCCAGAGGCCTTCCTGACTGTTCACTGGGGTAGGTGCGCGGTCAGCGGTGCTCAGTCGGCTGGGCCCAGCCATTCCAGAGCCAAAGTCCATCTGACAGGCCACCAAAACACATGACCTCTTGACCATTGCTGCGTATGACTGAGAGCTGCCGTTGCTGTTACTTCCCTGTATGATCTTTCTGGCCTCAAAAAAGGATACCCTTTTTTCCACTTTAATACCCTTTTTTCCACTTTTCCACTTTTTTCCACTTGGATCTCCGTTTCAAACACTCAAGTGGGGCACTGCTTGGATGAGGAGGCGTGGGCGCCTCCGCAGTTCACACACAGAGCAGGGTCCTGACATTATACGTTGTGTACCACCTTTGCACAGATGCCGCACACCTCATGTCCAGGGCACCTGTCCCTCACGTGGCCAAACTTCTGACACTTGAAGCACCTCAGCGGAGAGGGGATGTAAGGCATGACCTTCATGCTCAGGTACCCCACCTTGATGTTCTGAGGTAGCACGGTCATACAGAATGTCATAAGAAAGGTGTTCGTGGGGACCTTGTCCCCCCCTTTCCTGATCTGCACTTGATATACATCCTAAACTCCCTGAGAAGCCAGCTCGGCTTTGATCTCTGCCTCGGACACCCTCTGCAGGTCTCTGCACCTGACGACCCCTTTGCTGCTGTTCAGGGCCTTGTGGGCGGTCACCCTCACAGGGCACGTCACCAGCTTGTTACACTTCAGGAGTGTCTAGGACTGCTTTTTGGTTCTGCATTCCAGCAGCAGTGTGCCGTTCCTCAACTTTTTTACAGTGCTCAGCTCTCCAGCAACACCTTTTAGGCCCTTGGCCACTGCAAACAGGCTCAGTTTCGACAGAGGATGTTCCTCCTCCACCCCCTCAACCACCAACCAGCTCGGCCAAAAACCACCTTTCTCTCTCACTTCCGTCTCCGACTCACTGGACAAGTCGCCGGCGGAATCCGATTCCCTCATTCCTCTCTTCCTTTTTATTGTTTGTTTTTTGGACATGGAGCGTAGGCTCAATGAGGGCAGAAATATTTGGTCACCTCGGCAGAGCTGCCTTACTGAGGAAGAGGCTAATCTTATCCGTATGGAATCCGCCCCGCACGATTCCATAGAGGGCTCGTTAATGGCTAGAGTAACCTACAGCCATCCATCCCCTGGCCACGTCGGTCCAGCGTGGGATTACGGGTTGCTTACGGCAACCACTCAGCAGCAGAGAAAATGAAGAACTGGACAAAGAAGGCTTGATGAGGAGCTGATCGTAGAATTAAAGATCCCATTGACAGAAGAGGACAGTCCACAGAGAAAGGGTGGGTGAAAATGGAGATGGGTGAGACATGACGATGGAGATGTAACGAGAAATTCAGTGATCAAGAGTTTCTGGAAAAAAGGCAGGAGAATGAACCCAGAAGGCAGAAAACAGACGAAGAAGGCTGACAGGTAGGAAAGAGACAAGGCAGAGGCAAAGAGAGGGACAGAATAGAGGGGATTCCTAGCAGAGAACCTCCAGAAGGTGGGGATACTATTTATACTGAAAGGCCCCCCGGTATCCCCACGGGGGGGGGGGGGGGGGACAGTTATGCGCACACTTGCACTCACTATATACAGAGAGAGAGAGAGAGAGAGAGAGAAGAGAGAGAGAGAAGAGAGAGAGAGAGAGAGAGAGAGAGAGAGAGAGGAACCAGTGGTGGAGGAAAGGTGTTGGGGGCAAAGGCGATACAAAACTTGGGTAGAAAAGGGATGCGAATTTTTGAAGCATGGGAAAGGCTGCATTTTATCATTTAAAACTCTGTTCACTGTTTTAATGATAAGACTCATTGATCTTTGTTTAATAATTCAACATGTTATAACAATTTGGTTTGTGTCATAAAATGAGTCTGTTTTTTGTTTTTGTGTGTTTTATTTTGAGGGTTTTAGGGAAGGGGAGGTGGTTGGTTTTGTTTATTTAGATTTTTGTTTGTTTTTTGTTTGTTGTTGTTGGGGGGTTTTTTGTTTGTTTTTCTTTGGGGGGGGGGGGGGGCTGACTGTGTTTAATATCTCAATGGAACTGGCTATTAATTTTATTGATATTTTTCTTATTTGCAACATGTTTAAGAATTTGCTTATATCATAAAAATGCGTGAGCTGGAGAGCAAATGTTTCCAGTGTGTGTGTGTGTGTGTGTGTGTGTGTGTGTGTATGTGTGTGCGTTCGTGCGTGCGTGCGTGCGTGCGTGCGAGCTCGCCATATGTGTGTGTGTGTGTGTGTGTGTGTGTGTGTGTGTGTGTGTGTGTGTGCGCGCGTGCGTGCGTGCGTGCGTGCGAGCACGCCATGTGTGAGTGTGTGGGCATACTGGTGTGCACAGAAGTGTTAATAATTTTACTTATGACTGGCTGAGGTAGTGCGGATTTGTGGGTCCTTTATATATTTTGATGGGTGCGTGCTGATGTTGAATACTGTATTGTGGTATATACCCGTGATATTATGTTTACATGTTTACAAGGTTCTTTCTTTTGTATAGCTCATAACCAACTTCAATTCCTCTGCCTCTGAGGTAATAAAGTGGTTTAACTGAATTGAACTGAACTGAACCAAAACACAGATGCATGTGTGCACACAGGCAGACGAGACAGTCAGAGAAACCAGCACACATGCACGCACGCATGCACACACACACACACACACACACACACACATCAATATATCATATGCTTTACAGTAACGTACTGCATTCATAATTTGTGTCAGGGTCACAGATCCAGCCAGTGTCACAGTACGTCTTTCTTCTATCGCACTTCTCTGCCGGAGGATGTCCTGTAAAAACAACAATTTTTGTTGTGCTTTTTTCCACACTGTGGTATGGCTATAAGTAAAAGCTATTCTTCTTTGTGTGTGCGCACGCACAAACACACACACACACACACACACACACTTGCATGCACACACGCACGCACGCACGCATGTACAGACACGTAAACTTTGACTATGTGGCTTAAGTTCTTCTCCATCTACTCTGTGCAATACTCTTCTCATGCTAGTAATGTTGTCGGTTAGTAGTGTTGTATCATGAGCACAGGCAGGTTTCTTATGTTTCTCATGCACTAATGACACCAATTCTGACTTCGTTATAGTAACTGAAGGAGACATATAAATGTAATGTACACACTGATCATTTTACACAGCTTGACCCTAGCAGTCATAGTCTAAAATGGAGTTTCAAAGACCAGAGTTTTGTAATGCAAGGACTTCCCTACGAGCAACCTCACTGTGCTCGAGGTTCCTGTTCCAAACTGTTGTTATGTGGGGGGGAGGTGGAGCTGGTTTGCACTTTACTCCAGGGTTCGGCAATTTAAACTGCCAGATGAGAGCTTTTTTTTGTGCACCAACAGGGCGCATAGCAGTTGGTTTAGGGTCCCCACTAGTGGCTATCTTTCCTGGAGTGGGAAAAGGTTCTGTGTTGCTTGATTTGCAGTATGCTGCCAACTCAGAGCTGGGATTCTCCATGCTGAAGTCTGTTTGACACCCAACTGAAGCTGACATTTTTTCCACTGTTTCATAAGAAATGTTCTTTTTGTTTCAAATGAGATGCTCCTTTTTACCATCACCCATTGGATATCAATACTAGATATGACACTGCATTGACAAGGAATCATGGGCACTCCCACAGTTTACACAGATACCAACCTAGGTTAATATATTACACTCCCTTTGAATAGTATTAAAAAACAGGTGTAAAATTTAATCTTACTGCATATGCGCCTGGTGCAGTTTGAACCTGGAACACATTGGTCCGTTCTTTCGCATGAAAAACCAACCCGGACTTCTGAAAACAATATTTATTCATGTGGAACAGTTTTTAAATAGACTTCTTCACTAAAAACACCATGACATGTTCTAAAAGGAATGATTGTTGTCAATGGGACTGAAGTCTAAGAGGATGATGATACATTAAGCTAGAGGAGTGGGCAGTAGATATTGCTCAACGAGTCTTTCCCTGACATCTCTACAATCTAGCACTTTTGGTGTAAAAATGGCTTGTTATTACTGCATGCAGTGTGTGGATATGCCCTGATGCCCACAAACCAACCCCTAGGTAGGGGTCAAATACCAAGAGGAGAACTTAATTTCAGAATAGGTGGAATCTGCAGCTGTAAAGGCAAAGGAGGATAGACTCCAGGGTAGACTGGACTCTGCAGATGAGTGAATGCAGCCAATCCAATTCAATCCAATCCAATGATGGTGCTTATACCCCGCCGACCACATAGGCCATATCAGGGCTATGACCTCGACACATTTTAAAACTTGTATTAAAAGTGTGCGACTATCTACAGTTTAAAACGGGGTATAAAACCAACTCAACCGTCTTTGCTTGTATCGACGCCCTGGTCAACCATAAGGGTCAGCCCAGGACGGCCCCTGCATCGTGGGAAAACCCACATCGATCACACTTAAAACGAGATAAAACCATAACTGGGTTCCTTAAAACAATCTTGTCCTTAAAGACCAACCATACCACTTTCGCTCATATCAGATGAAAAAAGCCAGATTCTCTCTGGAAGTTAAAAATGGTGTCTGGTGGAACTCCCCAAAAGAAAACCTATAGGGAGTCCGCGGTAAAATGCTTGTGCCTAATATCCTGAACATCCCAACACTCCAGGAGCAGATGCCTGATGGTCACCCTCACATCGCAAGTCACGCACCGCTGGGTTCCCTCACCTTTCAGCAAGTGAACATGAGTGATGTGAGAATGACCCGTGTGTATCCTGGTGAGCACTGTTGCCTCCCTTTGGTTTTTGACACCCAGAGGGATGGATCCAAAAAAGTTTGTTGTCCGTCTGAGCGTTCCACTCCTGCTGCCAGAGGGAATGCACGTATTGCTCGCTCCTAGGTTTCAGATCCGTAAACAGCACCGTGGACCCGGAAACCTCCTGCTCAATGGCATGCCTGGCGAGTCGGTCAACGGTCTTGTTACCCCGAATGCCCACGTGCCCCGGGACCAACACCAAAACCACATCACACCTGTCCCGTCTCAAGGAAGTATACAGCTCGTAGAACTCCTGAAGCCTAGGGTGGTTTACGTTCCTGCAAGCGATAGCTTCCAGAGCAGAGAGTGAGTCTGTACACACCAAGAAGTCTTTCCTTGCCAGTTGCCGGATCAGTTGCAGGGACAAGACCAGAGCGCTCAGTTCGGCCGTGTACACCGAAGCATCTGAAGGCAAGTGCTCTGAAAGCGCCAACTCCTTGATGGCGGGACAACAGGCGGCACAGGCCACCCCCTCCTCTGACTTGGACCCGTCCCTAAAAACCCTGGTGTAGGATGGATACAATGCACAAAGCTCTCGAAAGAAGGCCCCGTATGCCATGGAGCTGATGACGTCTTTCCTATGAGCGGCCAGATTGAAACAGACAGCCGGGGTCTCCACCATCCACATCGGCGTCTCTGGCAACTTGGGCAGGTCACAGATAACCCCCAGATCAATGCACGCCTCCCAGACATGGGGAAGGATCCAAATGCCCAGAGGCGGGGTGGCAGAAGGCGATTTGTCGAACTTGGCCTGAAACCGGGGATTCATGATGCAATCGTACGCCAGGTTGTTGTAATCTGAATACAGTTTGAGGTAATAATTCAAAGTCAGTTTCAGACAGCGTTTTTTTTTAGTGAAGGCTCTCCCGCTTCCGCGTACAGGCTATATACCCGCGGCGTCTGGAAGGCTCTGAGACAGATCTGGAGCCCCTGGTGGTGGACGGGGTCCAGAGTTTTCAGGTATGAAGGCCTCGCCGAGCCGTTCACCTGGCATCCGTAGTCCAGCTTGGAGCGTACCAGCGCCCTGTAAACGTGCAGCAGTGTTCTCCTGTCCGCTCCCCAGTCAGTATGGGCGATCACCCACAGGAGGTTCAGGGCTCTCTGACACGACGCTTTCAGATGTTGAATGTGGCTCCTGAAATTGAGCTTCTGGTTGAAAACAATGGCCAAGAATTTGGCCTCCGCCACCACCGGGATGGTGGATTTTCCCAAGCGGATGACAGGGTTTGGGAAGTGCTCTCTGGACTTGTTCATGAAAAGAATGCACTTTGTTTTGGCGACTGAAAACTTGAACCCATTATCTTGTGCCCATTCCTGAACCTTGTTCACGCAGAGCTGTATCTGCCACTGAACCCCCGCAAACGTACTGCCCATAGCGTACAAAGCAAAATCGTCCACAAACAGCAAACACTCCACCCCCTGATGGACCAACCTGATGATGTCATTGATCTTCACGCTGAAGAGAGCTGGGGAAAGGATGTTCCCCTGAGGAACCCCCATCTCCTGCTCGAAGATCTCCGAAAGCATGGATTTCACCCTCACTTTGAACCATCTCTTGGCCAAAAAATTCTGCAGAAACAAGGGCAACCGTCCCCGAAACCCGAAGTCCCGCAGGTTCGACATGATGCTGTACCTCCAGGCAGTGTTGTATGCCTACTCCAGGTTGAAGAAAACGGCCACCACATGCCGCCCGTTGACAAAGGCGTTCCAGACTGTCATCTCGAGGTGGACCAGGTGGTCCACGGTGCAACAATTTTTTTACCGATGAAGAGGCTAAACTTAACCGTATGGAAACCACCCCGCACAATTCCATACGGGGCTCGTTAATGGCTAGAGTAACCTACAGCCATCCATCCCCTGGCCACGTCGCTCCAGCGTGGGATTACGGGTTGCTTACGGCAACCACTTGGCAGCAGAGAAATGAAGAGCTGGACAAAGAAGGCTTGATGGGGAGCTGATGATAGATTTAAAGATCCCATTAACAGAAGAGGACAGTCCACAGAAAAAGGGTGGGTGAAAATGGAGATGGGTGAGACATGACGATGGAGATGTAATGAGAAATTCCAGAATCAAGAGTTTCTGGAAAAAAGGCAGGAGAATGAACCCAGAAGACAGAAAACAGACGAAGAAGACTGACAGGTAGGAAAAAGACAAGGCAAAGAGAGGGACAGAATAGAGGGGATTCCTAGCACATAACCTTCAGAAGGTGGGGATACTATTTATACTAGGTAGGACCACTCATTTTTTCAGATGTCATAGAATTTGATGTTTGTTATCTCAAATGAAAGATAGTAGCAAGATCAAGAAGCATGCAAAATTTCATATCATTATCTTAGACGGTTTTTGAGATATACCACTTTAAAAATTTTCAGATGAGATAAAAATGTCATTTCGTTATTTAAAGCCTTATTTGGACATCTCCCTCATGCTTATTATGAACCTGACAGTGCTGAAACTAGTTTTATATTGTTTTATGCTACTTTGAAGAAACAAATATCTAAAAAGCAGAAAAATAAGTCAAAGGAAACAAATGGAATTTTACATCAAAATCAGAGAAAAATTCTAAAAATAGCTCGCGAATTGAGCTGAAAGGGGTACTTTACCCTCCTGTAAAAATCTCAAGAATGCCTAAAAGTGTCTAAGATCTATATTACAGCTTGTACTTATTACTCAGATGCTATGTATTTTTTTTTAGAAGCTAAAAATCATGTAGAGGCAAACTGCAGTCATCCAAAACACCCCTATGACAACAATTTCTGAAGCATAAAACCTGTCCAAATAATAACACAAAACCAGCCCATAGGCATATCATCATATCTCAGCTTCTAATTGACTGACAGAAATGGTACACCTATCAAAATGTTTGTCTTTAAACAGTGAGTCTTTTTAAAGGGCATTCGAAGTGATTCTGGTCCCCCCCCTCCACTCCTCTCCCCCCCCCTCCCCCCCCCCCCCCCCCTCAATAGGCATTATCATCATATCTCAGCTTCTAATTGACTGACAGAAATGGTACACCTATCAAAATATTTGTCTTGAAACAGTGAGTCTTTTCAAAGGGCATTCCAAGTGATTCTGGTTCCCCCCCTCCACTCCCCCCCCCCCCCCCCCCCCCCCCCCCATAGGCATTAACATCATATCTCGGCTTCTAATTGACTGATAGAAATGGTACACCTATCAAAATATTTGTCTTTAAACAGTGAGTCTTTTCAAAGGGCATTCCAAGTGATTCTGGTCCCCCCCCCCCCCTCCACTCCTCTCCCCCCCTCCCCCCTCAATAGGCATTAACATCATATCTCAGCTTCTAATTGACTGATAGAAATGGTACACCTATCAAAATATTTGTCTTTAAACAGTGAGTCTTTGTAAAGGGCATTCCAAGTGATTCTGGTTCCCCCCCCCCCCCTCCACTCCTCTCCCCCCCTCCCCCCCCCCCCCCCCCCCCTCAATAGGCATTAACATCATATCTCAGCTTCTAATTGACTGATAGAAATGGTACACCTATCAAAATATTTGTCTTGAAACAGTGAGTCTTTTTAAAGAGCATTCCAAGTTATTCTGGTCCCCCCCTCCCACTCACCCCCCCCACTCAACCCCCCTCCCCCTCATAGGCATTAACATCATATATGTTTCTAATTGACTGACAAAAATGGTACACCTATCAAAATGTTTGTCTTGAAACAATGGGCATGTCTTTATAAGGCCATTCCAAGTGATTCTGTTTGTTTCCCCCCCCCCCCCCCTCTGTCTTGTCAAGCATCTTCTGTACAATATATCATAGGTGTACTCATGTGATCATCTGTGTTCTTTTATTAATTTTTTTTTTTTTAGGTTTCTGGTCAGCTTACATGTTGCATTGTGATGTTGCATGTATCCTTTTTGTGCCCAGTGATTTTAACCTTTGCATAGTTTCTTCCTAAATATATCACAGACCTCCTAGACCTCTGCTGAAATATCTTTCACTGTGTGACATACTGTTGCAATGCCTGTATGATATAGACTTATTAGTGTTGTATTTTTTAACATTTTTCTTGTACAGTTAAAAATGCAAATTTGGACATTTTTGTGAGTTGCCTAATCTGTGTGTATTCTTAGTGTCTGTACATTTTATTTAAGTGTGCATACATGCAAGTATGAATTGTAGAGGTATGAGTGGTGTGTGTGTGTGTGTGTGTGTGTGTGTGTGTGTGTGTGTGTGTGTGTGTGTGTGAATCTTATGTGTGTGTGTGTGTGTGGTGTGTGTGTGTGTGTGTGTGTGTGTGTGTGTGTGTGTGTGTGTGTAATATATATATTGTATTTGTGTGTGTGTGACTTTGTGTGACTGTGTGTGTGACTCTGTGTGTGTGTGTGTGTGTGTGTGTGTGTGGGGTGTGTGTGTGTGTGGTGTGTGTGTGTGTGTGTGTGTGTGATAAAAATTAGTATTGAATACTGAATAGGCTTGTTTGTGCACAATAAAATCATTACAAAGTTTTCAGTTTTTCTTGTGTTTTTTTTCTAACTACATGTTTGGTGAAACAAAACAACTTAATGAAAAAGAAGTGAAGAAAGTTTATGCACTGTTTAAAATGTGAAACCAACAGAGAGAACAAAGTTTTACTCAATTTGATTAGCACTTGTATGCTCTGATTAAAAAAAAAAAAAGTTTTGTTTTGCATGAATTTAAATGGATGCATTCAGGAGTGATTTCTAATTGTTAAATCACTATTTCTGTTAAAAATGCGGTCTTACATGCACACAGACACAACAAACGGTAAACAAAATCGGCCAAATCTCTATTAGAAATTAGATCTAGGCAAGAGTTATCATTCTTGCATTTGTTTTCACGATGTTTCGTCGAATATTTCGGCACGATATAACAAAGTACAGATCCTAAGAAAAAAACAAACACTACTAGAAACTATTTAGAATAGAATCATCACCCTCATTTATTGTTATAATAGAAAAATTTCACGCAAGCTCATAAATTCTGAGAGCACCCTTCGATGACCTAGTTCTTTGCTCCCTGCGATCCCAGTCCGGGATAAACTTGCAATCAACGATAAGTTTTTAAATCTAAAATTATCGAGATTCGATAGTAACTACGTACAAAATAAAAGCACAGCATTTACTTCTTCAGATGTGAGTGTAAATGCGCTGTACACATCGAAAATCTCTATCGACGTTCGCAAGTCTGAAGCATCTATGTGTAGACTCGCTAAGGCCGCCATTTTGGTCAGTGAGAAGGGGGTGTGCTGTATGCAAATGAGAATCATACGTCATTTAACGGAAATAACCGATAAACTGAAATGAGGTTTTTGTTCTTGAAAAAACGAGCTTTTTAACGCTGTGTTGGATTTTTTTGTACGATTAATAGGGAAATTTCTACGACTTCCGAAAAATGTAGGGAATTTTTAAACACATTATACTGTATTTAAAAAAAACTTCACTAAAGTGTCTCTCATATAATCGGTTAGTGGAGAGTTTCTTCTTTCCAATGGTATGTGCTATGAATAGGTTTGTATAGTGAAGGGGTGACAGATCGTGTTGGAAGACGAAGCACAAAAATTCACCGAGTCGTGTTTTCAGCCAGTGAGGCTCCCGTAGCGGCGAGTTTTTAAGTTTATTACCGATATTAAATCATCGCTTGCACTTATCCAGTCATCATTTTTGCAAAATGATATTACAGACGTTAAGTTAATGCATTAAACTTTTTACTAGTATATTTTTTTTTAGCTTTCTTTTAGATTTGGATGGAGAAATTTGGGTGCAAAGTAGATCTAATTTGCCACTTTCCGCTATGCTTTACTCATTAGCGGCTGCCGTGGTCCTACCTATTTATACTGAAAGGGCCCCGGGTATCCCCACGGGGGGGGAACCGTCTCTTGGCCAAAAAATTCTGCAAAAACAATGGCAACCGACCCCAAAACCCCAAGTCCCACAGGTCCGACATGATGCCATACCTCCAGGTGGTGTCTTTAGCCTTCTCCAGGTTGAAGAAAACAGCCACCATGTGCCGCCCATTGACAAAGGTGTTCCGGACTGTCGTCTCAAGGTGGACCAGGTGGTCCATGGTGCAACGATTCTTGCGGAAACCACACTGCTCCCTGGCCAGAAGACCCTTCACCTCCAGATGCCACACCAGGCGGCTGTTGACCATTTTCTCCATCACCTTACAAACACAGCTGGTGGGCGTGATGGGCCTGTAATTGCCAGGGTCCTTAAGGTCCTTGCCGGGTTTCAGGAAGAGGACAACGCAGGCCATCTCCAAGGATGGGTGAAAAAAACCCGTCGTCCAGATCCAGTTGTAAACCTTCAGGAGGGTCCGCAGACATACTTCCGGAAGGTGCCTCAGAAGGACATAATGTACCTCGTCCGAGCCTGCCGAAGTCTTGCCGCAAGACTTCAAGGCGCTCTTCAGCTCCGGGAAAGAAAACGGCAGGTTGTAGACTTCCTCGTTACGGGACTCAAAACTCAAAGGCACTCTCTCCTGATGCCGCTTCATGTTCAAAACTGCCTGCGTTTTTGTTTCCGCCGATGAGTTTACCCTCAAGGTGGCGGCCAGCAGATTAGCCACTGCCTCCCAGTTGGTGACCAAAGTGTCCCTCGAGCGCAAATGGTTGATTGACATGGAGGTGCCCTGCCCCTTGACCTTCACAATCACCCTCCAGACCTTCTTGCTGGAGGTCCTGCTGTTCAGCTTGGAGCAAAAGCGCTTCCACGCCTCACGCCTTTTGGACTTGAAGATGAAGCGGGACTTGGCCCGCAGTTTCTGGTG
Source organism: Stramonita haemastoma (assembly GCA_030674155.1). NCBI lineage: Eukaryota > Metazoa > Mollusca > Gastropoda > Neogastropoda > Muricidae > Stramonita > Stramonita haemastoma. The sequence continues at coordinate 16,982,008 of CM060349.1, forward strand.
GGCCAAAACTGCCGCCGGACACGGTTGCTGCCTGACCTGACGCTGCGCCTTTTCGCATTCCTTCCTGACTGCCCTGCATTTCTCGTTGAACCAGGGCACCCTGGGCGCCCCCGGTTGACCGCTGGTCCTGGGAACCAACCGCCTTGCAGCCTGAACCACGCACGACGTCAGTGCCTCCGCCGGATCTTCCGCAGATAATACAGCCTCCTCGTCCATCCCAGAAACAAGGTCGGCCCTGAAGGCATCCCAGTTAGCCCTCCTGACGTCGAACCTCTGCGTACGGGCTTCCTCTGCTGCCCCACTCCATGCCAAGACCACCAGAAAATGGTTGCTGCCGTGCAGATTGTCACGCACTTCCCACCGAAAGTCCAAGACCAACGAGGGATCGCAGACTGACAGATCCAGATATGACAGCGTACCGTTTGAGGAATGCAAATAAGTAGGAACCCTGGCGTTCAGCACGCACAGGTCCTGCTCCAGAAACACCTCCTCAAGGAAGAGGCCCCTTGCGGACGACTTTTTGCTTCCTTAAAGGGGGGAATGCCTGTTGAAGTCCCCCAGCAACAGGAAGGGGGAGGCAACTGCTGAACCAACGACACCAAGTCCGCCTTCCTCACCGCCACCGACGGAGACAGGTAGATGCTGCAGATCACGACTGTCTTGTGCAGTGTGACCCTAGCGGCCACCGCCTGGAGAGGAGTGTCAAGGACCACACAGCTGTACAAGAAGGAATTTCGGACTAGCAAGCTCACCCCCCGGAGGTTCCATGCTTGGTGGGCTTGGCCCTTTCATGGATGGAGCTATAACCAGACAAATTAAAATCTATTTCCTCCCTGAAAAGCGTCTCCTGGAGTGCGACCACGTCCGGTCTCTGGTTCCAGCAGAGAAGCTGCAGCTCCTTCCTGTTGGATGCTGACTGCGAACGTTCCACTGTAAAATATTAGTCATAAAACGCTACTCTTGTCACTCCATCTCCAATATATCCTCAGAAAGCATAGAGAACCAATTTTCGTGCAAAAAGTCTTTCTCGGCTTTCTTCGGCCTGTCTGAGAGATACCTGACCCCTTTTTTCTTGGGGGGCGACTTTTGCTCCCCTGCCACCACCACCACCACCTCAGCACCTCTACAGGCACTGAAGGGGACCGTTCTCCAGACCTTGACTGGTTTTGGGGGAAGGGCCAGTTTTTCTTTGGATCTGGGGGTCAGCAGTTTGGACCCCCGGACGGGAGCTGGCATTTTCTATGCACCAACAGGGCGCACAGGAGTGGGTTTTAGGCCCCCGCCAGAGGCCTTCTTCACTGGGGTAGGCGCGTGGTCAGTGGTGCTCAGTCGGCTGGGCCCAGCCATTCCAGAGCCAAAGTCCGTCTGACAGGTCACTGAAACACACGACCTCTTGAACCTAGCTGCGTATGACTGAGTGCTGCCGTTGCTGTTACTTCCCTGCACGATCTTTCTGGCTTAAAAAAAGGACACCCTTTTTTTCCACTTTAACCCGCTGGATCTCCATTTCAAACACCCAAGTGGGGCACAGCTTGGACGAGGAGGAGTGGGCACCTCTGCAGTTCACACACAGAGCGGGGTCCTGACATTCCCTATCGTGTACCACCTTCGCACAGATGCCACCTTGATGTTCTGAGGTAGCACGGTCGTACAGAATGTCATGAAGAAGGTGTTTGTGGGGACCTTGTGCCCCCCTTTTCCTGATCTGCACTCGATACACGTCAACGACTCCCTGAGAAGCCAACTCGGCCTTGATCTCTGCCTCAGACAACCCCTGCAGGTGCCTGCACCTGACGACCCCTTTGCTGCTGTTCAGGGCCTTGTGGGCGGTCACCCTCACAGGGCACATCACCAGCTTGTTACACTTCAGGAGTGTCTGGGACTGCTTTTTGGTTCTGCATTCCAGGAGCAGTGTGCCATTCCTCAACTTTTTTACAGTGCTCAGCTCCCCCGCAACACCCTTTAGGCCCTTGGCCACTGCAAACGGACTCAGCTTTGACAGAGGATGCTCCTCCTCCACCCCCTCAACCACCAACCAGCTCGGCCAAAATCCACCCTTCTCTCTCACTTCCGTCTCCGACTTGCTGGACAAGTCGCCGGCAGAATCCGATTCCCTCATTCCTCTCTTTTTTTTTATTGTTTGTTTTTTTGACATAGAGCGTAGGCTCAATGAGGGCAGAACTATTCAGTCACCTTGGCAGAGCTGCCTTACCAAGGAAGAGGCTAAACTTACCCGTATGGAAAGCCCCCGCACGATTCCATACGGGGCTTGTTAACGGCTAGAGTAACCTACAGCCATCCATCCCCTGGCCACGTCGCTCCAGCGTGGGATTACGGGTTGCTTACGGCAACCACTCAGCGGCAGAGAAATGAGAGCTGGACAAAGAAGGCTTGATGGGGAGCTGGTGATAGATTTAAAGATCCCATTAACAGAAGAGGACAGTCCACAGAGAAAGGGTGGGTGAAAATGGAGATGGGTGGGACATGACGATGGAGATGTAACGAGAAATTCAGTGATCAAGAGTTTCTGGAAAAAAGGCAGGTGAATGAACCCAGAAGGCAGAAAACAGACGGAGAAGACTGACAGGTAGGAAAGAGACAAGGCAGAGGCAAAGAGAGGGACAGAATAGAGGGAATTCCTAGCACAGAACCTTCAGAAGGTGGGGATACTATTTATACTGAAAGGCCCCCAGTATCCCCACGGGGGGGCCGGATGGAGAGGACATTTAAAAAAAACAGAAGGAAAAAATAACACTACTGCCGATGGGTTTACAATAGGCAATTCAAATTTTGGGAGGTTAAATGGGGCAAAGTAGAAGTATGCAAATAAATCTAGAATCACTCTGCTGCTAAGCAAGTGGATCCATCAATCAAGGGCTCAGAATCTGAGCTTTCTGGCTGGGGATGGTGTCCCTAGTGTTTATGATTCTTAAAGTTATAACTTCATCTATTTTTCGTTGAAGAGTAAACAATTTTTGGTCACTTATTGGGATAATTAAAAAAACTTTTGTTTGCACCAACTACTCCTGTATCCCATACTGTGCAGTTAATAAAGGTTTAGCTAAGCGACAGATTAGGTTTAGCAAAATAATGACTGGAATATTTTTTAGCTGTAATAAGTCTTTTGAAGATATGCTCTTATGCAATTATAGTTTGTTTTTCTTTCCAAAATCATTGGTAATTATATTGTTATTATCAATTATCAAATGTAAAAAGGGTACACTGATGCCGACTTTGGCACACCTTAAAAAATGTGAGGAGATGTGACAGTTAACAAAGATTCCTTAAGGTATCAAAACTTTCCTGGCACATGTGTGCATGCGCACACACATTCACTCACTCACTCACTCACTCACACACACACACACACACACACACACACACACACACACACACACACACACACACACACACGCACGCATGTACGCATGCACGAATGCACACACACACACACACACACACACACACACACACACACACACACACACATTCACTTACTACAGTGCCCCCCTCCACAGATATATTCTCTTCTGCAGACGAGTGACTGGCCTCCTTCGGTGCAAGGTGCTTCAGGTGAAAGTACTGTAATCAACATGAGCACTCAAATACACTTCTGCTGGGCATCACTCGCTTAGACAGTAGGGGTAAAATAACTTGGGCAACAAATATCCACAAGTGTTTAGGTAGTTATGGGGTTTTACATATATGGAACAATCAGATAATGGGTTGCATCAAAAGTATTTCAATTAATTTTAAGCAGCTCATACGAGATTGTAGGTGGCAAGAATAGATGGGCCAGTCATAACGAGAATAGCGACCGATTTTCATTATATAAGTTATTGAAAATGAATAACCTCATAGAACCATATGCTGAAATAGATATAACCAAGTTTATTAGATGTGCGCTAACTAAATTAACATTTGGTTTGTCTGATATAACACTTCACAGCCAAAGATATAGGAAAGGAGAGAAAAATTTGATTTTCCATTTCTGTAGAATTGATATAGAAGATGAAGTCCATTTCGTTTGTTCTTGTCCAGTGCTGGATGACTTAAGTAGATCATATATTCCTGAGAAGTAAAATTGAAAACAAGCTTACTTTAGAATGGTTTTGCTCCTGTCTTCTAAAAATGAAAATGTTTTGAAAAATCTTGCGATATATATCAATAAATCTTTGAAAAGAAAAAGTCTTTTGATCTCATAACACAGAAAACACTGCAACTGTATTCGTACTTGTTGCATTCTGTTTAGTTGCTTGAATTACCTTTATGCTGCTCTCTTCTCTCTCCTCTCTCTCCTCTCTCTCTCTCTCTCTCTCTCTCTCTCTCTCTCCTCTCTCCTCTCTCTCTCTCTCTCTCTGAACACTTCCAACAGTTGAAATGTAAACAGCTGTTGACAGAAGTTCAGGACTTAAATGTTAATATTGCATTCCTATGCCTTTGTCTGAATTTGTCAAGTGACTGGAAGACACCATGCCAGAAGTGGCTTTAAGTTTCAGGGCCATGTGTGGCTGCTTTGTAGCCCACCTTCATGGCATTAATATCTCAATGTGCAATGCTAGAGAAAATCATTGTACATTCCAACATTGAAGTTGGGCAGGCTGCATGACGGTGTTACTGTGGGTTTGTTCCTCGCCTATTTGTACCTCCAATCCAATCCAGTTATGGTGCTTATAGCCCCGCTGACCACATAGACCATATCAGGGCTATCACCTTATCACATTTTAAAACTCATATTAAAAGTGTGCGACTATGTACAGTTTAAAACGAGGTATAAAACCAACTCAACCATCCTTGCTTGTATCGATGTCCCAGTTGACCTTAAGGGTCAGCCCAGGACGGCCCCCGCATCGTGGGAAAACCTACATCGATCACAATTAAAACAAGATAAAACCAAAATCGGGTTCCTTAAAACAACCTTGTCCTTATAGACCAACCATACCACTTTCGCTCATATCAGACGAAAAAAGCTGGATTCTCTCAGAAAGTTAAAAATGGTGTCCGGTGGAACATCCCGAAAGAGGATCTTTAGGGAGTCCGCGGTAAAATGCTTGTGCCTAATATCCTGAACATCCCGACACTCCAAGAGCAGATGCCTGACGGTCACCCGCAAGTCGCAAGTCACGCACCATGGGGTTCCCTCGCCTTTCAGCAAGTGAACGTGAGTGATGTGAGAATGACCCGTGTGTATCCTGGTGAGCACTGTTGCCTCCCTTTGGTTTTTCACACCCAGAGGGAAAACCTCTTTCAGGTTGGGACGGATACGAAAAAGCTTGTTGTCCGTCTGAGCATTCCACTCCTCCTGCCAGAGGGAATGCACGTATTGCTCGCTCCTAGGTTTCAAATCCGTGAACGGCACCGTGGACCCGGAAACTTCCTGCTCCGTGGCGCGCCTGGCGAGTTGGTCGACCGTCTCATTGCCCCGAATGCCCGCGTGCCCCGGGACCCACACCAAAACCACGTCACACCCGTCCCGTCTCAAGGAAGTATGCAGCTCATAGAACTCCTAAAGCCTAGGGTGGTTTACGTTCTTGCAAGCGATAGCCTCCAGAGCAGAGAGCGAGTCTGTACAGACCAAGAAGTCTTTCCTTCCCGATCACCTGATCAGTCGCAGGGACAAGACCAGAGCGCTCAGTTCGCCCATGTACACCAAGGCATCCAAAGGCAGGCACTCCGAAAGCGCCAACTCCTTGATGGCAGGACAATAGGCGGCGCAGGCCACCCCCTCCTCTGACTTGGACCCGTCCATAAAAACCCTGGTGTAGGACGGATACGACACACAGAGCTCTCGAAAGAAGGCCCCGTATGCCGTGGAGCTGGTGACCTCTTTCCTATGAGTGGCCAGATCGAAACAAACCACCGGGGTCTCCATCGTCCACATCGGCTTCTCTGGGTATTTAGGCAGGTCACAAATAACCCCCAGATCGATGCCCGCCTCCCAGAGATGGGGAAGGATCCAAATGCCAAGAGGCGGGGTGGCAGAAGGCGGTTTGTCAAACTTGGCCTGAAACCGGGGATTCATGACACAATCGTACGCCGGGTTGTTGTAATCTGAATACAGTTTGAGGTAATAATTCAAAGTCAGTTTCAGACAGCGGTTTTTTAATGAAGGCTCTCCCGCTTCTGCATGCAAACTGGACACCGGCATTGTCCTGAAGGCTCAGAGACAGATCCGGAGCCCCTGGTGGTGGACGGGGTCCAGAGTTTTCAGGTATGAAGGCCTCGCTGAGCCGTACACCTGGCATCTGTAGTCCAGCTTGGAGCATACCAGCACCCTGTAAATGTACAGCAGTGTTCTCCTGTCTGCTCCCCAGTCAGTATGGGTGATCACCCGCAGGAGGTTCAGGGCTCTCTGACACGACGCTTTCAGCTGTTGAATGTGGCTCCTGAAATTGAGCTTCCGGTTAAAAACAATGCCCAAGAATTTGGCCTCCGCCACAGCCGGGATAGTGGATTTTCCCAAGCGGATGACGGGATCCGGGAAGTGCTCTCTGGACTTGTTTGTGAAGTGAATACACTTCGTTTTGGTGACCGAAAACTTGAACCCGTTATCTTGTGCCCATTCCTGAACCTTGTTCACGCAGAGCTGTATCTGCCTCTGAACTCCCGCAAACGTACTGCTCGTAGCGTACAAAGCAAAATCGTCAACGAACAGCGAACACTCCACCCCCTTGATGGACCGACCTGACGATGTCGTTGATCTTGATGCTGAAGAGAGCCAGGGAAAGGATGCTCCCTTGAGGAACCCCCATCTCCTGCTCGAAGATTTCCAAGAGCGTGGAGCCCATCCTCACCTGGAACCGTTTCTTGGCCAAAAAATTCTGCAAAAACAATGGCAACAGACCCCGAAATCCCAAGTCCCGCAGGTCCGACATGATG
>CM060349.1:16996386-17063886 GCA_030674155.1 Stramonita haemastoma
TACGCATCTCTTCGTTGCTTATGTGGTCTTTGTAGGAGATGCCAAGGAGTCTCTGGAAGCATCTCATCTCTACCGCCGATACTCTCCTCTCCAAATCAGGAGTCAGAATCCACGATTCACAGGCATAATAGGAATATGGATATGACAAGGGAGCGCATTAGTCTGATCTTGGAGTAGTGTGAGAAATTTTTATCTTTCTAGATGGTGTTCAGTTAGCAATAATAGTGTCGGTTAATTGAAAATTGTATGCAATTTATATCTTCAATACTCTCTCTCTCTCTCTCTCTCTCTCTCTCTCTCTCTCTCTCTGAAAATGTCACCTTTAATCTATTATTTTTACCATAATATGGAGAATTGTTTATTCTGATTTTATATTCTCTTTCTTAATAATTGTGTATGTCGTATGAAATAGATTTTTGTGAGCCTTTCATGTAATGATCCCTGCTTGTGAGCCCAATTACTATGTCCAACATAATTATGGTATGATTATGTATTTTTGTGTGTGACTACAATCATAAGATTGGTTTTGGAATTAGAGTATATAATATGTCCCAAACTACTCTCACTCTGTCTCTCTCTCAGTGGATACATTCCTCTTGTGTTCAGTGATACAATTTTAGTCAAAATTTAGGGCACATATTTCTCTTAGCATGAAGCCTATTAATGACATGCACAAGAACCTGTGTGTGTGTGTGTGTGTGTGTGTGTGTGTGTGTGTGTGTGTGGTGTGTGTGTGTGTGTGTGTGTATGAATCATATGCATTTGTTTGGGTGTGGGGTGGGTGTGTGTGTGTGTGTGTGTGTGTGTGTGTGTGTGTGTGTGAATTATATGCATTCTTTTAAAATCTGGGACATTATGTTTATGTAACTTGTTCCTGGTTAGTGGTAGTACTTCCCCAAAATGAGGATATTGGTTAAGTTTTTTTCATTTTGTTTTTTCCCCTCTATTACCAAAATACTATGATCTATAGGCCTATGACTATTTTGTTGACAGATGATGGTGAATGATGTTTTCAATTGCTAACGTGTTATGTTTATTTACTATTTACTTATTATCAGTTTTTCTTGTTTTATTTTCTTTTGTTTTCTATATAATGATCACTTGATTGTTTATTTCTAGTTTCTAGTTCTCTGCGTTTGTGCTTTTGTTATTCTATTATTATCTTCTGTCCTTACATCTTGTCTTCTGTTTATTACTGTTCTTGTTGTCTTGTTTTTGTTATTTGGTTTATTATTATTGTTAGTTAGAGGTTGGTTGGTTGGTTGGTTTTTTTAGTTTGATGTAATCCCTGATTAGGGCGGGGACTGGATGTAAAATAGCACATAAGTGCTTATTCGTTATCCTTGGAATAAAAGAATTTGCCTTGCCTTGCTTTGCCTTGCCACCTGGTCTGTGTGTGTGTGTGTGTGTGTGTGTGTGTGTGTGTGTGTGTGTGTGTGTGTGTGTGTGTAATTTGCTATTGATAGTTTTTTTTTATAATGAAGATATTGGTTAAGTTTTTTATGCTATTTATCAAAATATTATGATTTATATGACGTATTTTTGATAGATAAGTGGTGGATTGGTGTTTTTCAATTGTTGAACTCGTTATGTTTTCTTGTTTGCTACTACGTCTTTTTTTTTAATCATAATCATCATTTGATTGTTGATTGCTCATTTCAGTTCTCTCTGTGAGTGCTTCCTGCTTTTGTATTATTATCTTCGCGTGCGTGCGTGTGTGTGTGTGTGTGTTTGTGCGCGCATGCGCGCGCGCGTTTTGTTTGGTGTTTTTTTTTCCATCTCTTCATAATATTGTCTTCATGTTGTTTTTTTTGTTTGATTTTTTTGTTGTCTTCTGTTTCTTTGATTGGTGTGGTTTTATTTAGATAGAGGTTGGGTTTTTTTTTAAATTGTTATCTCTAATAAGGGCGGGGACTGGATGTAAAAAAAACATTGATTGATTGATCTCTCCAAATTAACTTTTTTTCCTTTAATTAAAAAAAATCTTTTTCTTTTATTTTATATGGTCATATATTGTTTTTTCTCGTTTCTTTGATTTGGTTTTTTTTGTGTTGCTGCATGGGGTTTTGTTGTTGTTTTGGTTTTGATTTGGGGGGGGGGTTGTTTGTTGTTGTTCTTGTTTGTTTTTGGTTGTTGCTGTTTGTTTGTTTTTTTCGGGGGGGGGGGGGGGGGGGTATTTGTTTTGCTTTCACGCCTTTTTTAAAAAACTATGAATGGTTATTGTTGCTGTTTTTTCTATTGTTTGTTTGGTTGCCTTATTGTGTGGATATGTGGGATATTGAATCTATTCTATTATTTTGATGTGTCTGTATTGATTTATTTTATTGTCATATCATGATGTATCCCTAAGTGCTTAGGATATCCCTAATTGATGTAAAAAAGCACATGGGTGCTTATTCATTATCCTCAAAATAAAAGAATTTGATTTGATTTGATTTGATTTGATTTGATTTGATTTGATTTGCTCTCTCTCTCTCTCTCTCTCTCTCTCTCTCTCTCTCTCTCTCTCTCTCTCTCTCTCTCTCTCTCTCTCTCAGCTTGTTATTTTAGTGCTGGTTTTGTCCCCTCATTTTCTGGTTTTCCCTACATAGGCTATCTGTTACACCTTTTAAACTTTTTAAACTCACGTGCTTAAATATGTCTTAAAAATATACTATGTTTGAGCGTTACATGATAATGTTGCTGATGTTTTAAAATGGTTGTTTGCTGTTAGTTTATCTTGTTATTTTTTTCCCTTTTCTTCATAATATTAGGTACCGGCAGCCAAAAACTTCATTGGGGAAAATGTTTAAAACAATGGTTTTTCTTAAAAATACAAGAATAACAAAAAAGTAAGGCTCTAGCTCATTTTGTTCCAGAGATATTGCTATTCCAAAATGGCATTTTTCGTTCAGTCATTCTGATTGAAAAAAGGAGCATGTTTGCCATGACATCCAATCCAATGATGGTGCTTATAGCCCCGCTGACCACATAGGCCATATCAGGGCTATCACCTCGTCACATTTTAAAACTCGTATTAAAAGTGTGCGACTATGTACAGTTTAAAACGAGGTATAAAACCAAGTCAACTGTCCTTGCTTGCATGATGCCCCAGTCGACGATAAGGGTCAGCCCAGGATGACCCCCGCGTCGTGGGAAAACCCACATCGATCACACTTAAAATGAGATAAAACCCAAACCGGGTTCCTTACAACAACTTTGTCCTTAGAGACCAACCATACCACTTTCGCTCATATCAGACAAAAAAAGCCGGATTCTCTCAGGAAGATAAAAAAGGTGTCCAGTGGAACATCCCGAAAGAGGATCTTTAGGGAGTCCACGGTAAAATGCTTGTGCCAAATATCCTGAACATCCCGCCACTCCAGGAGCAGATGCCTGACGGTCACCCGCACGTCGCAAGTCACGCATCATGTGGTTCCCTCGCCTTTCAGCAAGTGAACCTGAGTGATGTCAGAATCCAATCCAATCCAATAATGGTGCTTTTAGCCCCACCGACCACATAGGCCATATCAGGGCTATCGCCTCGTCACATTTTAAAACTCGTATTAAAAGTGTGCAACTATGTACAGCTTAAAACGAGGTATCAAACCAACTCAACCATCCTTGCCTGTATCGACGTCCCGATCGACCATAAGGGTCAGCCCAGGATAGCCCTGCGTCGTGGGAAAACCCACATCGATCACACTTAAAATGAGATAAAACCCAAACCGGGTTCCTTACAACAACTTTGTCCTTAGAGACCAACCATACCACTTTCGCTCATATCAGACAAAAAAAGCCGGATTCTCTCAGGAAGATAAAAAAGGTGTCCAGTGGAACATCCCGAAAGAGGATCTTTAGGGAGTCCACGGTAAAATGCTTGTGCCAAATATCCTGAACATCCCGCCACTCCAGGAGCAGATGCCTGACGGTCACCCGCACGTCGCAAGTCACGCATCATGTGGTTCCCTCGCCTTTCAGCAAGTGAACCTGAGTGATGTCAGAATCCAATCCAATCCAATAATGGTGCTTTTAGCCCCACCGACCACATAGGCCATATCAGGGCTATCGCCTCGTCACATTTTAAAACTCGTATTAAAAGTGTGCAACTATGTATAGCTTAAAACGAGGTATCAAACCAACTCAACCATCCTTGCCTGTATCGACGTCCCGATCGACCATAAGGGTCAGCCCAGGATAGCCCCGCGTTGTGGGAAAACCCACATCGATCACACTTAAAACGAGATAAAACCAAAACCGGTTTCCTTACAACAACTTTGTCCTTAGAGACCAACCATACCACTTTCGCTCATATCAGAGGAAAACATCCGGATTCTCTCAGGATGTTAAAAATGGTGTCCGGCGGAACATCCCGAAAGAGGATCTTTAGGGAGTCCGCGGTAAAATGCTTGTGCCTAATATCCTGAACATCCCGCCACTCCAGGAGCAGATCCTGACGGTCACCCGCACGTCGCAAGTCACGCACCACGGGTTCCCTCGCCTTTCAGCAAGTGAACGTGAGTGATGTGAGAATGACCCGTGTGTATCCTGGTGAGCACTGTCGCCTCCCTTCGGTTTTTCACACCCAGAGGGAAAACCTCTTTCAGGTTGGGACGGATCCAAAAAAGCTTGTTGTCCGTCTGAGCGTTCCACTCCTCCTGCCAGAGGGAATGCACGTATTGCTCGCTCCTAGGTTTCAGATCTGTGAACGGCACCGTGGACCCGGAAACCTCCTGCTCCATGGCGCACCTGGCAAGTCGGTAAACCGTCTCGTTGCCCCGAATGCCCGCATGCCCTGGGACCCACACCAAAACCACATCACACCCGTCCCGTCTCAAGGAAGTATGCAGCTCGTAGAACCCCTGAAACCTAGGGTGGTTCACGTTCCTGCAAGCGATAGCCTCCAGAGCAGAGAGCGAGTCCATACAGACCAAGAAGTCTTTCCTTCCCGATCGCCTGATCAGTCGCAGGGACAAGACCAGAGCGCTCAGTTTGGTCATGTACACCGAGGCATCCAAAGACAGGCGCTCTGAAAGCGCCAACTCCCTGATGGCGGGACAATAGGCGGTGCAGGCCACCCCCTCCTCTGACCTGGACCCGTCCGTGAAAACCTCGGTGCAGGATGGATACGATGCACAGGGCTCATGGAAAAAGACCCCGTATGCCGTGGAGCTGGTGACGTCTTTCCTGAGAGCGGCCAGATTGAAACATACCACCGGGGTCTCCACCATCCACATTGGCATCTCTGGAACCTTGGGAAGGTCACAGAAAACCCCCAAATCAATGCCTGCCTCCCGGAGATGGGGAAGGATCCGAATGCCCAGAGGCAGGGCGGCAGAAGGCAATTTCTCAAACTTGGCCTGAAACTGGGGGTTCATGACACAATCGTAAGCCAGGTTGTATTCTGAATAAAGTTTCACATAGTAGTTCAAAGTCAGTTTCAGACGGCGTTCTTTTAGTGAAGGCTCTCCCGCTTCCGCGTACAGGCTATACACTGGTGTCATTCGGAACGCTCCGAAACAGATCCGGAGCCCCTGGTGGTGGACGGGGTCCAGAGTTTTCAGGTATGAAGGCCTCGCCAAGCCATACACCTGACATTTGTAGTCCAGCTTGGAGCACATCAGCGCCCTGTAGACGTGCAGCAGTGTTCTCCTATCCGCTCCCCAGTCAGTATGGGCGATCACCCGCAGGAGGTTGAGGGTTCTCTGACACGACGCTTTCAGATGTTGAATGTGGCTCCTGAAATTGAGCTTCCGGTCGAAAACAATGCCCAAGAATTTGGCCTCCGCCACCGCCGGGATGGTGGATTTTCCCAAGTGGATGACGGGGTCCAGGAAGTGCTCTCTGGACTTGTTCGTGAAGTGAATGCACTTCGTTTTGGCGACCGAAAACTTGAACCCATTGTCCTGCGCCCAATCCTGAACCCTGTTCATGCAGAGCTGTATCTGCCTCTGAACCCCTGCAAATGTACTGCCCGTAGCGTACAAAGCAAAATCAACCACAAACAGCGAACACTCCACCCACTGATGTACCGACCTGACGATGTCGTTGATCTTGACGCTGAAGAGAGCCGGGGAAATGATGCTCCCCTGAGGAACCCCCATCTCCTGCTCGAAGATCTCCGAGAGCATAGAGCCCACCCTCACCTGGAACCGTCTCTTGGCCAAAAAATTCTGCAGGAACAACGGCAACCGACCTCAAATCCCCAAGTCCCGCAGGTTCGACCTGATGCCGTACCTCCAGGTGGTGTCGTAAGCCTTCTCCACATCAAAGAAAATGGCCACCATATGCCGCCCATTGACAAAGATGTTCCTGACTGTCGTCTTGAGGCAGACCAGGTGGTCCACTGTGCAATGATTCTTGCAGAAACCACACTGCTCCCTGGCCAGATGGCCCTTCACCTCCAGATGCCACACCAGGTGGCTGTTAACCATTTTCTCCATCACCTTACAAACGCAGCTGGTGAGCACGATCGGCCTGTAATTGCCAGGGTCCTTAGGGTCCTTGCCAGATTTCGGGATAGGGACAACACAGGCCATCTCCCAGGACGGGGGAAAAAACCCCGTCATCCAGATCCGGTTGTAAACCTTCAGGAGGGTCTGCAGGCATACCTCCGGAAGGTGCCTCAGAAGGCCATAATGTACCTTGTCTGGGCCCGCCGAAGTCTCGCCACAACACTGCAAGGCGCTCTTCAGCTCCTGGAAAGAAAACGGCAGGTCGTAATCTTCCTCGTTGCTGGACGCAAAACTCAAAGGCACTCTCTCCCGACGCAGCTTCGTGTTCAAGAACTCGTGGGTTTTCGTTTCCGCCAACGAATTTGCCCTCAAGGTGGCAGCCAGCAGATTAGCCACCACCTCCCTGTCCCCGAGCACAAATGATTGATCGACGTGGAGGCGCCCTGCCCCTTGATCTTCGCAATCACCCTCCAGACCATCTTGCTGGAGGTCCTGCTGTTCAGCTTGGAGCAAAAGTGCCTCCACGCCTCACGCCTGCTGGACTTGAAGACGAAGCGAGACTTGGCCTGCAGTTTCTGGTGGGCCGATACCGCCACCAGAGACGGTTGCTTCCTGACCCGATGCTGCGCCTTTTTGCGTTCCTTCCTGACCGCCCTGCATTTCTCATCAAACCAGGGCACCCTGGGCGGCCCTGATTGACCGCTGGTCTTGGGAACCAACCGCCTTGCAGCCTGAACCATGCACGACGTCAGTACCTCCGCCAGATCTTCCGCAGACAAGACAGCCTCCTCGTCCATCCTGGAAACAAAGTCGGCCCTGAAGGCTTCCCAGTTGGCCCTCCTGACGTCGAACCTCAGCGTACTGGCTTCCTCTGCTGCCCCACTCCGCGCCAAGACCACCGGAAAATGATCACTGCCATGCAGATTGTCATGCACTTCTCACCGAAACTCCAAGACCAACGAGGGATCGCAGACTGACAGATCCAGACATGACAGCATACTGTTTGAGGAATGCAGATAAGTGGGAACGTTGCCATGACATAGCTTTCTAGTAAATCATAGTAGACAGATTGCAATCATAGATTTTAATTCTCTACAACATACACTATACAAACAAACAAGATTAAGCATCAATCTGTTCAATCAATGGCACAGCAAGGCAATGAAATTGACAAAAAACCCATTTTGTCAATGTTGGAAATTGCATAATCTGCCATTTTTGCTATCTTGTAGCACAAAAACAAGACCAGAGAATTGTTTAAAACTCATGTACTCTGAATACCTATAGCTTGATAAAGGAACTAATTTTTTTTGTTAATGTAAGATAGTAGCATTAGGAGTTATGCAACTCTAAAATATGACACAAAGCCCAATTTGGATGATGGAAAAAGCTGGTCTACTCTACTGTACCAACTTAAAATGTACGTAACTTCCTCATTTCTCAATGGATTTACATGAAATTTTGTACATGGATCAAGCAATCAAACAGCTACATTCAAATTATAAACAAAAGACTCTGATTTAATGCAGAAGAATTTCAAAACAAATAATGTCCTAATTTGATTGACAGAATAAGCAAACTTACTGTGCCTACCAACCTAAAATAAACATAACTTCCACGTTTTGAAATTGTGTATGTAATTCAAGTACTAAAAAAGCAATCCATACATTTATGACAAAAGAATAGGGATACATAAGAAAGATTTCTGATACTAAAATAACCTGCATCAACAGAATGTGAACCACAATTTTTTTTAGATTATATCTGCAAAGAACAGTATCCTAATATCATAGCTGTGGTACAGCAATACAAAACTTTCAAATAACTAGATACCTGTACTGACTCGTCACCTCCACCCCTCTAGTGCTTCCCCAACTGACCCAGTTCTGCCACTACCCTCTACACCCACCTCACAACTCAAACTCTTCTCTGTTCTCCCACAGTCCACATCTCCACCATTGCCTTCATCTTCGTCCTCTCTCTGCTGCCCTAACTCACCACTTTCTTCATCCTCTCTGTCTCCCTCAAACCTCCTGCATATTTGTTTGCACAATGTACAGTCTATCTGCCCAGATGGAAAGGCAGATTTTCTTTCTGATTTTCTTTCTGAACAAAACATCGATCTCACTTTTCTCACAGAAACCTGGTTAAAACCGCAAGACCACGAGCCTAAAATGCAACAACTGATGCCGCCTGGCTATAAGACTCTTTCCTTCTCCCGACTCTCCCGTGGAGGTGGCATCGCTGTCATCTACAAAGACTCTCTGCATCCCGCGCTTTCTTTCTGCCACTCTCTTCCTTTCTCACCTGAATCTTTCGAAGTCTGTGAACTCAACCTTAGCTTACCCGGCTATTCTATTACTTTCTGCTGTCTGTACCGTCCACCTCCTAGTCGTAAGAACAATCTAACACCTTCAGTTTTCCATAATGAGTTTCAGTCCCTCCTTGATCATTACAGCCTCTCTCCCAAGAAACTCATCATTCTCGGTGACTTTAACTTCCATTTCGACAACCAGTCTTCTCCTGATGTCAAGCGTCTTTCTCTTTCCCTGTCTAACCACTCTCTTTCCCAGCTTGTAAATGAACCAACACACAGATCAGGCCACATCTTAGACTGGCTCATTACCGATGCCTCACTAGACCTCATCACATCTATATCCGTCACTAACGAACTTCTTTCTGACCATTCTGCCAGTCTCTTCTCTCTAAACATCGCTAAGCCTATCAAAAAGAAAAAGTGCTTTACCTGTCGCAATCTCAAGGCCATTGATATTCCAACTTTCTCTTTTCAAGCTGCCGAACGTCTATCAGAAACCCCTGAACATACTGACCCTTCTAAACACTACAATACCGTTTTTAGCCAACTGCTTGATGAGCATGCACCCCCTACTGACCTTTTTCTGCCTGATCGGCCCTGTGCTCCATGGTACACTCACGATATCCTGGTCGCAAAATGCAATCGCCGACAACTAGAGCGGCAGTGGCGAAAGACAAAAACTGAAATAAACAAACAGCTCTTTCGAAAACAAATTAACAAAGTTAAAACCTTAATCCATTCAGCAAAGACAAAATACTATTCTGCTCAAGTTCTTGATGCCACATCTATGAAATCCCTTTTTTCCCTCACCTCAACTCTTCTTGGATCTACAAAGGCAAGCCTTCTTCCTACTGTCCATAGCCACTCTGAACTTCCTGCTATATTTTCTTCTTTCTTCTCTGACAAAGTCCGCAACATTCGTTCCAAACTGGATCAAACTTCTTTCCAACCTGTGCCTCCTGATCCCCAATTTACAGGCACTCCTCTCCTTTTCTTCTGTCCAACAACCGAGAAAGAAATTCAGACAATTCTTAGAGAAATGACCATAAAATCATGCGATCTCGATCCTGTACCTGCTTCCCTTTTCACTCAGTGCATTCCACAGCTTATACCTATGATCACGAAAATAGTAAATTCATCACTTCTTTCAGGAAATTTTCCACCAGCTCTCAAAACCGCTATAGTTACACCTCTACTAAAAAAGCACGACCTCGACCCTTACATTCTAAAGAACTATAGACCTGTTTCTAACCTACCTTTTATCTCAAAAATCCTTGAAAAAGTCATTCTCAGACAACTCAACAGCCATCTTCATTCCAATAGCCTCCTTCCGCCTTTCCAGTCTGCCTATCGCGCCAACCACAGCACCGAAACCACCCTAGTGCACACCTTAAATACGCTTCTCACACGCTTCTGATACAGGAAAAATATCCCTTCTCACTCTTCTCGATCTATCTACAGCTTTTGACACTATAGACCATTCAATTCTTCTCTCTCATCTTCAAAAAACGTTTGGCATCACAGGCACAGCTCTCACTTGGTTTAATTCATACCTTACCGATCGATTCCAAACAGTTGCAGTGAACAAGATTCATTCCAAACCTGTCAAACTGGAATGTGGAGTCCCGCGGGGATCAGTTCTGGGCCCTGTTCTTTTCACTCTATACACTGCTCCACTGTCACATATAATAAACCGTCATCAAATCAACTATTATTTCTATGCCAATGACTCTCAGATTCGAAGCTGTGATACTCCTGAAAATCTACCTTCTCTCTTGATAAATATGTCCTACTGCCTTGAAGATATCCAAAACTGGATGATACAGAATAAGTTACAGCTAAATGCAGATAAAACTGAAGCCATGCTGGTAGGCACCAAACACAAACTTTCTTCCATTACTACAGCTTCAGTAGAATTCGGCAATACTTCAGTCACTCTTTCCACTGCTGTAAAGTATCTAGGGGTTGTAATCGACAACACACTATCCATGCAAAAATTCATCACCCAGACCTGCCAGTCATGCTACTATCAATTAAGACGTATTAGTGCAATTCGAAAGTACCTGTCTACTGATGCAACATCTAAACTCGTCACGTCTCTGATTCTTTCACGTCTGGACTATTGCAATTCTCTTTTGGCTGGTCTGCCAGTATCATCTATCCACTCCCTTCAACATATACAAAACTCCGCAGCTCGACTGGTCCTCAGAAAGAAAAAATCCGAGCACATTACTCCTCTCTTGCAATCTCTCCACTGGCTGCCTGTGCCACAGAGAGTAAACTATAAGATCAGTACTCTCTGTTATAAATGTCTTTACAAAACAGCACCCTCCTACCTCGGTGAATGTCTTTACCCGTACACTCCTTCTCGTTCCCTCCGCTCTGCTGCAGATACCCTGCACTTACAAATACCTAGATTCAATCAATCCACCGTTGGCCGTTGCTCTTTCTCTGTTTCTGGTCCAGTGATCTGGAACAACCTCCCTCTCTCCCTTTGTAAAAAGCCTACCTATGACACATTTAAATCCAGCCTCAAGACACACTTATTTCAAAGCTAAGACTTTCCTATCCCGTTTCATCATCTGCCCCTGCTCTCAACAGCCGAAATATCCACCGCCCTGCCAAAGTGTTTATACTCTATGTGTGTTTATACTCTTGGTGTTGTGTGTGTGTGTTGTGTGTGTGGTGTGTGTGTGTGTGTGTGTGTGTGCATTGACTTCGTTAAAAATTTTAATTGTTGTTGGCTGCATGCGCAAGAATTGGTTGAATGCAAGCGCTTTGATTTGTTTTTGCAAGATATAGCGCTATATAAATTCCATTTATTATTATTATTATTATTATTATTATTATTATTAAAGGAAGGACCACATCAAAGTGAACAGGCAGGAAAAGCACTGAATTTAAATACAAAAATGGTTCTTGCACGGCTTGTATTTCAGGTCCAGATTAATGTCATCTGCCACATTCCAGGTTCTGCCATTTTTAGATTCCATCTGGAAGCCGGTCTCAAAGACATAGCAAAAAAAGAATTTCTTCATGGAGCTGAGATGTGGGCCAGACATATGTGCTGTTTGACAAAACATATTTCTTCATGAAGCTGATGAGGGTAGTGTAGAGGGTAGAGGGACACTTGCTGAAGAGAACCAATGTGTAAGTCATCATCATAACACACGTACCTCCACCATGTCTCCTGTCTTCAGCTGCCACTAATTGATGATTTCGTTTGCAGAAAATTTTTGTCGCCTAAATCCTCTTCCCCCCCCCCCCCCCCCCCCCCCCCCCCCCCCCAAAAAAAAAAAAAATTATTTCAATTGTAATTTTCACTTTTGTGGTAATTATTTTTGTGTGTGTATGTGTGTGTTTGTGTGTGTGTGTGTGTGTGTGTGTGTGTGTGTGTGTGTGTGTGTGTGTGTGTGTGTGTGTGTGTGTGTGTGGTGTGTGTGTGTGTGTGTGTGTGTGTGTGTGTGTGTGTGTGTGTGTGCATGAATGAGAGAGAGACAAGGTAAGGCAAGGCAAGGCAAATTCTTTTATTCGAGGATAATGAGTAAGCACTCGTGTGCTTTTTTACATCCAGTCCCCGCCCTTTTCAGGGATAACATCAAGTTGAAAAGATAACCTATAACTAAACAACAACAATAATAATGATCCAAATACCAAAAGCAAGAGAGAGAGAGCAGTATGAATTTATTTTTATGATTATCATTATCATTATGTTTTCAACTCCATTTAAAGCTCTACTGCCATTAACTGCACAAGCCATAAACCTCAATAAGAAATCACTGAATCAATCTGACTTGTCTGAAGTGTATAGATCTAATTGTTCGTACTTAACTTGAAAATAATATCCACTTTATCTGGAAAAGGGGCTTATCTTCTTTGTGATTAAAGCTGTTTTGTCTATGAATATATGTGAAAGCCTGCTGGGGCTGATAATTTTGCAATCATGAATGGCAAACTCAGTGTCTACCCATCGCAAAGTCTTCCATAAGGGACTTCCAGTTTTGATTTCTGAGCCAGGTGCCAGTACAAAATCGATTATTTCAACAATATTCTTTAAATAAACTTAAAAAAAAAAACCTGCAATTCTTACAAACGCTTAGACCGATCCATACCAATAGTTTTTGTTCTAGATCTCTTTAAAAAAAATCATAACTGAGATAAAACGACTTTGCACAACATGTGTTGTGGGCTTGTAATCCTGGAGCCTGAGCATTTCTTTATTTTGTCATCAAATACGGAGAAATATCCAAAAATACCGTTCGAATCAAGAACCTTATTTCATTTCCTAAGAAATGTTTAGTACTTACAAAGTCTGTCTTTCAATATGGACGTAAGAGGTACTACTTCGCCGATACGACTTTCGGAGATCACGCTGTTCGCCGCCATGGTTCGGGAGTCTTTCGATGTTGCATAACGAGTAATGGGTTCATACTACACCCGGGTCTCTGCTAGGCCTAAGAGCACGCTTTGTATAGCCACGTTTCATGTACGATTGAATTCAGAAAAGAATAAATTTTAACCCCATCGAAAGATGCTATAGTTGCGTGAAATAGATCCAGATATATTTATTCTCAAAGTTTGCCTATTTTTTAGGTGTTTAAACACTAACAAGGGATCATTTTTCATTAAAAAAAATATATATATATTAAATTATTATAAAATATAATATATATAATATTGGCAATAAAGAACAGATTTTGACCTTTCACCTGCCCTAATTTGCATGAAGCGGGACCTGTGTAACCATCTAACGGAGAACGATTCGAGGTTACTGTGTCGTAGCAGTTTGAGCAGGCTGAAATTTTGCGAAGCCCGGTGAGATTTTTCGACCGCTTGACACTTTGTCGGATCGTTACTTCTGTTGTGTTGCATTTATAACCAAAAACAAATGACACAAATCAATAGAGGAAAGATCAATCTTTATTTCCATATCAACAACTTTGTTATTTATGTTCATATATAAGAGCAATTGTCCCTGAAAAGTTTACAATTTAACCCTCCCGGGGAGTTTTCCTGCAAAGCTAAAGACGGGCTGCCCGTACCTAATAATATTGTTTCAAAGAAAAAAAAGAAATGTTTGATATAATTATTTGTATTTCATTTTGGTTGGTCTACTCTCTTCTCAGCTGTCTTCTCTCAATTGTAATCTATTTGATTCACTTACTATAATGTTCGGGCCAGTTACAAATTACACGTTTGGTGAATATATACCCGTCTCTTTTGTTCAAATGATTGTCAATGTATTTAGGGGGGATTCTGTTTTTTCAATGTATATCTGTCCCTTTTTTAAACCATAGGTCTAATTTTATTATTGATGGTGGTGGTTTTAATTTTCTTTTGCTTTATTTGCTGTTGGTTTTGATTTTTTTTTGGGGGGGGGGGGGAGGAGGTGGCAGGTGTTTGGGGGGGGGGTGGCTTTTCCCTTACCAGGGCAAGGGCCGGATGAAAAAAAGTATGTGAATGTTTGCTCTGTTATCCTTGGAAAATAAAGATTATACATTCACTATTCATTTATTCTTCAATTTTGTAGTGGGATATGACTTCACAATTAAAAACTTTAAAACATGAAATTAAACCCAATGTCTTTAGCTTCCACAGGAACAATGCAATCTTAATTGCCTTGATAAATTACCCAGATAGGATTTAGTTCATATTTTTGTGCTATTCTTTGCAGATTAGTTTATCCGATTTTTGAAAGGGCTGTTAGTATTTCCGGTTGTTGGTCGTTAATAGGTGGAGCTGTCGTTCATGTTTGTGTTGCTCTGAATTTACTTGTTTTGCTCCTGAGCCTTTCCTCTTTGCTTGTAGATGTTTTGCATGAGCTTTATTTTTGAATAGAGTGGCATATCTGACACACTGTTGTTAGTTAAAGTAAACTAAATAAACATTCACCAGCAAAATAACTAACCAGCCAACCAATCACCTTTACCCAGAAAGCTGACCCCATCCACCTACCTACCAACAAACCAGCCAACCTACAACCAGTCACCTGTTCCACCAACTAAATGATCCATCCCTATCAAGCAAACAAGCAGCTAATCTGACCTGGCATCCACCTTACCAACAAATCAAAGAGATATGTTAAATGTATCACCTTCTGTGTCACAGCCATAGTAATTGTCACAGGTATATTTACACTTCTGTGGGCAGATGTAGCAGCCAGTTGGAAATCTCCCATATGTCCCTGGTTTGCAGACTGAAAATTGTTACAAGATCAATAAATCAAATTAAATTTAATCAAATTAAATCAAAGTATAATTTTGAGGAGTTACAGAAAAGCAATACAAGTTCTGCTTTTTATAGGAGCTGTTGCTCTTTTGGGGATTAGACTCAGGCACTTATAGGGATAGCCTTGTGGTCAGAACACTGGGCTGGCAATTTGACAATCCAGGTTCGATTTCTGATCGAGGGGACTTTTCCCCTGGAGTTAACATTAGTGCTGACTCCACTCTCCCTAAAAGTCCTTTGGATGAGACTGTAAACGGAGGCCCGTGTGCAAACACACACGCAGAACATCTTGTGCACAAGTTCAATCCTGTTCCGCTTTTCATAAGAGTAGGCCATTGTGTGCTGGTGGAAACAGATGACAATGTTTACAAAACTGCATACACACGGGGACTGGGTGTATAAAAGCACATGGGTGCTTATTCCATTATCCTCAATACAAAAGTGTAAAACATGTAAAAGAATAAATGAATACTTCGTACGTGTGCATATTTTTATAATGAAATATGCTCTCAGCCACTTATATTCTTGTAGGACTATGCACGCATACTATGAAATATGCTTATGTGTACATTCTTTATGCATGAGCACATGCATCCACATGCATACACAAATCAGTGTACTTAATTAATATTTCACATCTATGCACTTTCATTAACATTTGAATAGATAATCACAATAAAAACTTTCAAACTGGAGGAAACACACATTATTGAAATATACTATAAGTACATAATAACAGAATCAACAGAGCAGGAAAAAGAAAGGGGCTCACTTAAACAGATTTCTCAAAAATGGGGCTTCAAGATCTACAACTACTTACAACATATACAAGATGTGTATACATGTTCTTTCCTCAATCGTAGGGCTTGTCTGAGATTCCCTCTTTTAAGTTTACACAAACAACAAAACAATGTACATGCTCTGGCAATCGAAAATTTAGCAATCGGAAAAAAATTACACTTAGCTCTTATGATTACGCTTTCCACAATTACTAATTAATAGCAAGTTAAATACTGCCGTGATTTTCATGTTTAACAATATCATGATTTATACAATCTCACAACCAGCACGGAAATGTAAAATAAACCGTCTGTGATTTCTTTAGATATGGAAATCTCTGAAGTAAGTAAATGTATAAACAGCTCTTTGCTATGGCCCTATTTTGGAAGAAGCTAGTGCCCCATTGAAAATAATGGGTAATGGTAAATAGTCTGGTAGTGAAAGACTCACTGTGGAATTTATTAAAGTGTTGGAATGAAAACAAAACACTATTAACCTGCTCTTTTAATGAATCATTTCAAAAAGAAGAAATGCCAGACACTCGGAGAGAAAAAGTCATGTTATGACATACAGGAAAGGAACCACCATGCAATCAATCAAATACTTGGAGATCAACTCAGATTATAACTTATCAGCAAAATAGTAGTATTAAGACTTAGTAAAGTAATATCAAAACTGATCAACAAAGATCCAATCCAATCCGATCATATAGCCCCGCTGACCAGACCGGCCATATCAGGGCTGTCATCTCGTCACATTTTAAAACTCGTATTAAAACTGTGCCACTATATACACAGGGTGTAAAACCAACTTCACTGTCCTTACTTGTATCGACGCCCTGTCAACCATAAGGGTTGGCCCAGGATGGGCACCACGTTGAGGAAAAATCCAAATTGATCACACATAAAATGAGATAAAACCAAAACCAGATTTCTAAAAGCAACCTTGTCCCTAGAGACCAACTATACCACTTTTACTCATATCTGATGATGATACCCCTTACAAACACTTTTTTATATATCAAATTCTAAGAAGGATGGTGGCAGGATGTTTAAGGTGTTCGCTTGCCAACAAGTAAATCATGAGATCCTGGGTTCGATTCCCAGCCTCGCATAGGAGGCGTAGCCAGAAATAGTGTTTTTGGCATGTAGGCCTGTGCTATAAACACTACAGATAGTACTTTCAGTGTTGCCAAAATGACTATGGTAGTGTTTCTTGCATAGAGTGATTTGGGCCTATCAAACCAGCCGTAGTCCGAAAAATACCTACGACTCTTATGGGAATCGAACCCGCGACCTTCCAGTCCGAAATCCAAGGCGCTAACTACTGCGCCAAGGCGGATGGTAAAAACACATTAAGCTGGCTTTGAGGTCCACTTAGAGTAACTGACACAAATGCTACATCATCTGCACAAATAGCGAAATAGATAATCCCATAGTAACATGAATTATTTGAACCCTTGTTTTCTAGTGAGTTGCTCAATTATTTATGGAGAGAGACAAGGCAAGGCAAAATTCTTTTATTCGAAGATAATAGATAAGCACTCATGTGCTTTTTTACATCCAGTCCCCGCCCTTTTCAGGGATAACATCAAGATAAAAAGATACTAAACAGTAAAACTATAATTATGCAGTACCAAACAACATAAAGGAATAAGGACATTACACATAATAAGATAATAAAAATGCACTCATTCAGAAGACGAAAATCAGAAGCCACAATAAAATGATTTTGATTATAGAAGAAAAAGAAGCGTTACTAGATAAAGAGCAACCAAAGAAACATAATGAAATAAACAACTTAGCAACCAAGAAAAGTCCACCCAAAAATATTTAGCTACAACATTGTTACAACTCATAACAACAAAATGAACTCAGAAGGAACTAAAGATAATACAATGATTATAATGATGACAATAAGAATAATATCAACAATAGTGATAATAGTATGATAATAATACACGTAAAACTCACTCCTACACGTAGGTTACACACACACACACACACACACACACACACACACACACACATACACACAACAACATACATACATACATACATACATACATACATACATACATACATACATATACGCAACTCACTCACGCATGCACGCTCGCAGGCAAATGCACATGCAAATCACACACACACACACACACACACACACACACACACACACACACACACACACTTACTCACACATATTTATAAGCACATATCCGCAGGCGCACATGTACTTGAGGTGGTAGGGTTTTTTTGGCTTTTTTTTCTTAAAAAAAAATTTTTAGTCATAGAAAAAAGAAGAATGATAAAAGTCAATCATATCAGGTGACAATATTATCCTTTCTTTTACATTCATACTTCATATAAAAAAAGAAGAAACAAAAGCAAACAGCAAAGTTAAAACAGAAAAAAACAAGAACAAAACATCAAAAACTTGAAGTACGACCTATCAACAACAACAACAAAAAAGTCATGCAAATCATAATAATTTAATACAAGAGACGACGACAAATAAAAACAATTATCCACACACACACACACACACCACACACACACACACACACACACACACACACACACACACCACCCAAACACACCCACCACACACACACACAAGTTCGCGCAGATATTTATTTATTTATTTATTTATTTATTCTTTTATATCGAGGATAACAGAATAAGCAATCATGTGCTTTTTTTCATCCGGTCCCCGTGTGTATGCATTTTTGTAAATATTGTCATCTGTTCCCACCGGCACACGATGGCCTACTCTTACAAAAAGCGGAACAGGATTTAACGTGTGCACAAGATGTTCTGCATGCGTTCGCACACGGGGCCTCGGTTTAAAGTCTCATCCGAAGGACTTTTGGGGAGAGTGGAGTCAGCACTGATGTTAACTCCAGGAAACAATTTTCCTCGACCGGACTCGAACCCGGGTCGTCAAATTGCCAGCGCAATGTTCTGACCACTAGGCTATCCGTAGAGAGAGAGAGAGAGAGAGAGAGAGAGAGAGAGAGAGAGAGAGAGAGAGAGAGAGAGAGAGAGAGAGAGAGAGAGAGAGAGAGAGAGAGAGAGAATATTACCCCATAGCTGTATTTCACATAAACTCATAGGGAAATACCAAAAGCATTTGATTTTTGGGAATTTTTGCATCTTCAGCATGGTACCTCTCAATACCCTTGTGCAATTGAAAAAATACGCTGAAACAAAGTATAGCCAAATTAATGTACTATTCATTGTGGAAAAAAGTAGTCATACTTGAATAGAAATGTGATGTACATAAAAGTTCAATAGAATCTGCATTGGTACAAGATTAGAGACATATGTGACCCATCTATCACAAAATGAGTTTTACCTGACACCTTTCCTCCTATGAGCCATTTTAGGCATGTGGGGTCATGTTACCGGTTTTGATTTTGGAATTATAAAGTTATCGGTTTTTTGTTTGTTGCCAGGTTCGTTTTCAAACAACAATGAGGGTGAAGAATGGGGAGAAAGGGGAAGATGGATGATCTTGACTTCAGGCATTCCACAACTCAAACCGTATTGATGGAGGCCACGCAGGGGTGTTATGGTAACACGATTTATTGTTTCATTTACCATGAACATAACACCAACACACACCAACACACACACCTGAAACAAATCAGAGAATTCAGGTAAGTTCTACACTATCCACATTTAACAAGGTACATTATTCATGAAAGGCACACATAGCAAATACTATCGTGGTCTAGCCGAATGTAATAGAAAAACTCCTTTCATTACTCACAACAAGATACCAAGTTAATCCTAAGAAACCAATAGAGAGTATACAATTGTAAATCAAATCCAAATATTACAATTAACCAGGAAAACCCTTTCCTCAGTACTCTCATCTGACATTATTCTAATAATGTCCAACAGAACTTAGTCTAGATACTAAGATCTCTCACAACATTGGCTCATATCAAACATAGGGATATTGTAGCATGAGAGAGAGACAGACAGACAGACAGACAGACAGACAGACAGAGACAGAGCAGAGCAGAGCAGAGCAGAGAGACAGAGACAGAGAGATTGAGCAGGCATAATCTAATGTCACAAAATCACATACAAAACAGCTTTGGGCACAAATAACTGACCATACAAATAGTCACACCTGGTTGCTGAAACAACCCTAGTACAATCACTCACTCACTCACTCAGTCCCATGTCCCAAAGGACGTAAGGGGGACACGAGAGAAGACGCAACAGAGATCTTTTTCCATGCTTCACGATCCTGTGTGGCTAGTAGGAGGTGTTGCAGGGGTTGGGCGGTCCAGTCTTTGATGTTGTCAACCCATGATTTCTTTTGGCGGCCTCTTCTTCTCTTGCCCTCGACTGTTCCTTGCAGGATGGTTTTTGCTAGGGTGTTGTGTCTTGTGGTGTGACCAAACCACATCAGCTTTCTCCTCTTTATGGTGGAGAGCAAAGGCTCTTGGGGGCCCACACGCTTTTTGATTTCTTCTTTCACATAGTTATTGGTCTTGTGTTCTTTGTATGATATTTTGAGGAGTCTTCTGTGGCACTTGTTCTCGAATGCTTGGATTCTCCTCTCTAACTCTGCTGTCAGAGTCCATGATTCACAGCCATATAGAAGGATAGATATCACGAGGGATTTGTAAAGGTGGTATTTGGTGCAGAAGCTGATGTTGTTGCTTCTGATGATCTTCTCGAGTCTGACTAGAGCAGATGTTGCTGTTGCAATGCGAGCTTTCACTTCATTGAACAATTATCTCAAGGACCAAGCTAGTCCTTACTTTTAGATAATAGACTAACCAGTCTATTTTCACAGTTTCCAACTCATCTGTTCCAATTAAACTTTGCCATAACAGTTTAACCCAAAACTTTGTACTAGTCCACATTAATTTACCTGTGATCACTGCGATTTATAAAGCATCTCAGAATAACACAAAATCAAACCATTAGCTACTCATAAAATTCCATTGGTAACACCAACATCCAACTATAGAATAAATCCAAGATCACACAGATCAGTAGTAAAAGTCTTCTGATTTTAGCCAACTTCCATGTGTAAAATAACTACACACTCTCACTGAACCAAATCAATAAATTCAGTTAGTATACACAAATACAATTTGTTTATCAAATCTGCTTTTACCATAATGAAATTAACAACTACTATCAAACAGAAAAATGTTTCACTTACAGTTCAACCTGAAGAACAAAACTGCTGTTTGCTAAGTCAGTCACATCTTGTCGTTTCAACAGTCTACAGCCCACAAAGTCATCTTAAGCTGTTGCAGGGAAAGGCTGAGTGACTGTCAGCTCTCCTTATTTATACCATTACTTATTCTTGCTGACTCAGGCCTAAACCAAAGAAATGATGAAACAACTAAAATAGAAATATCTAGAAGAAACCATTCATCAAACAACATGCCTTACTACAAGTTTGGTTGAACAGAAGACTAAATTGGGGCAAGCTCTCTCTCTCTCAGGTGTTAATTACATGACTGTCTCAAGTGGACAAGGCACAATTGCTAACCCTCCAACTAACCTACTAGGTCTGCAAGGACCACACAAAAGATCCTTACTGCAGACCTGGTTGACAAAGGCAATGGAAGACAAGTCCAGCCACCAGTCCTGGGGCTAAAGTAGGTCACAAGCCTACATGTCTCTGAGTTGGCTACTCAAGTGTGTCTGGTCCCAAGGAGACACTAGCCACCCAAGGAATGTGCCTCCTCAAGCACATTAACAAAGAAAAGTCCAGACAACAACTTCAGGTACACACCGACACCTTGTACCAACAGTCTGTAACACACTTTGAAGAGAAGGAGAAGAGGAGAAGGGGGGGGGGGGGGGAGAAGAGGGTTATAGTCCAAATGTTATAGTGTCTAAAGTGCACACTATAACATGTTTTTTGTTGGATTTTTTTCTTTTGTTTTACCTTTTCTTCTTCTTCTTTTATCCTGTAGTCTATTTAGACCATAGGGGCACCACGGAAGACCTCACAACCAGCTCTCTCCATTTCCCTCTGTCCTCGACCTTTCTCAGGGTGTCATTCAGCCTGAAGCCCGTCCACTCTCGGATGTTGTCCTCCCATCTCTTTCTCTGCCTGCCTCTCCTTCTCCCGCCTTGCATAGTTCCTTGCAGAATCATCTTGGCAAGCCAT
Organism: Stramonita haemastoma; assembly: GCA_030674155.1. Classification (NCBI taxonomy): domain Eukaryota; kingdom Metazoa; phylum Mollusca; class Gastropoda; order Neogastropoda; family Muricidae; genus Stramonita; species Stramonita haemastoma. Next base: position 17,018,302 of record CM060349.1, read on the forward strand.
GTTGATCTTGTGATGTGCCCATACCACTTCAGTTTGTGTTTTTTGACTGTGGTCAGGAGATCTTCAAAGGGCCTGATGGCTTGACCGATTCTGATTCTCACTTCCTCGTTCGAAATGTGGTCTTTGTAAGAGATGCCAAGGAGTCTACGAAAGCATCTCATCTCTGTGGCCTGTATTCTCCTCTCCAGATCCGCTGTGAGGGTCCATGACTCACAAGCATACAGGAATATTGGGATGACCAGAGTGCGCATCAGGCTGATCTTTGAGCCAAGCGAGATGTTCCTGTTCTTCCAAATGGTCTTCAATTTTGTCAGTGTTGTAACTGTGCAATCCTTGCAAGTATTTCAGGCTTGGATCCCTTGTCTGTTACAAATGCTCCCAGATACTTGAAGCTTTGCACCGTTTCCAAATTCTGACCACCGACCCTGATGTTGGTGTTGATACTGTTGATGTTGTTGGTCATCAGCTTGGTCTTCTGCGCACTGATCTCCATGCCATAGGCTGTTGAAGTCTTGTCAAGGCGTTCCACTAACCTAACTAACTCTTCTTTCCCTGCCAGTCCATCGATGTCATCAGCAAAATGTAAGTTGGAAATTGATCTGCCTCCAATGCCGACTGTTCCTTCATGATCTTCCAGTGCATCGGTCATGATTCTCTAAAGGAAGATGTTAAAGAGAGTAGGTGAGAGCAGGCAGCATTGTCTGATGCCTACTGTCGTCCCGAGCCAATCCCCTATGCCACCATTGAAATAGACTGCACTAGTGGCCTTGTTGTAGAGCTCCTCAATGACTCTGATCAGGTTGGCATTAATGTTGTATAGCCTCATGGTAGCCTACAGAGCTGCATGCCATACCCTGTCAAAGGCCTTTTTGAAATCCACAAAACATGGTAAAGGTCTTGCTGATGCTGAAGGTACTTCTCGCATGGTATTCTTAGATTAAAAATCTGCTCTGTTGTACTTTGTCCTGCCCTAAAGCCTGCCTGTTCTTCGGCAATGATCGTATCTGCTTGTGGCTTCAGTCGATTCAGTACAATCTTCAACATGCCTTTGCTTGGATGACATATCAAGCTGATTGTGCAATAGTTCTGGCATTGTTGTAGGTTGCCTTTCTTGGGAAGGGTGATGATTAGTGATTGTGTCCATGGTGTAGGCCAATCTCCTGTCTGCCAGATCTTGTTGCAAATTATCAGTAGGGTGTTTATCATGGCTTCCCTCCCTGCTTGGACCAATTTTGCTGGGATGTTGTCTATTCCTGCTGATTTCCTCTTCTTCATTGATGTCACAGCTACTTCTACCTCTTCCTGAAGTATTAAGGCATGGTTTTCTTTTATTTGGCTTTTTAAAAACGCATAGAAAAACACTCAACTACTCAATCTAACCATTTATTACGTGCAAAATTCGTCAGTTTCTCATGTTATCATGTCTTGCTGTATAGTACTTCAACTTTTCAATTTTTTGTTCTAATTTTCTCTTTTACTAGATAGCTTGTTTGTTTCCGATTAATAACACTTTCATTACTAATTGATCTGTGACAGTGTGACTCATTATGTGGTGGAAGGTCACTTAGGTTTTTATACCTTTTTTTTTAGCTTTTCAAAATGTTTAACTTTTACTGCATGTAGATAGATATCCTTATCTTTTTGTATATTGTAAGGTACTGCATGTTGTAGATCCCTTCTTCAGCAAAACATTCAAACAAAACTATTCTATTGGTTTGTGTTCGCTTTTTTTTTTTTTTCTTTTAATCTTTGCAGTTTTTTTTATCATTTCGTTTGTTCCTTTGCTACAGCTCTGCTATTCAACAATAGTGAGATTTTGTGCTTGTGACAGTTTTGTCCACAGTTAAGTTAGCCACATTCCGACTTTTTGGATGATCTCTAAACATGACACCAGTTTGCATACATTTCTTAAAACTTATCATTTATGTGTAGTTAAAAAAGTTAAAGTCTGTCCCGAGCCTAAGGCTCATCAGGCCGGTGCTTATCCCGGTTTCTGTGGCGTTAAGCGACTGAGAGTCAGACTCCTCCCCTGGATAGGACACCAGTCTATCGCAGGGTTAACCCCCAACACAAGGTTGGTACCCCTTTTACACCTGGGTGGGGCGAGAAAAGTGCCTTTTCCAAGAGCACAACACCATAGCCGAAAGCTGGGATCGAACCCGCAACCTTTAGATTATGAGTCCAACGCCCTAAGCACTAGACTACAGCAGCGGCTATCATTTATGTGTACCGTCACGCAATGTTGTACACTTCCAAATGGTGGGATTAGTTTTATCAAGAGTACAAGATGTTTTGTGTATGTTCATACACGGGACCTTGGTTCATAGTCTCATCTGAAGGACTTTCCGGCTGTCACACACACAAACACACACACACATAGTGGACACATTTGCACATGCTAGCACACATTTTTATGATTTACACCAAATTGTTATAACATGTGTAATAAGATGAATATCAATCTATTTACTACTCTATTCTATCAAAATATTGAACACAGTTTAAAATAATACAATGTAGCATTCCCTATGCTTCAAATGTCCCACCCCTTTTCTGTCTTAGCTTTGTATTTCCCATTGCGCCATTCCCATTCTGCCCCCAATGCTCTCTCTCTCTTTTTCTCTCTCTGGGCCAGTTCAGTTTTATTGTCATACACTTGTTGAGCAGCACTGAGGTGGGAATAAACTCTTTTTATATCAGAGAGTTTTTGATTAGGGTACTCTGGAGCGTTTTGAGAGGGAAGGAGTTTGAAATATTTTGCTGGCACATATGTACCATCACTATATAGGCAGCTTTTATCCAACTTTTTTTTTAAAAATCCTTTAATGACAAATACAGGTTGTTATGCTTTGAGATTGCCATGGATCAAAGAAGTCTCCAGATAACATTTTGAACCATAACAACATTTGAATGCAGGCCTTCCAAGGGATAGGGATACAGAATGACCCCCTGGTATCCCCACTGGCAAATTCTACTAATTCAAGTTCCCTGCAAAGCCTCCAATGACTCTAAACTTAAAGTTCCATTTGGTGAATGCATGTGAAATACCTGGCAAAAATGAAAAAGTGTCTCTTGCAGGTTTAGGTGATCTATGGATAATGCTGTAGATATCTCGAACATGTCTTTCTACAATCTGTGCCCTGGAGAGGTGGGCTTTAGTCAATGTAACTTGCTCAAGACATGTTGCCTGAAAATGAATACAATATCCTGAACACTCCTTAGAGAAGGTACGCTTTACATAATATAGAGCAAGCCATGTCCTAAGAGGGTGTGCATCTACCTTAATAATGGGTGAGTGGTTGCATATCCACAATCTTAGTTCTGGGAACCACATAGTGCTGGCTGACAAACACCAGCCAGCCCAGCACCAGCCACTAGCCAAGACAACACAGTGCTTAGCGCCTTGAGTTATGAAATGGAAAGTCACGGGTTTGAATCTCAAAAAGAGTCATAGGGATTTTTTGGACTCCGGCTGGCTCCTATCCAGAGTGAGTGTGCTGTGGGCTCAGTGCAAAGACTAGGGCCACACAGTCGAGCTTGGTCCATTTTACAGATGCAAGTTTGAGAGTGTTATTCAAATTGCCTGACCAACACTGCAGGTGACTGTATCTCATGCACCCGGTAGATTCCGGGATATATTATGATAGTAAATGTAGAGTACAACCCTGTCAAATAGTCTCAAAGCACATGCACTTCCAAAGTAGCATCATATATACATCATCCTCATTCTCATTGATCATCATGCCATAAAAATATTGTCTCTGATTTGGTGGCCCAAGCTACTCTGGTGTCAAAGTGACCTCATATTTGGTTTCACTAGATCTATACACTTCTGAGCCTGTGATGAGTTTGTTTCAAAGCCTTTGGGGTTGAAGGTTTACGGGGGAAAGTCGCTGGAGGGACGTTATGGTGGTTGCCACCTCGGGTGGGTGTCTCACTCAGTCTGGCTTCACGACTGAACTAATATTGTCGTTAGCAGGGGGCTTAGAAGGCGGTGTCCAGCGTATGTTAGCTCAGAACAGGCACTATTGAACACCACCAAAGCAACCCAGCAGCAGTACAGGATTTCACTGGCTGGTGATCTCATAGCAGCTTAATACTGATGAGCTCCCTGTGGACTTCAGACCCTGAGGATGCGTCATAATGACTCTGGGTATAGCTGTGGCAGGGAGATTGAAGTGAGCAGCTTTGGAACAGCAGGGGTAGGAACGTCACAGAGGATGAGGCAGCTAAAAAAAACCCACCCCAAAACAAAACAAAAAAGATAATCAGTCTAAGTCAAATGCACGTCTCATTATTTCTTCAAAAAGACTGGTACTAATGGTCAGTCTAACTGTCATAGAGATTAGAACACAAAACATTACACTCCAAAGGTAATAAATGAAGTTACCATGTGATATACGCAATAAAGGCGCCTTGAAACAGAAACTCCAGTCTAGATAAAAAATCGATTTCCTCAAACGGCCGGGGAAATATAGGTCATCTGGAAAGACAAAAAGAAAATTGTAGCATCACACTGGATTGCCAGTTAGGTCAGACGTAGAGTTAATAATTAAGAGCAAACTCTAATCCATTCTCCCAGGTCAACACTCACATACATATCAATAGTCTGTGTGTGTATGTATGTATTATGTATGTATGCATATATGTATGTATTATGTATGTATGTGTGTTTATGTGTGTATGTATTTACGTATGTATGTATGTATGTATGTATGTATGTATGTATGTATGTATGTATGTATGTATGTATGTATGTGTGTATGTGTGTGTGTATGTGTGTGTATGTGTGTGTATGTATGTAATATGTATGTATGTATGTATGTATGGATGGATGGATGGATGGATGGATGGATCCAATTCAATGATGTGGCTTATAGCCCCGCCGACCACATGGGCCATATCAGGGCTATCACCTCCTCAAATTTTAAAACTCGTATTAAAAGTGTGCGACTATGTACAGTTTAAAACGAGGTATAAAACCAACTCAACTGTCCTTGCTTGTATCGACGCCATGGTTGATCATAAGGGTCAGCCCAGGATGGCCCCCGTGTCATAGGAAAACCCACATCGGTCACACTTAAAACGAGATAAAACCAAAACCAGGTTCCTTAAAACAACCTTGTCCTTAGAGACCAACCATACCACTTTCACACATCAGACGAAAAAAGCCGGATTCTCTCAGGAAGTTAAAAATGGTGTCCGGTGGAACATCCCAAAAGAGGATCTTTAGTGAGTCCGTGGTAAAATGCTTGTGACTAATATCCTGAACATCCCGACACTCCAGGAGCAGATGCCTGATGGTTACTTGCACGTCGCAAGTCATGCACCACGGGGTTCCCTCGCCTTTCAGCAAGTAAACGTTAATGATGTGAGAATGACCAGTGTATATCCTGGTGAGCACTGTCGCCTCCCTTCGGTTTTTGACACCCAGAGGGAAAACCTCTTTCAGGTTGGGACGGATCCGAAAAAACTTGTTATCCATCTGAGTGTTCCACTCCTCCTGCCAGAGGGAATGCATGTATTGCTCGCTCCTAGGTTTCAGATCCGTGAATGGAATTGTGGACCTGCTCCGTGGCACACCAGGCGAGTCGGTCAACCGTTTCGTTGCCCGGAATGCCCAATCCAATCCAATCCAATTATGGTGCTCATAGCCCCACCGACCACATAGCCCATATCAGGGCTATCACCTCGTCATATTTTAAAATTCGTATTAAAAGTGTGCAACTATGTACAGTTTAAAACGAGGTATAAAACCAACTCAACTGTCCTTGCTTGTATCGACGCCCCGATCGACAATAAGGGTCAATCCAGCACGGCCCCCTCATCGTGGGAAAACCCACATCGGTCACACTTAAAACGAGATAAAACCAAAACTGGGTTCCTTAAAACAACTTTGTCCTAAGAGACCAACCATACCACTTTCACTCATATCAGACGAAAAAAGCCGGATTCTCTCAGGATGTTAAAAATGGTGTCCGGTGGAACATCCCGAAAGAGGATCTTTAGGGAGTCTGCGGTAAAATGCTTGTGCCTAATATCCTGAACATCCCGACACTCCAGGAGCAGATGCCTAACGGTCACCCGCATGTCACAAGTCACACACCACGGGGTTCCTTTGCCTTTCAGCTAGTGAACGTGAGTGATGTGAGAATGACCCGTGTGTATCCTGGTGAGCACTGTCGCCTCACTTCGGTTTTTGACACTCAGAGGGAAAACCTCTTTCAGGTTGGGACGGATCCAAAAAAGCTTGTTGTCCGTCTGAGCGTTCCACTCCTCCTGCCAGAGGGAATGCATGTATTGCTTGCTCCTAGGTTTCAGATCCATGAATGGCACCGTGGACCCGGAAACCTCCTGCTCCGTGGCGCGCCTGGCGAGTCGGTCAACCGTCTCATTGCTCCGAATGCCCGCGTGCCCCGGGACCCACACCAAAACCACGTCACACCCATCCCGTCTCAAGGAAGTATACAGCTCATAGAACTCCTGAACCCTAGGGTGGTTTACGTTCCTGCAAGTGATAGCCTCCAGAGCAGAGAGCGAATCGTACAGACCAAAAAGTCTTTCCTTCCCAATCGCCTGATCAGTCGCAGGGACAAGACCAGAGCGCTCAGTTCGGGCGTGTACACCGAGGCATCCAAAGACAGGCGCTCCAAAAGCACTGACTCCTTGATGGCGGAACAATAGGCGGTGCAGGCCACCCCCTCCTCTGACTTGGACCCGTCCGTAAAAACCCTGGTGTAGGACGGATACGATGCACAGAACTCTCGAAAGAAGGCCCCGAACGCCATGGAGCTGGTGACGTCTTTCCTGTGAGAGGCAAGCTCGAAACAAACCACTGGGGTCTCCACCGTCCACATCGGCGTCTCTGGCAACTTGGGCAGGTCACAGACAACCCCCAGATCGATACCCGCCTCCCACAGCTGAGGAAGAATCCGAATGCCCAGAGGTGGGGCAACAGAAGGCGATTTGTTGAACTTGGCCTGCAACCGGGGATTCATGACACAATCGTACGCTGGGTTGTTGTATTCTGAATACAGTTTGGGGTAATAATTCAAAGTGAGTTTCAGACGGCGGTTTTTTAGTGAAGGCTCTCCCGCTTCCGCGTACAGGCTATACACCAGCGTCGTTTGGAAGGCTCCAAGACAGATCCGGAGCCCCTGGTGGTGGACAGGGTCCAGAGTTTTCAGGTAGGAAGGCCTCGCCGGGCCGTACACCTGGCATCCATAGTCCAGCTTGGAGCGCACCAGCGCCCTGTAGACGTGCAGCAGTGTTCTCCTGTCCGCTCCCCAGTCAGTATGGGCGATCACCCACAGGAGGTTCAGGGCTCTCTGACACGATGCTTTCAGATGTTGAATGTGGCTCCTGAAATTAAACTTTCATTCGAAAACAATGCCCAAGAATTTGGCCTCCGCCACCGCCGGGATGGTGGATTTTCCCAAGCGGATGACGGGGTCCGGGAAGTGCTCTCTGGACTTCTTTGTGAAGTGAATGCACTTTGTTTTGGCGACCGAAAACTTGAACCCATTATCTTGCACCCATTCCTGAACCTTGTTCATGCAGAGCTGTATCTGCCTCTGAACCCCTGCAAACGTACTGCCCATAGCATACAAAGCAAAACCGTCCATGAACAGCGAACACTCCACCCCCTGATGGACCGACCTGATGATGTCGTTGATCTTGACGCTGAAGAGAGCCAGGGAAAGGATGCTCCCCTGAGGAACCCCCATGTCCTGCTCAAAGATCTCCGAGAGCATGGAGCCCACCTTCACCTGGAACCGTCTCTTGGTAAAAAAAATTCTGCAGGAACAACGGCAACCGACCCCAAAACCCCAGGTCCGACCTGATGCCGTACCTCCAGGCGGTGTCATAAGCCTTCTCGAGGTCGAAGAAAACGCCCACCACGTGCCGCCTGTTGACAAAGGCGTTCCGGACTGTCGTCTTGAGTCGGACCAGGTGGTCCATGGTGCAACAATTCTTGGCCTGGCTGACACCCTGATGGAGATAATCCTACTGGATATTGTTGTTCAGCTGAGGATGCAACCAACTACTTCTTTGCGTACATAAGACAGGCAGCAAAAAGAAAAAAATTACCGAAGGTCGGTCTACATTTAAAGGCTCTACTGTAAACTAGTATAGAGGAAATACAGCATGGGCCAAACCTTACACACACACAAAAACGCAAACAGGTATAGAGGTGAGCACTTTTCTTATGTACTCATTTGTGTTCATCATCACTAAAATCTCACATGAGGTAGCTCAGCCAATGGCTTGTGAAAGAGAGCATAGACCAGATCCACTCAGACAAATACGCAAACAGGTATTGCAGTGAGTAGTCTTATTACATAAAATGCTTGAACTTTTGTTAGATACTCATTTGTGTTTTCTCAATACTAAAATCTTACATAAGACACCTCAACCAATGGCCTGTGAGCAACACTTAATTAAATGAGACCTTCCTCGAGATTGAATTTTTAATGTTGTTGTGGCAAGCAAGTCATGGATGAGCAGATTCAGTAGCTCTCCCTTGGCTTGGTGGTAGCAAGTACTCTCCCTCACAATTAGGTCTCACAATTATGAGAGGAACACCCACAACTAAAAACTAGTACTGTAGTAACATCAGATCTTACCCGAGTTTGCTCATTCATGACTTGGCTACAACAGCCACAGACATCAGCCTCCAAGTAGGTCTTGTTTTACTTGTTAATTACGCTGCATAAGTGTTAATGGCTGCAGTAAACCATATGGAAAAGATGTTTAATGAACCATATAGACTTTTTAAAAAATAGGACCCATATCTTGTATGAAAACTTTCCCACTACATATCTCCATAAATCTATCATCATATTTCACTGCTAGTGTATATATATATATATATATATATATATATATATATATATATATATATATATATATATATATATATATATATAAAGAACAAATCCATTAAATCAAATCAAATTCAACATCCATTTGAAAACTTCTCAGAAAATTCTCAACCACTACAAATTTACATTTTCAATTAAGAAAAATAACTATAGCTTCAGAAGTAGAAGTACATCCTTCAAGGCAAGCAAAGCTAACTCTGCTGTTACCTGTGTCATGCCACTTTGGCACTGTGTAGGCCAATGGTCTGATGATTGGATGAAATTAATTAATGTAAAGAAAATGTGTAGTTGATCAGTGACACAATTGTTCCAATTTTTCATGCAGTCAGACTTGTCATGACCAAAATATACTTTATATAGTGAGGTTTTCTTGATGGTCATTATACATTTTGTTAAATTAATATTAATTTGGAATTTATTGACCTCCCAGAATAAAAAACAAAAAAATATATGATATTCTAAAGACTTGACATAATCCTTTAAATAAAAGTTAGAATATATAAATATTATAATGAAGCTGATACACCTTGAATAGGAAGGAGGCACTAGTTCTTAAATTACAAACCCTTAAACATCACTGAAACTATCAAGTGTTGTTTTCATTTAAAAAATGTTATCAGATTTAAGTTTCTCACTGATGTTGTGGTTTACATACCTGTCAATTTTTTAGTGAACAGTTAAAGAAAATGAACAATTGGATATATCATTAACAATGACATAAACTACTGTACAAATTAATAAGTGAGATTAGGAGACAAATAATATTTTCCACCAAAAACAAGACATATAAGACTCATTCTTTTCATATTGTGTCTAGTATAAACTGACAAACAACACAAGCTCTTACTCCAATGGCCGAATATTTGGATCAAATGGATAGTGATTGGTTGTTTCATTAGGCAGTGGAAGTAATGAACCTCATTTATATAATCAGTTTGGAAGCAGTTGGGATTTACAAGATTGCTGCCACCAAACCAGGGAAAAATCAATCCGTTCGTCGCCATACAGCCGTCAAAACTCCTTCCGCCGGCATAGCCGGCTCTTGAAGATATCTTTCCTCCTCGGGCATAAGCTACATTTTCTGTAACAGATTTTTATTGACATCAGCAGTAGCATAACAACATAATTAAGTTCAGCAGCAACATTAATAACAGTTACAAAATCAATGGCAACAGCAACACTACTTGCACTACTACTACTGCCACTACTAGTACTACTACTACTGCTGCTGCTGCTGCTGCTGCTGCTGCTTCTGCTGCTGCTGCTGCTACTTACTACTACTACTACTACTACTACTACTACTACTACTACTACTACTACTACTACTACTACTTCTTCTACTACTACTACTACTACTTCTGACTGCAGTTATTGTGTCGCCAAAGTGTTGGACTCATAATCTGAAGGCATCAGCTGAAGTTGCATCAGACCTGTCTGTCTGATGGTCCAGACCTCATATGAACAAATATTGGTTTTCATTTCATTTTCTTATGTGTCTGTGTATGGTTATGAAAGTCCTTTGTGCAAATATATGCATTAGGTCTAACACATGTTCAAAATACATAACTTTTTTTTTCAAAGGCAATTAAATCTAATTATGTTGCTTATAGTCCCATCGACCGCACAGGCCATATCAGGGCTGTCACCTCGTCACATTCTAAAACTCATATTAAAACTGTGCCACTGTATACGTATTAAAACAGGGTATAAAACCAACTTCACTGTCCTTGCTTATATAGAAATCCTGGTCAACCATAAGGGTCAGCCCAAGACGGCCACCGTGTTGTGGGAAAACCCACATCGTTCACAGAAAAATGAGATAAAACCAAAACCAGATTCCTTAAAACAACCTTGTTTTTAGAGACCAATTATACCACTTTCACTCATAAAAGACCGGAAAATGCAGATTCTCTATCCAATCCAATCCAATCCAATGATGTGGCTTATAGCCCCACCGACCACATAGGCCATATCAGGGCTATCACCTCATCAATTTTAAAACTTGTATTAAAAGTGTGCGACTATGTACAGTTTAAAACGAGGTATAAAACCAACTCAACTGTCCTTGCTTGTATCGACACCCCAGCCGACCATTAGGGTCAGCTCAGGACAGCCCCTGCGTCATGGGAAAACCCACACTTAAAACGAGATATAACCAAAACTAGATTCCTTAAAACAACCTTGTCCTTAGAGACCAACTATACCACTTTCACTCATATCAGACGAAAAAAAACGGATTCTCTCTGGAAGTTAAAAATGGTGTCCGGTGGAACATCCCCAAAGAGGATCTTTAGGGAGTCCGCGGTAAAATGCTTGTGAGTAATATCCTGAACATCCCGACACTCCAGGAGCAGATGCCTGATGGTCACCCGCACGTCGCAAGTCACGCACCACAGGGTTCCCTCGCCTTTCAGCAAGTGAACGTGAGTGATGTGAGAATGACCCGTGTGTATCCTGGTGAGCACTGTCGCCACCCTTTGGTTTTTGACACCCAAAGGGAAAACCTCTTTCAGGTTGGGACGGATCCGAAAAAGCTTGTTGTCTGTCTGAGCGTTCCACTCCTCCTGCTAGAGGGAATGCACATATTGCTTGCTCCTAGGTTTCAGATCAGTGAACGGCACTGTGGACCCGGAAACCTCCTGCTCCATGGCACACCTGGCGAGTCAGTCAACCATCTCATTGCTCTGAATGCCCGCGTGCCCTGGGACCCACACCAAAACCACGTCACACCCGTCCCGTCTCAAGGAAGTATACAGCTCATAGAACTCCTGAAGCCCAGGGTGGTTTACGTTCCTGCAAGCGATAGCCTCCAGAGCAGAGAGCGAGTCTGTACAAACCAAGAAGTCTTTCCTTCCCGATCGCTGGATCAGTTGCAGGGACAAGACCAGAGTGCTCAGTTCGGCCATGTACACCGAGGCATCTAAAGGCAGGCACTCCAAAAGCACTGACTCCTTGATGGCGGGACAATAGGCGGCGCAGGCCACCCCCTCCTCCAGGTGGTCCATGGTGCAACAATTCTTGCGAAAACCGCACTGCTCCCTGGCCAGAAGACCCTTCGCCTCCAGATGCCACACCAGGTGGCTGTTAACCATTTTCTCCATCACCTTACAAATGCAGCTGGTGAGCATGATTGGCCTGTAATTGCTGGGGTCCTTAGGGTCCTTGCCAGGTTTTGGGATAGGGACAACGCAGGCCATCTCCCAGGACGGGGGAAAAAACCCCGTCATCCAGATCTGGTTGTAAACCTTAAGGAGGGTCCGCAGATATACCTCCGGAAGGTGCCTCAGAAGGCCATAATGTACCTCGTCCGGGCCTGCCGAAGTCTTGCCGCAAGACTGCAAGGTGCTCTTCAGCTCCGGGAAAGAAAATGGCAGGTTGTAGACTTCCTCATTGCTGGACGCAAAACTCAAAGGCACTCTCTCCCGATGCTGCTTCATGTTCAAGAACTCCTGGGTTTTCGTTTCCGCCGACAAGTTTGCCCTCAAGATGGCAGCCAGCAGATTAGCCACCGCCTTCCTGTCGGTGACCAAAGCATCCCCCAAGCGCAAATGGTTGATCAACGTGGAGGCGCCCTGCCCCTTGATCTTTGCAATCACCCTCCAGACCTTCTTGCCGGAGGTCCTGCTGTTCAGCTTGGAGCAAAAGCGCCTCCACACCTCACACCTGCTGGACTTGAAGACAAAGCAAGACTTGGCCCGCAGCTTCTGGTGGGCTGAGACCACCGCTGGACACGGTTGCTGCCTGACCCGATGCTGCGCCTTTTTGCGTTCCTTCCGGACCGCCCTGCATTTCTCGTCAAACCAGGGCACCCTGGGCGCCCCCGGTCGACCGCTGGTCCTGGGAACCAATCGCCTCGCAGCCTGAACCATGCACGATGTCAGTGCCTCCGCTGGATCTTCCGCAGACAGAACAGCCTTCTCATCCATCCCGGAAAAAGAGTTGGCCCTGAAGTCATCCCAGTTGGCCCTCTTGACGTTGAACCTCTGCCTAGCAGCCACCGCCTGGAGAGGAGTGTTGAGGACCACATGGCTGTACAGCAAGGAATTTCTGATTAGCAAACTCACACCCTCGGAGGTTCCACGCTCGGTGGGCTTGGCCCTTTCATGGGTGGAGCTATAACCAGACAAATTAAAATCTTTTTCCTCCCTTAAAAGCATCTACGGGAGTGCGACCGCGGCTGGTCTCTGGTCCCGGCAGAGAAGCTGCAGCTCCTCCCAGTTTGAAGCCAGACCGCGAACGTTCCACTGTAAAATGTTAGTCATAAAACGCTACTCTTGTCACTCCATCTCAGACGTATCCCCGGAAAGCACGGAGAACCAACTTTCGTGCAGAAAGTCTTTCTTGGCTTTCTTCGGCCTGTCCAAGAGATACTTGCCCCTTTTTTCTTGGGGGGTAACTTTTGCTCCCCTGCCACCACCACCAACACCTCGGTGCCTCTACAGGAACTGGAGGGGACTGTTCTCCAGCCCTCGACTGGTTTGGGGGGAAGGGCTGGTTTTTCTTTGGATCCGGGGGTCGGCAGTTTAAACCCCCGGACAGGAGCTGGCATTTTCTGTGTGCCAACAGAGCACACAGGAGTGGGTTTTAGGCCCCCGCCAGAGGCCTTCTTCACCAGGGTAGGCGCACAGTCAGCGGTGCTCGGTCGGCTGGGCCCAGCCATCCCAGAGCCAAAATCCGTCTGACAGGCCACTGAAACACACGACCTCTTGACCACTGCTGCATAGCACTAAGTGCTGCTGTTACTTCCCTGCACAATTTTTCTGGCCTCAAAAAAGGATACCCTTTTTTCCACCTTAACCCGCTGGATCTCTGTTTTGAACAACCAAGTGGGGCACTGCTTGGATGAGGAGGCATGGGCGCCTCCGCAGTTCACTCATAGAGCGGGGTCCTGACATTCCCCGTCATGTACCACCTTCGCACAGATGCCGCACACCTGTCCCAGGCACCTGTCCCTCACGTGGCCAAATTTTTGGCATCTGAAGCACCCCATGGAACTGGTGACACCTTTCCTATGAGCGGCAAGATTGAAAGACAGCCAGGGTTTCCACCATCCACATAGGCATCTCATGGAACTTGGGGAGGTTGTAGATAACACCCAAATCAATACCGGTCCCCTGGTGATGAGGAAGGACCCAAATGCACAGAGTTGTGTGGCAGGGGCAATTTCTCAAACTTGGCCAAAACCAGGGGTTGAGAACACAATCGTATGCTGGGTTATTATACTCCGAAGAGCTCCATGTAGTAATTTAGCGTCAGTTTTAGACAGCGGTTTGCAAGAGAGGGCTCTCCCACTTCCGCATACAGACTGTACACCGGCATCGTTCGGAACGCTCCTGAGCGCCAGGTGGTGGATAGGGTCCAGAGCTTTTAGGTAGGAAGGTCTTGCCGAGCCGTAGACCTGACACCCATAATCCAGTTCGGAGCACACCAGCGCCCTTTAGACATGCAACAGAGTTCTCCTATCCACTCCCCAATCAGTATGGGTGATCACCCGCAGGAGGTTCAGGGATTTCTGACAGGATGTTCTCAGGTGTTGGATGTGACTTCTGAAATTCACTCTTCGGTCAAACACAACCCCTATGAATTTAGCCTCTGTCACCACCGGGATGGTGGATTTTCCCAAGCAAGTGACAGGGTTCAGGAAGTGTTCTCTGAACTGTTAGTGAAGTGAATGCACTTTGTTTTGGTTGCCAAAAACTTGAACCCATTGTCCTCTGCCCATTCCTGCACCTTGTTCACACAGAATTGTAGCTGTCTCTGAACTCCTGCAAAAGTACTACCCGTAGCGTACAAAGCAAAGTCGTCCACAAACAGGGAACATTCCACACCCTGATGGACCAACTTGATGATTATATTGATCTTTACACTAAAGAGAGATGAAGAAAGGATGCTCCCCTGTGGGACCCCCATCCCTTGCTCAAAGATCTTCAAGAGCGTGGAGCCCACCCTCACCTGGAACTGTCTCTTGGCCCCAAAACTTTAAAATCAGCAACAAATGACCCCAAAACCCCAACTCCCACAGGTCCGACATGATGCCATGCCTCCAGGCGGTGTTGTAGGCCTTTACCAGGTCGAAAAAGACAACAACCATGTGCCGCCCATCGATAAAGGCGTTCCATACGGTCTTTTCGAGACAAACTAGGTGGTCCACGTTGCAGCAATTTATGTGGAAACCACATTGCTCTCTGGCCAGAAGGCCCTTTGCCTCCAGATACCACACCAGACAGAGGTTGACCATTTTCTCCAGTACCCTGCAAACACAGCTGGTGAGTGCTATTGGTCTGTAATTGCCGGGGTCCCTAAGGTCTTTGTTGAGTTTGGGATTCGGAACAACACAGGCTATCTGCCAAGATGGGGGAAAAGACCCTGTCATCCAGATCTGGTCATAGACTTTCAGGAGGGTCCGCAGGCAGACTTCCACAAGGTGCTTCAAGAGGTTGTAATGGACCTCGTCAAGGCCTGCTGAAGTCTCGTCGCAAGACTGCAAGGTGCTTTTTAGCTCAGGGAAAGAAAATGGCAGGTTCTACTCTTTGTCATTGTGGGACGCAAAATTCAAAGGAACTTTCTCCTGATGCAGCTTCATGCTCAAGAATGCCTGCGCTTCCGTTTCTGAAGACGAGATTGCCTTCAAGTTGGTAGCCAGCAAATTAGCCACCTCCTCCCTGTTGGTGACCAAAGCGTCCCCTGAGCGTAAATGGTTGATTGACATGGAGGTGCCTTTCCCCTTAATCTTTGCTATCACCCTCCAGACCTTCTTGCTGGACGTCCTACTGTACAGCTTGGAGCAAAAGAGCCTCCATGCCTCATGCCTGCTGGACTTGACAACAAAATGTGACTTGGCCCGCAGTTTCTGGTGGGCCAAAATCGCTGCCATAGATGGTTGCTGCCTGACCAGGCACTACACCTTTTTTCTTTCCTTTTGGATCGCTCTGCATTTTTCGTCAAACCAGGGCACCCTGGGTGTCCCTGGTCAACTGCTGGTCCTAGGAACTGACTGACTTGCAGCCTGTATGACACATGACATCAGTGCCTCCACTGGATCTTCCACAGACAGGATAGCCTCCTCGTCCATTCTGGAAATAATGTCGGCCCTGAAGGCATCCCAGTTGACCCTCCTGATGTCAAACCTCTCCATACAGGATTCCTCTACCGCCCCACTCCGCACCAAAACCACCGGAAAATGGTCACTGCTATGCAGATCATCACACACTTCCCATCAAAAGTCCAAGACCAACAAAGGATCACAGACTGACAGATCCAGACATGACAGCATACCGTTTGATGAATGGAGATAAGTTGAAGCCTTGCCTTTAAGCACGCACAGTCCTGCTCCAGAAACACCTCCTTAAGGAGGAGGCCCCTCGAGGATGGCTTTTTGCTTCCCCAAAGGGGAGAATGCCTGTTGAAGTCCCCCAACAACAGAAAGGGGGGAGGCAAATGCTGCACCAGTGACACCAAATCTGCCTTTCTTACTGCCACCGACAGAGACTGGTAGATACTGCATAGAGTGATGGTCTTTTGCAGCATGACCCTAGCAGCTACCACCTGGAGAGGAGTGTCAAGAACCACATGACTGTACAGCAAGGAGTTCCTGATGAGCAAGCTCACACCGCTAGAGGTTACACACTCGGTGGCTTGGCCCTTCCATGAATGGAGCTATACCTAGACAAGGTGAAATCTCTTTCTTCCATTAACTACGTCTCCTGGAGTGCCACCACGACTGGTCTCTGGTCTTGGCAGAGAAGCTGCAGCTCCTCCCTATTGGACACCAGACTGGAAATATTCAACTGTACAATGTTTGTCATAAAATGTGGTATTGCTGTTCTCGCTCATTCCTTTTCAGACATTATCTCCTGAAAGCATGGAGAAATTACTTTCAAGCAGAAAGTCTCTCTCAGATTGTTTTTGTCTGTCAGAAAGAGACTTGATACCGTTTTTCTTGCGGGCGACTTTTGCTCCCCCGCCACCACCACCACCTCGGCGCCTCTACAAGCACTGGAGGGGACCATTCCCCAGCCCTCAACTGGTTTTGGGGGTGGAGCTGGTTTTTCTTTAGATCCGGGGGTTGGCAGTTTGGATCCCAGGACGGGAGCTGGCATTCTCTGTGCACCAACAGGGCACACAGGAGCAGGTTTTAGGCCCTCGCCAGAGGCCTTCTTCACCGGGGTAGGCACATGGTCAGCAGGGCTTGGTCGGCTGGCCCCAGCCATCCCAGAGCCAAAATCCATCTGACAACCCACTGAAACGGTGGACTTTTTTTTTTTACCACTTCTGCATAAGATTGAGTACTGCTACTGTTGTTTCCTTGTACTATTCTCCTGGCCTTAAAAGATGTTGAGATCACACTGGTGCCAAACGACATCATAGCAATGGTGACCATTTCCAGGATGAAGACAGTCTTCAGCCACTGTGATATCACAGACATCATCATGACAGACAATGGTCCCCAGTTTGCTGCCTCAAATTTCACTTCCTTTGCTCAAGACTGCGGGTTTGAACATATGAAATCGTCCCCCCAGTACCCTTGGTCTAACGGTGAAGTGGAGTGAGTAGTGCAGACCATCAAGACACTTCTAAAAACAAAAAAGGGCAATGATGAATATCTTGGCTTACTCATGTAGAAGAACTCCCTCCTGGCCAATGGGTTTTCCCAGCACAGCTGAGTATGGGACACTGCCTCAGGATATGTGCCTCATGTACCTCAGAACTCCTTCTACCCCAGACCCCATGCATCGTCACTCTGAAGAGGAAGGAGAAGGAGTGCCATGAAAAGATGATGGAGAACTACAATGAGACACTGTGCTGTTGTCCCAGAAAACTTTACAAAGGCAACACCATGTAGGTTCCTGATGTGCAGAAAGAAGGCCCAGTCATCAGGCAGCATAAAGCTCCACACTGTTTCATTATCCAGACCTAAGACAGTGACCTTCTTTGCAGGAATTGTACCACATGTGCACCACATCCTCCTGATCTATGGAAAAGCAGACCTACAACCCAGGGGCTACCTGCTTCACCTAGTGCAACCCCAACAAATGTAACGCTCCACCACATAAGGAATTGCATTGCACAAGGAGTCAATTTTTTGCTTTTGACATGTTATTAATCTACAATATAAAAAATTTTTTTAACGCTATTCAATACAAAAAACAGATTGAAAATCGGACAATTTTGTAAAAAGGTTTTTTTTTTTTTTTTTTTTTTGCTGCCTCGTCTTCTGTGACGCTCCCGTACTGCTGTTCCCACGCCGCTCATTTCAATATCCCCGCCACAGCCATACCCAGATTCGTTGTGTCTCACCCCCGGGGTCGGGAGTCCACAGGGAGCTCATCAATATTAGGCCGCCGTGGGGCCACCAGCCAGAGGGGCCCTGCACTTCTGCTGGGTCACTTTGGTGGTGTTCAGTGGTGCCTGTTCTGAGCTAACATACGCAGGACACCACCTACTAAGCCCCCTACTAACGACAGTATTAGCTCAGTCGCGGAGCCAGACTGAGTGAGCCACCCACTCGAGGTGGTGACCACCATAACGTCCCTCCAACGACCGCCTCCCCGCAAACCTCCAACTCCAAAGGCTCTGACACAAATTTACCACAGGCACAGAAGCGTATGGGGAAACCGAATCTGAGGTCACCATGAGACCAGAGCAACGGGGGCCACAGAATCAGAGGCAATTTTTATTATTGCATGATGATCAATGATGATGAGGATGATGTAATGATGCTGCTGTGGAGGTGCATCCGCTTTGAGACTACTTGACAGGGTTGTTCTCTACGCTTACTGTCATAATATAGCCCGGCGTCAACCAGGCCCGAGAGATACAGACACCTGCAGTGTTGGTCAGGTAATTTGAGCAACACTCTCAAATTCACATCTGTAAAGTGGATGAAGCTCGACTGTGTGGTCCCAGTCTCCACACTGAGCCCACAGCACACTCACTCTGGGTAGGAGCCGGCTGGAGCCCGAAAAAATCCCTATGACTTATGGGATTCAAACCTGCGACCTTCCAGTCCGGAATCCACGGCGCTAACCACTGCGCCATGGCGGCTGGTATTTTGTAAAAAGTTATTACAAGCTGAAATGATTGACTGCAGGAAATGCCAAAATGAGAAATTGACAAGTCAAGCATCGCAATGGGTGGTTAGAATAAGGGCTAAGGTATTATTAAAACACATTTAAAGGCAAAAGGACACAAAAGTATGACTTGATATTTCATTACTAGGTAGAACAATGACGAAAGATTTACAATCAATCAAAATCTTAAAATCAACAACTTGACCCCCACCTATCTAAAATGGTTCTTAGCGGAAAAGTAGGTTATGTGCAAAGCGACTCATTTTGTGGTGGAGCATCACAAATGTTCAACGCCAACAGGACCAGCCCTCGACTCATGCCCCTGCAGCAACCTGAAGATCTACCTGACTATAGAGAAACTAACCTACTCGACGGCTATAAATGCTAAATCTGGTGGACAACTTGTTATTACTTTTAGTTAAGTCACCTTTGAAAACAAGAACTGATTTTATCTGTACCACTTTTGAAAGGGGGAAAATGTAGTATTTGGGTTTGCAACTAAAAAGCTTGTACCATTTGGGAATAAATACAATCGTACTTTCTGTCGGAAATACAAACGGCATCGTTGTAATGAACACATGCTTCAAAATGTATGTCTGTATTGCCAACCCCTTAAGCCATCTGATGCATTACAAGTGGTGACCCTAAAATTGTAACAAAAAATGTTAGGGGTTTATGAGTATTTTGTTTAAATGCTATTCACTGATACCAACACTTTATTCTTGGTCAGAAGATAATCGGATAGTATTACAAAAGTCAGGATTTTTTCAGAAAAAGACATCAAAAACAAAGTACTCTATAATTGATCTCCATTTGTGACCTTACCGTATTCCGTTCCTTTCACAAAGATTCCCTCTATACCAGTAGTATTGCATTGTTGACATACGCACAAATACGAAACTGCAAAAATAGCCACACGTTCACACACATCCACGCATGCACGCACACACACGTGGGCGCGCACACACACACACACATACACACACACACACACACACACCTCAACCATGTAAACACAATCATTTTAATGCCCTGCTTTAGAGTCTGCCTACAAACAGTTTTTTTTATAATTTTATACCACTTTATGTCACAGCAGATTTCTCTGCCTGAAATTCTGGCTGCTCTCCCCGGGGAGAGCACGTAGCCACAAGGCTACTTTGCCAAGCACCAGGCATGCATTCTGATGTCTGCAGATTTTAGTATGTAAATAGGCTGGAAAAAAATAACTGGAAAGTCAGGCCTGTAGACCAGTATGCAAACTATTACTGTTCTTTTGCTGTATCTATGCTCCAACAACAGATTTTTTTTTTAAACCCTCGGGAGGTAAAAAGAAAAAAGCTCTCAATAATTTCAATGTGAAAGCCTCATACATAATGACAAAATGTGTATACGTGTGTTTTATTCAAGTCTGTCTGGCCATCACCACTGAGTCTCTTTCACCAAAGGAAATAATGACTGGTCAACGCTGCCAAACATGGGTGTTTCCTAGGTTTGAGAAAGAGGGTAGCTGATTATAATTATTTGACTGTGGGATGTGCTTTGGTCACAAGGAGAAGAAGCTGCCCAGTAATGGATGAAGTGATGCTGGGTATGTGGCTTATAATGATTCACCCCTGCTGTCCAAAGACTCTGTGTGCACTGCAGCTAAGACTTAATTTAAACCAATATACTGTGTGAGGCGGGATAAAATTGATTTCAACCATGTATGTGTCATGGTCTAAATGTTATTTGAACCTCAGATTTGATGCCCCGCTAATTATCTTTGAGTGCTAGAAACAGCATACTCATTGTGTGTTAGATACAGGTAAAGGTTAGGAAGGAAGGTGGCAGGATGGTTAAGACATTCTCCTGCCAACAAGTAAACCGTGAGGTTCTGGGTTTGTACCCAGCCCCGCCGTCTCTTCCCAGTTTGACAAAAAAATCAAAGTGAATATCGAAGTCATTCGGATGAGAATATAAACCGAGGTCCCACGTGTGAACGCACACAGAACATCTTGCACACACGTTAAAACCCTGTTCCAATCTAATCCAATAATGGTGCTTTTAGCCCCGCTGACCACATAGGCCATATCAGGGCTATCGCCTCATCACATTTTAAAACTTGTATTAAAAGTGTGTGTCTATGTACAGTTTAAAACAAGGTATTAAACCAACTCAACCGTCCTTGCCTGTATCGACGTCCTGGTCGACCATAAGGGTCAGTCCAGGATGGCCCTGCGTTGTGGGAAAACCCACATCGATCACGCTTAAAACAAGATAAAACCAAAACCGGGTTCCTTAAAACAACCTTGTCCTTAGAGACCAACTATACCACTTTCGCTCATATCAGACGAAAAAAGCCGGATTCTCTCAGGAAGTTAAAAATGGTGTCTGGTGGAACATCCCGAAAGAGGATCTTTAGGGAGTCTGCAGTAAAATGCTTGTGCCTAATATCCTGAACATCCCAACACTCCAGGAGCAGATGCCTGACGATCACCCTCACGTCGCAAGTCACGCACCATGGGGTTCCCTCGCCTTTCAGCAAGTGAACGTGAGTGATGTGAGAATGACCCGTGTGTATCCTGGTGAGCACTGTCGCCACCCTTTGGTTTTTGACACCCAGAGGGAAAACCTCTTTCAGGTTGGGACGGATCCGAAAAAGCTTGTTCTCCTGCCAGAGGGAATGCACGTATTGCTCGCTCCTAGGTTTCAGATCTGTGAACGGCACCGTGGACCCAGAAACCTCCTGCTCCGTGGCGCGCCTGGTGAGTCGGTCAACCATCTCATTGCCCCGAATGCCCGCGTGCCTCGGGACCCACACCAAAACCACGTCACACCCGTCCCGTCTCAAGGAAGTATGCAGCTCGTAGAACTCCTGAACCCTAAAGTGTTTTACGTTCCTGCAAGCGATAGCCTCCAGAGCAGAGAGCAAGTCCGTACAGACCAAGAAGTCTTTCCTTCCCGATCGCCTGATCAGTCGCAGGGACAAGACCAGAGCGCTCAGTTCGGCCGTGTACACCGAGGCATCCGAAGGCAGGCACTCCGAAAGTGCCGACTCCTTGATGGCGGGACAATAGGCGGCGCAGGCCACCCCCTCCTCTGACTTGGACCCGTCCATAAAAACCCTGGTGTGGGATGGATACGATGCACAGAGCTCTCGAAAGAAGGCCCCGTACGCCGTGGAGCTGGTGACGTCTTTCTTATGAGTGGCCAGATCGAAACAAACCACCGGGGTCTCCATCCTCCACATCGGCTTCTCTGGGTACTTAGGCAGGTCACAAATAACCCCCAGATCAATGCCTGCCTCCCAGAGATGGGGAAGGATCCGAATGCCAAGAGGCGAGGCGGCAGAAGGTGATTTGTTGAACTTGGCCTGCAACTGGGGATTCATGACACAATCGTACGCCGGGTTGTTGTACTCTGAATACAGTTTGAGGTAATAATTCAAAGTCAGTTTCAGACGGCAGTTTTTTAATGAAGGCTCTCCCGCTTCCGCGTACAAACTGTACACCGGCGGCGTCCGGAAGGCTCCGAGACAGATCCGGAGCCCCTGGTGGTGGACGGGGTCCAGAGCTTTCAGGTAGGAAGGCCTCGCCGAGCCATACACCTGGCATCTGTAGTCCAGCTTGGAGTGCACCAGCGCCCTGTAAACGTATAGCAGTGTTCTCCTGTCCGCTCCCCAGTCAGTATGGGCGATCACCCGCAGGAGGTTCAGGACTTTCTGACACGACGCTTTCAGCTGTTGAATGTGGCTCCTGAAATTGATCTTCCGGTCGAAAACAATGCCCAAGAATTTGGCCTCCGCCACCGCCAGGATGGTGGATTTTCCCAAGCAGATGACGGGGTCCAGGAAGTGCTCTCTGGACTTGTTTGTGAAGTGAATGCACTTCGTTTTGGCGACTGAAAACTTGAACCCATTGTCCTGCACCCATTCCTGAACCTTGTTCACGCAGAGCTGTATCTGCCTCTGAACCCTCGCAAACGTACTGCCCACAGCGTACCCGGAACCGTCTTTTGGCCAAAAAATTCTGCAAGCGTCCCCAAGTCCCGCAGGTCCAACATGATGCCGTACCTCCAGGCGGTGTCATAAGCCTTCTCGAGGTTGAAAAAACGGCCACCACGTGCCACCCGTTGACGAAGGCGTTCCAGACTGTTGTCTCGAGGCGGACCAGGTGGTCCATGGTGCAACGATTCTTGCGGAAACCGCACTGCTCCCTGGCCAGAAGACCCTTCGCCTCCAGATGCCAAACCAGGCGGCTGTTGACCATTTTCTCCATCACCTTACAAACGCAGCTGGTGAGTGCGATGGGCCTGTAATTGCCGGGGTCCCTAAGGTCCTTGCCGGGTTTCGGGATAGGGATAACGCAGGCCATCTCCCAGGTTGGGGGAAAAAAACCCGTCGTCCAGATCTGGTTGTAAACCCTCAAGAGGGTCCGCAGACATACCTCCAGAAGGTGCCTCAGAAGGCCATAATGTACCTCGTCCGGGCCCGCCGAAGTCTCGCCGCAAGACCGCAAGACTGCAAGGCGCTATTCAGCTCCGGAAAAGAAAACGGCAGGTTGTAGACCTCCTCATCACTGGACGCAAAACTCAAAGGCACTCTCTCCCGATGCCGCTTCGTGTTCAAGAACTCCTGGGTTTTTGTTTCCGCCGACAAGTTTGCCCTCAAGGTGGCGGCCAGCAGATTAGCCACCGCCTCCCTGTCGGTGACCAAAGCATCCCCCGAGCGCAAATGGTTATCGACGCGGAGGCGCCCTGCCCCTTGATCTTCGCAATCACCCTCCAGACCTTCTTGCTGGAGGTCTTGCTGTTCAGCTTGGAGCAAAAGCGCCTCCACGCCTCACGCCTGCTGGACTTGAAGACGAAACGGAACTTGACCCACAGCCTCTGGTGGGCCGAGACCGCCGCCAGACACGGTTGCTGCCTGACCCGACTCTGCGCCTTTTTGTGTTCCTTCCGGACCACCCTGCATTTCTCATCAAACCAGGGCACCCTGGGCGCCCCCGGTTGACCGCTGGTCCTGGGAACCGACCACCTCGCAGCCTGAACCACACACGACATCAGTGCCTCCGCCGGATCTTCCGCAGACAGAACAGCCTTCTCATCCATCCCGGAAACAAGGTCGGCCCTGAAGGCATCCCAGTTGGCCCTCCTGACGTCGAACCTCTGCATACGGGCTTCCTCTGCTGCCCAACTCCGTGCCAAGACCACTGGAAAATGGTCGCTGCCGTGCAGATCGTCACGCACTTCCCACCAAAAGTCCAAGACCAACGAGGGATCGCAGACTGACAGATCCAGACACAACAGCGTACCGTTTGAGGAATGCAGATAAGTAGGAACCTTGCCGTTCAGCACGCTCAGGTCCTGCTCCAGAAACACCTCCTCAAGGAGGAGGCCCCTCGCGGATGACTTTTTGCTTCCCCAAAAGGGGGAATGCTCGTTGAAGTCCCCCGGCAACAGGAAAGGGGGAGGCAACTGCTGAACCAACGACACCAAGTCCGCCTTCCTCACCGCCACCGACGGAGACAGGTAGATGCTGCAGACAGTGACTGTCTTGTGCAGCATGACCCTAGCAGCCACCGCCTGGAGAGGAGTGTCGAGGACCACACAGCTGTACAATAAGGAATCTCTGATGAGCAAGCTCACCCCCCCGGAGGTTCCACGCTCGATGGGCTTGGCCCTTTCATGGATGGAGCTAAAACCGGACAAATTAAAATCTTTTCCCTCCCTTAAAAGCGTCTCCTGGAGTGCAACCACGGCCGGTCTGTGGTCCCGGCAGAGAAGCTGCAGCTCCTCCCTGTTGGACGCCAGACCGCGAACGTTCCATTGTAAAATATTAGTCATAAAACGTTACTTTGGTCATTCCATCTCTGATGCATCCCCAGAAAGCACGGAGAACCGACTTTCATGCAGAAAGTCTTTCTCGGCTTTCTTTGGCCTGTCTGAGAGATATTTGACCACCTTTTTCTTGGGGGGCGACTTTTGCTCCCCCACCGCCACCACCACTGCCTCGGCGCCTCTACAGGCACCGGAGGGGACCATTCTCCAGCCCTTGACTGGTTTTGGGGGAGGGGCTGGTTTTTCTTTGGATCCGGGGGTCGGCAGTTTGGACCCCCGGACGGGAGCTGGCGTTTTCTGTGCGCCAACAGGGCACACAGGAGCGGGTTTTAGGCCCCCGCCAGAGGCCTTCTTCATCGTGGTAGGCGCGCGGTCAGCGGTGCTTGGTCAGCTGGGCCCAGCCATTCCAGAGCCAAAGTCCGTCTGACAGGCCACTGAAACACACGACCTCTTGACCACTGCTGCGTATGACTGAGTGCTGCCATTGCTGTTACTACCCTGCACAATCTTTCTGGCCTCAAAAAAGGACACCCTTTTTTCCACTTTGACCCGCTGAATCTCCGTTTCAAACACCCAAGTGGGGCACTGCTTGGACGAGGAGGCGTGGGCGCCTCCACAGTTCACACACAGAGCGGGGTCCTGACATTCCCCGTCGTGTACCGCCTTCGCACAGATGCCGCACACCTCCTGTCCAGGGCACCTGTCCCTCACGTGGCCAAATTTCTGACACTTGAAGCACCTCAGCGGAGAGGGGATGTAAGGCGTGACCTTCACGCTGAGGTATCCGACCTTAATATTCTTAGGTAGCATGGTCATACAGAACGTCATAAAAAAGGTGTTCGTGGGGACCTTGTCCCCCCCTTTCCTGATCTGCACTCGATATACGTGCACAACTCCCTGAGAAGCCAGCTCAGCCTTGATCTCTGCCTCAGACACCCCCTGCAGGTCCCTGCACCTGACCACCCCTTTGCTGCTGTTCAGGGCCTTGTGGGCGGTCACCCTCACAGGGCACGTCACCAACTTGTCACACTTAAGGAGTGTCTAGGACTGCTTCTTGGTTCTGCATTCCACCAGCAGCGTGCCGTTGCTCAATTTTTTTACCATGCTTAGCTCTCCTGCAACACCTTTTAGGCCCTTGGCCACCGCGAACGGACTGAGTTTCGCCAGAGGATGCTCCTCCTCCACCCCCTCAACCACCAACCAGCTCGGCCAAAAACCACCCTTCTCTCTCACTTCCGTCTCCGACTTGCTGGACAAGTCGCCAATGGAATCCGATTCCCTCATTCCTCTCTTCCCTTTTATGGTGTTTTTTTTTTTTAATGGAGCGTAGGCTCAATGAGGGCAGAAATATTTGGTCACCTCGGCAGAGCTGCCTTACTGAGGAAGAGGCTAAACTTACCCGTATGGAATCCGCCCCACACGATTCCATACAGGGCTCGTTAATGGCTAGCGTAACCTACAGCCAGCCATCCCCTGGCCACGTTGCTCCAGCGTCGGATTACGGGTTGCTTACGGCAACCACTCAGCAGCAGAGA
Organism: Stramonita haemastoma; assembly: GCA_030674155.1. Lineage (NCBI taxonomy): Eukaryota > Metazoa > Mollusca > Gastropoda > Neogastropoda > Muricidae > Stramonita > Stramonita haemastoma. The sequence goes on from CM060349.1 coordinate 17,044,609, forward strand.
AATGGAGAGCTGGAGAAAGAAGGCTTGATGGGGAGCTGATGATAGAATTAAAGATCCCATTGACAGAAGAGGACAGTCCACAGAAAAAGGGTGGGTGAAAATGAAGATGGGGAAGACATGAGGCTGCTGGGCTATCTAGGAAGGATGGTGGCAGGATGGTTAAGACGTTTGCCTGCCAATAATTATGTAAACTGCGAGTTTTGGGGTTCGTACCCAGTTCGCCCTTTCTTCCCAGTTAGACGAAAAAATCGAACTGAATGTCAAAGTCATACCGATGAGACTTTAAACCGAGGCCCCGTGTGCCAACGCACTCAGAACATCTTGCGCACACGTTAAAATCCTGTTCCGCCTTTCAGAAGAGCAGGCCATCGTGTGCCGGTAGGAGTGGATGACAAATTAAAAAAAGAAAACCCAGCATGCACACAGGTGTCATGTTTAGACACCATCCCTGAGGGGGGAAAAAATGGGTAGGCGCTGCACTTTTGGCAACACACTCTCCCCAGGAAGAGCAGCCCGAATTTCACGCAGAGAAATCTGCTGTGACATTAAGTGGTATCAAATAAAATAGAAAATAAAATTAAAATAATACTGTCCTTACTAAGGGGGCTTAGTAGGTAGGCGTAGTGTCCTGCATATTTATTAAGCTCAATGCAGGCATCACTGAACACCTCCAAAGTCAAGTCAAAGTCAAGTCAAAAACACTTTAATCATCCCTGAAGGGCAATTACAATACTGACAGGCATATTGATATGAATTATAATCAAAAGATACAAGATAGCTACATTTCACATTTGTTCAAACATTAGGCCTATACCTTCAAATAAAAATATCACAATACACACTCATAGGTGCGCACGCATGCACATACACACACCCCACACACATCACACACACTCACACACACATGTATACACACTACCAATAATATGGACACAATGTTTTTAAAACCATTGACTAGAAAAGACATAACCCTATTTTATTTACACATGTGTATACAAAGGACGGTGGCAGGATGGTTAAGACGTTTGCCTGCCAATATGTAAATCGTGACTTTCTGGGTTCGTACCCAGCCTCGCCTTTTCTTCCCAGTTTGACGAAAAAATCGAACTGAATGTCAAAGTCATTTGGATGAGACTCGAAACCGAGGCCCCGTGTGTGAATGCACGCAGAACATCTTGCCCACACGTTAAAACCCTGTTCCACCTTTCGGAAGAGTAGGCCATCGTGTGCTGGTAGGAGCGGATGACAAAATTATAACAAACCAGCATGCACACAGGTGTCGTGTTTAGACACCATCCCTGAGGAAAAATCGGGGAGTTGGAGTCCCAGAGCGGTTTGGGGCTGTAGGTATATGGCAACATTCTGGTGGCTCCTGCGACGGTACTGGAACCATTCGTATCGGTCAGTGCCCTTCCAATGGATCATTCCAGTGCCGTGGAGAGGGGGGGTCTGCTGCATGGGTAACAGCTTGCCCTCCATACATACTTGCCCAGGCTTTGCGCTCTAAAGACTAGAGCGCAACTCCCTAGTCTTCCAAGACTGATGAGTGCCTACTACTACTACTACTACTACTACTACTACTACTACTACTACTACTACTACTATACGCACGCACTCCCACACGCCCATATACATGCACACACGTTGGCATACACACAAACACGCCCCCCTCCCCCCACACACCATCCAAACACACCCTCTCTCTCACACACGGCACACCAATAAATGCAATGTTTTAAAACCATTGGCTAGAAGACATGAATTTATAAACATTTTTTTAAAAAGCAATAAAGCCAAAAACATGACAGTGGCCCAGAGGCAATGCAGGGCACCTACAGCTGATAAGCCTTATGGCTCCTGACATAGATAAGCTCCCTGTGGACTTCTAAACCTGGGGATGCAACATCACGAATCTATGTGTAGCTGGGACTGAGATTGAAATAAGGGGCATAGGAACAGTAGGACTTGAAACATCACAGAAGATGAGGTGTCAAAAGGAAGTTTGTTTTTGTTATTAGATAGGTGGCTTGATGAAATAAAGCTAATGTATTGCTTAACTAATATAACATCTGAAAATAAAACTTGCACTTTATCTTACTATTTTCGCGCAGTGGGGGCCCTGTGCTGCCGTCCTCAACATAGTCTGCCAAAAGAAAGAAAAAATTGTTAGATTAGACAGAGAGAGAGAGAGAGAGTCAAATCAAATCAAATCAAATTCTGTTATTTGGAGGATAATGAATAAGCACTCATTGTATCGATATCAACCTCTTATGGTCACCTGTGTACGAAACTATGGTTACTATACATGTACGAAACTAATAAACAGGTGGCTTCAGAAGTCACTTTGTTTATGGATGTGGCACCCAAAACGAACACGCTGTCTTGTCTAATATGTTTCGAATCTGAATGCTGTATGAATTGAGTCTGTGTGCAAGCCAGAAGCCATTACATGGTGTCAGAAGTTAATCGAAAGCAGATCAGTCAGTAGATAAGTAGCAGAATGGCGAATTTTGACTTTTCCAGGCCAACTGAGTGGCCGGAATGGAAGGCGCGCTTCCAGTGTTTTTGCATCACTACCAAACTGAACCAAGGAGATGGCGTGGTGCACGTTTCAAGCCTGATTTACGCAATGGGCCATGAGGCTGATAAGATTTTCAACACCTTCAACTTCAGAGCAGCTGCAGAAGGTGAGCATAACCCTAGAGACGATTTTGACACTGTCTTGGGCAAGTTTGATGAACATTTTGTGCCAAAACGTAATATCATGCACGAGCGTGCCAAGTTCTCCAATAGAAGTTAGCAGGCAGGGGAATCTGTGGAAGAATTCCTACGGGAGTTGGCAGCCATGTGTGACTTTCGTGACAGGGAGGAAGAGAGCATCCGTGACCGGATCGTTCTTGGGCTGCAAGACAGTGATGTGTCTCAAAAGTTACAACTGGAGGCAGAACTGGATCTCAAGTCGGCAGTTGACACTGCACGTCACCACGAGCTTGTGAAGACCCAGATGAAAGACCAGCAGCTTGCAGAGAAAGTTGACGCAGCATTTCCTTGTGCCAGATTCAGCCAACGTGACAGAGGCCAGGCCCATGGAGGGGGCCGAGGTGGCAACAAGCAGTCGGGCTTCAGTGTTCCTCGGGATTGTGGGAAGTGTGGCAGGTCTCATCCTCCAGCCAACTGTCCAGCCAAGGGGAAGAAGTGCCGGAAATGTGGAAAATTGCCCCATTATGCTGCTATGTGTCATTCCAGAAAAACTGTCAACAATGTGACAGCACGAGGGGTGTATGACTATGAAGAAGAGTACGCAAAGACTTTTAGTCTAGGAGCAGTCCATGGAGCACACGCTCCTGAACCTCTGTGGACCATTTCCCTGAACTTTTGTGGCAGTGCTACAGAATTTAAGATTGACACTGGTGCTGATGTGTCTGTAATCTCCAGTTCAGTCTACAAGACCTTGAGTGTGCCACCAGTTCTCAAACCTTCAAAGGCAATATTTTTAGGCTCAGGGGGTGTAATCAACACAGAGGGAGAGTTCAACGCTCAAGTGCGTCACAAGAGCAAGTTATATCCAGTGAGATGCTTTGTGGTAAACACACGAACAGACAACCTGCTGAATAGAGATGCTGCCACACACTTGGGGTTAATTCAGCGCATAGCTAGTGTGGGGAAAGATTGTGATCCACTATTTGCAGAGCTAAATGAGAAGCCAGCAAACTGTAAACCAGTACATATTTCATTGAAAGAGGATGCAACCCCTTACAGTGTCCATATAGCGCGCCGTGTACCCATCCCCTTACTTCAGAAAGTAAAGGAGGAGCTTGACAGGCTAAAATCAGCGAGGGTCATTGAAGAGATCCAAGAACCGACAGACTGGTGTGCTAGAATGGTCCCAGTACTGAAACGCAATGGTGCAGTAAGAATCTGTACCAACTACAAAAAGCTCAACAAGAACGTCCGCAGAGAGAGGTACATGCTTCCTACTTTGGAAGATATTCTTCATAAGCTTCATGGAGCCAAGGTATTCAGCAAGCTTGACTTACCTCAGGCTTCTTCTAGCTACCTTTGGATGAGGAGTCATCAAAGTTGACCACATTCATCACTCCATTTGGGTGCTACATCTACAAGAGGCTGCCACAGGGCATCACTTCAGCTCCAGAGATTTTTCAACGGACAGTTGAAGAGATTTTGAGCAACCAGCCTCACACAGTGTGCTTTTTTGATGACATTTTAGTCTTCAGCAAAAACACAACTGACCGCAAGGCCCACCTGGAGGCTACAAAGCAGAAGCTGCGAGATGCGGGGTTAAAGCTGAACAAAGAGAAGTGTGAGCTTGACAAAACCAAACTCAACTTCCTGGGCTACCGCATTTCAGGTGATGGTATTGGCCTTGATCCAGCAAAGGTGCAAGCTGTCACTGAGATGGCTGACCCAGAGAACGTCGAAGAACTGAGATGATTCATTGGGATGGTGAACTTCTTGGGCTGCCATCTGCCGAATCTCTACAACGATGCGTCCACTGACTGAACTTCTTGAGAAGAAGAATGCTTGGGTTTGGGGTCCAATGCAGTCCGAGGCAGTCAAGATGATCAAGACACTGATCACCACGGCGCCTACACTTTGCTTCTTTGACCCAGGCAAGCCAACATTGGTCAGCTCGGATACAAGTTCCTATGGGATTGGAGGTGTTCCTCTTCAGGAGCAGAAAGATGGCAGTATGCGACCAGTCGCCTTTTGTTCAAGAACACTGTCTCAGGCAGACAGACGCTATGCGCAGATCAAGAAAGAGTGTTTAGCAGCTGTCTGGTGTTGTGAACAGTTCAACAGATACCTTGTAGGTCTTCCCAAGTTCCGGTTGGAGACGGACCACAAGCCGCTTGTACCCCTGATAAACAACAGACAACTGTCGGAGATGCCAATATGGTGCCAGAGGATGCTCATGTGGCTAGCGGTTTTCAATGCAGAAGCAACCTACACAACAGGAAAGAATATGCACGTGGCAGACCACTTGTCACGTAGCCCACTGCAAGAAGCGGCAAAAAGCAACGCTGAAGAGCTCATCACCGAGCGTGTAAATGCGGTGTCCACACAGTGGCCAGCATCCAACGCATGCTTGGATTGTCTTTAGAGGAGACCAGAAAATACAACATCCTACAGATAGTCATGGACTATACAAGAAATGGCTGGCCAACATACAAGGAAGACGTCAAGCTGGGGGCATGCCACCTCTTCCCTGTGAGAGGAGAGCTGAGCGCATGGGAGGGAATCCTAGTGAAAGGAGACTGCCTTCTCATCCCTTCATCGTTGCCGAAGGAGATCCTCCAGAGAATTCATGAGGGCCACAATGGCATAAATAAATGCCGTGAGCGTGCTGCAGATACGGTGTGGTGGCCTCACATTAGCCAGGACATCAAAGACCACATCAGCAGGTGCAGATATTGCCTTGAAAAGCAGCCATCACAGAGGAAAGAGCCACTCATTTCGTCCGTCCTTCCCAGCTACCCCTTCCAGAGAATCAGTGCTGACATCTGTGAACTGAACAATGAACACTACCTCATTGTCACAGATGCCTACTCTAGGTACTTAGAGATAGCCTACCTTCGTCAGCTCACCAGTACCACAGTCATCAACAAGCTGAAAAACATGTTCACTCATCATGGCATCCCTATGACAGTCATCTCAGACAATGGGGGCCAGTTTTTGTCCGATGCTTTCACACAATTTGCAGAAGAGTGGAACTTCAACCACAAGACATCAAGCCCGCATTACCTGCAGTGCAACGGTGGAGCTGAAAAGGCAGTGCAGATTGCGAAGAACATCCTATGTCAGAAGGAAGTCTTCAAGGGCATTCTCCAAGAAGTTACATCATCAAAACCCCTTCTGGAGAGCTGAGGCGCCACCCCAGACATCTTCGTCTTGCCAAATCAATCAACCCACCACTGATTCCAACTCATCAGCACTCAGCAGCGCCTGCTCAACCTATCCACCAGCCAGGGCAACCTACCGACTAGGATTCACCAACACCTGAGAGGTCTGAGCCAGCAGTGCCATCAGTCACACCACCAACACCTGTAATCACTTCACCAGGTAGACACACCAGGTGTGGCAGGAAGATAGTCTTACCTGCAAGATTCTGCGATGAGTGATTCGTGTAAAGACCCATGGCCTGTCACTAGGTGGCAACAGTGTAGCTAGGTTGCCTTCCTAGTTAGTCTATTCAATTGTCCACATGAGTGTGACCATATATCTAGTCATTGGTAGAGGACAGCAGACTGTCTTGTAGTAATTATTGTGCATGGCCTGTTTTCCAAGTAAGCAGCATGTGTAGCTAGGCTGATCTTACTTGATGAATATTAAGTAACCGTGTAGCTTGGTTACAATTATAGGTTTGTGTTAAGTTTCATCAAGGAGTCCAGAAACAAGAGCCTTGTATCCTTTTGTCTGTTTGATATTTCCAAGAATTCATTGACAGTTTGCATGCAAGAATGAAAACTCAGAAAAGTGATCCTATGAAAGACTCAGTGACCAAGTATTTTGAAAGTTTCTTTCCACAGATCTTCTAAAAGCATTTAACGTTGTAAGAACATTTGTAAAGTTTGAAGAGCTAATTCAGTGAAAAGGGGCAACCCTAATTTTGATGGAAATTCTAACTTAAAAGGGGGAGATGTATCGGTATCAGCCTCTTATGGTCACCTGTGTACAAAACTATGGTTACTATACATGTACGAAACTAATAAACAGGTGGCTTCGGAAGTTACTTTGTTTACAGACGTGGCACCCAAAAGGAACAGCTGTCTTGTCTCATATGTTTCGAATCTCAATGCTGTATGAATTGAGTCTGTGTGCAAGCCAGAAGCCATTACACTCATGAGCTTTTTTACATCCAGTCCCCCGCCCTTATCAGGGATAACATAATAAAAAACAAACTCTAGCTAAATAAAAACAAACAAAATACAACAAAAACAAACAAACAAACAAACAAACAACAAAATGAAGACAATGAAGACATAAAAGAAACCCACATGAAGGCAATAATAAAATCGAAAGAAGCACACAGAGAGAGAACTAAAATAAGTAATTAACAATTAAATGATGATTATGAAGAATTCAACTTTTTTTTTTAGAAAGGCAGAACAGAGAGATGAATGGAGGGAAATGGTTGTCAAGTCTTCAGGGGTGCCACCATGGTTGCCAGACTAAGGGATAGATAGATAGATAGATAGATAGATAGATAGATGATAGATAGATAGATAGATAGATAGATTAGATAGATAGATAGATAGATAGATAGATAGATAGATAATACATGGATACCTACATAGATAGTATAATCATGTTTACCATTTGTACTGAGAAATGGTTTATTCATTGTTGTATCAATGTTCAATGTTGGATTCTCTATCTTAGTGATTATATGTGTCATATGTGATTGATTTTTGTGAACCTTTCATCTCAATTCAATTCAATTCAATTCAAATACTCTATTATCTCACGGACAGAAAAATTCAAGCGGGTTAAAAGCCATACATAAAAAACAGTAAACATGTAAACATAATATCAGGGAAAAAATACCACAACATAGTATCCGAACATTAGCTTACACCCATCACAATATAAAATGCACCCACAAATCGGCAATTCCTCAGCCAGTCATGAACTTACCAAAATCAAACCTCAAACACTCCTGTGCACACCAGTATGCTCATGAATGCATCCACACACTCAAACTCAAACGCGCGCGAGCACACACGTGGAAAAACAGCACACATGCGTACGCCTTTTTATGACATAAACCATACTGTTATTAAACCATATTGTTATAACACGTCATGTGATAAGACACACATCAATTGATTTAATACTCTTCTATCAAGACATTAAACACAGTCTAAAATAATATTACGATCAGATGATGATCTTTTAGGGTGAGCAGAATAACCATGTCCATCATAATTATATTGTTTTGAACAGGTTTTTTTTTAGTGACTATAATCATAAGATTGATTATGGCATTAGAGTATAGATGTCCCAAACTCTCTCTCTCTCTTTCTCTCTCTCTCCTCTCTCTCTCTCTCTCCTCTCTCTCTCTCCTCTCTCTCTCTCTCTCTCTCTCTTTAAAGGATTTTATGTTGTTGTTGTTTTTTAATCTGGTTTTTTCCCCCTTTTGTGCATACTTTGCTTGTTTTTTCCCGCTTACACACACACACACACACACACACACACACACACACACACACACACACACACACACACACACACACACACGCACGCTCACAACACACACACACACACACACACACACACACACACACACACACACACACACACACACACGCACACACGCACACACACACACACTCACACACTCACGCATTATATATTTGTAATGCCTTCTGTTTCATGGTCCTGAATATTTGCTATTTTTAAAATGTTTTTTGCTATGTTATTTTTTGTTTAAATAATTATCAGTGTATCCAGTTGGAATGACGCGTTTTGTTGAATGTATTCTGTTTTCTTTTTTAAAATATTGTTTGAACTGCTGCTGGTGGTGATGCTGGTATGTAGGGGTAGGGAGGGGGTTTCTTAGCTTTATTCCCTGATCAGGGCAAGGGCCGGATGAAAAAAAGTATGTAATGCTTACTTACTCTGTTACCCTTGAAAAATAAAGATTATTCATTCATTCATTCATTCTCTCTCTCTCTCTCTCTCTCTCTCTCTCTCTCTCTCTCTCTCTCTCTCTCTCTCTCTCTCTCTCTCTCTCTCTCTCTCTCTCTCTCTCTGTGAGTGTGAGTCTTGATAGAAGAGTATTAAATCAATTGATGTGTGTCTTATCACATGACGTGTTATAACAATATGGTTTAATAACAGTATGGTTTATGTCATAAAAAGGCGTACGCATGTGTGCTGTTTTTCCACGTGTGTGCGTGTGTCTTGAACATCTGTGAGTGTGAGTTAGGGGGGGGGGGGTTGTTCAAAAACTGTGCTTTATGGGACTTATTTTGATAATAGATGGCGGGATTGATGTTTTCAGTCATTTAACCTCATCATATTCTCATGCTTGCTCTTTAATTTTTTTTTTTTGCTTTGATTGGTTTTTGTTTGGTTTTTTGTACTCAAATCAAATTCTTCATTGATTCTTACTTCATATTTTCGTTTCTGAATGAGTGCCTTTTTATAACATTACCTTAATATTGTATCTCTGTCTTATTTCTTACCTGTTGTTGTTGCTCTTTCTCACCCTTTATCAAAATCTTATGTTTTATGGGACATATTTTGATGATAGATGGTGGTGGATTGATGTTTTCAGTCATCTAACCTCATCATCTTCTCATGTTTGATCTATAATCATTGGGCCTTTTTTTTTTGTTTTGTTTTTTGTTTGTTTGTTTTTGTTTTGTTTTGTTTTGCTGTTGTTGTTGTTGTTTGTTTTTGTTTTTTTGTTGTTGTTTTTTTGTTTCTGTGTTTGTTTGTTTGCTTGTTTATTATTCAAATCAAAATCATCATTGATTCTTACTTCTTATTTTCGTTTCTGAATGAGTGCCTTTTTTTTATAACATTACCTTAATATTGTATCTCTGTCTTATTTCATACCTGTTGTTTGATACTTGGTGTGGTTTGCTCTTGGTAATTGGATTATTATAATTATTCTTGTTTTTGTTGAGGCTGTCTTTTTATCTTGATGTTATCCCTGAAAGGGGCGGGGACTGGATGTAAAAAAGCACATGAGTGCTTATCTATTATAATCGAATAAAATAATTTTGCCTTGCCTTGCCTTGCCTTGCCTTGCCTTGCCTTGCCTTGCCTTCTCTCTCTCTCTCTCTCTCTCTCTCTCTCTCTCTCTCTCTCTCTCTCTGAGTAGCTTCCCTTGCTTGGTAGCCAGCAAGATGCATCACTCAACAGCAGTTAAAAATATTATTGTTTTTCGTGAATATCTGAGTTCAACATGCCTGTGGAAGGATTGCCATCAACTTTAGAATGTATGCTGAATGCAGTGCTGTGTGACAATGCAGTGTCGTCTTTTAAAATTGATGGCAGAGGCAGTCAAACTATCGTAGTTCTCAGACTGACAGCAAAGACTTCGTTTCATCCCCCTGCTACTGAAGACAGCAATGCCGTTTACAGACGGGAACTTTCTGTCTCAAATAAACAGAGATCGGAGGAGGGCTGAGATGCACAGAGCAGAAAAGAAGGCAAGCACTGCATCCCCATCAGGGTTGTTTTGGCCAACTTCTCCGACATCAAGTAATACTGCTGACCAGCCTGAGAAGAGCCCTGTTATTGCAGACAGTTTTCGATATACCCTATGTTCTTCCCCAGTACCCCTGTCTTCAAATGGCCCATGTAAAGACAAAGTGCAGATTAATATGTCACCAAATAGTATAAACAAACAGTCATTGACTCTATATTACAATGGTGAAACAGAATGTGACACTAAAGAGGAAGGGTTGTGCAAATGTGAGGGGGCAGGTGAGATGAACAAGAGACAAGTGACTATGCTTGAGCATATGGATATTAACAGTGACATTGCAACAGAAAGTACTCCTGTTTCTGAGCACAGGACTCTTGTTTCCAAATCAGATAAGAAAAATACAAGTTCAGTGTTGACTTACAGTGATATGGAGGCAATCTTTAAGCAGTCTTATGAACACTATAACAAGCAACTTGATAATCTTCATCTGGCTGTATGAGAAGTTGCTACTGAATGCAAATCTCTTTCTGATGGAAATCCTGGCAGAGATGTTTCTTAATTGCTACGTAGGTTACTAAGTCCTTTGCTATATTTTTGTTGTTGTATTGTAATCAAAATAGTAGATGAAAGGCATAGAGACTGACAAAACACAATTAACGCCTTGATGTGGAAGCCATGCCATGTGATTATTTATACTATTTTGGGTGTTCTTTTTTGTCTCATCAAACTATTTGCTAAATTTGATACTTTGTTGTAATCGTGTTTATTCATTTCTCTTTGTTTATGGACACTCTGAGTCTGAACAATAAACCATTTTGTCATTGTCATTTTGTCATTCTCTCTCTCTCTCTCTCTCTCTCTCTCTCTCTCTCTCTCTCTCTCTCTCTCTCTCTCTCTCTCTCTCTGTCTGTCTGTCTGTCTGTCTGTCTGTCTTGAAAAGAACTATTTTCCCAATCCCTTCAAAACTGCTAAAGTGATCCCCATCTACAAATCTGGTGACACTTCAGATCCCTCAAATTAAAGGCCAATCTCTATTATATCCCTTCTTTCAAAACCCCTGGAAAAACATATAAATAAACACTTGGTCAGTCATATAGACACTAACAACCTACTCCACCCTAATCCATCAGGATTCAGACAAAATCACTCGTGTCATACTGCACTGACTAGTCTCATAGACAGATGGCTAACAAACATTAATAAAAATAAATTTTGTGGAGTATTATTTGTAGATTGCAAAAAGGCATTTGATACAATTGACCACACACTTCTCATCAGAAAGTTAGACATGTACAATCTATCGTCAAATAGTCTAGAACTACTCGCTTCTTATCTTAAGAACAGACAACAGTGTGTTTCAACAGGTACATCCACATCCAATCTAAAACCCATTCATTATGGAGTACCACAGGGATCTATACTAGGACCTATTCTCTTTTCATTATACATAAATGACCTTCCTCTACATATAACAATCAAATATGAACTATTTGCTGATGACACAACCATACATACAAGCCATAATGACATTGACTCTCTTTCAACCATATTACAACAAAGCTGTAATGATCTTGTCAAATGGACAGAACTGAACCACATGTCTATTCACCCCCAAAAAACAAAATGCATGCTTATCACCACCAGACAAAAGCGACAAAATTTACCTCATAAACAGTTCCCAATCCATATAAAAAAGGAAGCAATCGAACAAACCTCTCATCACAAAGTTCTAGGAGTAACAATCAATGAAAATCTCAGCTGGTTCTACCACATATCTCATCTATGCAAATACTTGTCCCAAAGAGTATACCAGTTGACTAAAATTAAACACTTCTTTGACTACCATTCAAGGAAATTATTCTTTCAAGCTTATATACAATCCTCAATAGACTATGCCTCAACCCTTTGGGATTCTGCCAGTGCAAACACTATGAAACCCTTTTTAAGTCTGTATAAACGTGCTCCTCCACCATAAAGAGGAGAAAGCTGATGTGGTTTGGTCACACCACAAGACACAACACCCTAGCAAAAACCATCCTGCAAGGAACAGTCGAGGGCAAGAGAAGAAGAGGCCGCCAAAAGAAATCATGGGTTGACAACATCAAAGACTGGACCGCCCAACCCCTACAACACCTCCTACTAGCCACACAGGATCGTGAAGCATGGAAAAAGATCTCTGTTGCGTCTTCTCTCATGTCCCCCCTACGTCCTTTGGGACATGGGACTGAGTGAGTGAGTGAGTGAAACGTGCTCTCAAACTTATCCTCCTGAAGAAAACAACCTTACTTGAAGTGGATTATACTCGGTTAAGTATTCTCCCCCTACAACGAAGACTAAAATATAACAAAGGCACCCTGATGTTTAAGATAATGGCAGGAGCTGTCCCCACATCCTTAAAAGATAAGTTCCCAATGAATCATTCCAGAAATACTGAAAAGCCAAGTGTCCCAACCCCAAGAATAGACTTGTTCAAGTCTAGTTTACTATACTTAGGCCCTGTGCTGTGGAACTCCCGTCCTGATTCAATTAAACAGCACCAATCATTGACAACCTTCAAAAATCACCTTCTAATCCACTTGATGCATCAAAAGTAATGAACCAGTCTTCATCCTGTTGGATATATATAATATATATATATATATATATATATATATATATATATATATATATATATATATATATATATATATATATATATTCTCCCCCTTCTCTCCATGTGTGTGTGTGTGTGTGTGTGTGTGTGTGTGTGTGTGTGTGTGTGTGTGTGTGTGTAAATGTTTTATATGTATCTTATTATTGTGTAGTTGTAACTGATTTCAAAGAATAAATTTCAATATTTTATTTTTCGTATCACATTTATCATATGGTATAGTTTCTATATATGTATAACTAGAAAGATAGAGAGTGTTAAGTGATGATATTATTGGTCAATTGAAAATTGTATGCAACACTACCTGGCTTAAAATGTACTGTGTACTCTCTCTCTCTCTCTCCTCTCTCTCTCTCTCTCTCTCTCTCTCTCTCTCTCTCTCTCTCTCTCTCTCTCTCTCTCTTTTTATTTGCCAATATTGTTGAGTGTTCAATTGGACAATATCTACCCTGTGTGATTGTGTCTTTTGAGTAACTATTGAAATCGTTCCTTCAGTGCCCTACTCCCATCCCCATTATTCACCCTTTATTGAGTTTATATCTTTTGAGTAACTATTGAAATCATTCATTTTTTCCCCTTACATTTCATCATTCCCCAGTGCCCTACTCCCATCCCCATTATTCACCCGATATAAAATTGATTCTTACCTTGTCTTTTGCTACACATCATTGTTAGTTCCATTGGGTTATACAGCTATATACACTGTATGTGTATCCTTAAGTAACTTAGAAATCAGCTTTTTCTCTTCTTCTTACATTTCACCCTTCCCCCTATTGAGTGCCCACTCCCCCTTATTCCTATTTATCCCTAATCAATCTTCACCTTTTCCGGTTTTTAGGCACATTATCACATTTCCAACAAAAATCAACACAAACAGATGCATTCAAGAAACAACACGTGGCCCTCAAAGGAAGGCCTATGAATATGCCAATTAGATATAAATCACGCAGTTAATAAAATTGAAGACACATCAACACTTATTAGAAACCATAGCAAACCATTTCACATACTAAGGCTATCTGAATCGAGACTTTCAAAACAAATAGTAGACAGTGATTTATATATCCCAGGATATAAAATCATACAAAAGGATCCACAAAGCAAAAAGAAACAGGAATCCTCATATGTGACCCTCCACCATGAAATGAGTCGCTTAGCACATTACTCAATTTTGATCTATGTGCCATTAATGGCAGGTGGGGGTCAAGTTGTCAATTTTGAGATTTTGATCGATTGTTAAACTAAATTTGTTATTCTACCTTGCAATGAAATATCAAGGCATAATTTGTATTCCTTTTGCTTTTAAATGTGTTTTGAAAATACCCAAGCCCTCATTCTGACAACCTGTTGCAAAAATAAACTTGCCCGTTTCTCATTTTGTCACATCCAGCAGTCTATCATTTCAATTTGTAATAACTTTGCACAGATTTGTTCAATTTTCAATCTGTTTTTTGTAATGAATAGCCTTTTTATTACAGATTAATTACTTGTAAATAACTAAAAATTGACCTCTGGTACAATGCGACTCCTTATGTGGTGGAGCGTCACATATACATTAGTGAATCTATAACCTTCAAGCATCTCATCCATCTAGAACATCATGATGTAGAATCTGTCTGGCTTGAAGTCTCCATGAAAGGTTCACCACCTATAGCAGTGGGATTCTGCTATAGGAATCCAGCAGAAAGAAAAAATTGGATAGACAAGTTTGATGCAATGATGAACGTAGTCCTATTAGAATCCAGGGAAGTGATACTCCTAGGTGATTTTAATATCGATGTAACAAAAGTAAATAATGCATGGACGCAAATTACTAATTCATTCAACCTTCACCAACTAGTTAGTTTACCCACGAGAGTTACGCCAAATTCAAGCACGATAACTGACCACATCTACGTATCAAATCCTAAAAACATCATAGAAACATGTGTCCCTGTCTATGACTGCAGCGATCACTACCCTGTCTGTACTACTTGGTCAAAAAAAGGAACAAAAATTCCCAAACCTGGCCATAAAACTATTGAAATCATCAAAAGAACATATCGTTCTTTTGCAAAATTCAATGAACAGCTTTTCCTTCTCGAACTAAGTAACTCTATGCTCTGAGAAACATTCAACATTACTGATCCAGACTTGGCTATTGATTTTTAGATAAAAACTTTCACTGAAATTTACAAAAAACATGCGCCACTAAACACCAGAAGGGTCAAACATGCCCCCAAACTGCCTTGGCTTACAAAAGAACTAGAAGAGGCATGCTATCTTAGAGATCTCTTTAAAAAACATAAATATCATGAAGAGTCAAAAAGATTACAAAACGCCATAAACTCACAGAAACGTCGAGAAAAAAAGAAATATTTCCAACATTTACTATCTTCAAAACAAAACTCAAAAATTATTTGGAAGGCCATAAATCAAATAACGAACAAACAATCATCTTCCAAATCAAATGTAATCAAAGATGTTACTGCTGAACAACTCAACAATCACTTCATAAACGTTTCTACTAATGTTGTTAGCAATGATGATTCAAAATCCAATAACCTAAACACACTAAAACACTACTGCCAAGAAAAGCATATTCCTTCAAAACTCCACATACCATTTATTTCTATTTTTGAGGTCTATAGTTATCTGATTCACCTAAAAAAAAATCCAGGACAAGAGGCCTCGATGGAATGGACAGCAGAATTCTAAAACTGTCAGCTCCAGTTATCACTGAGACTCTAACATATATATATATAACCAATGTCTTGAAAAGAACTATTTCCCCAATGCCTTCAAAACTGCTAAAGTGATCCCCATCTACAAATCTGGTGACACTTCAGATCCTTCAAACTATAGGCCAATCTCCATTATATCCCTCCTTTCAAAACCCCTGGAAAAACAGAAATAAACACTTAGTCCATCATATAGACACTAACAACCTACTACACCATACTCAGTCAGGATTCAGACAAAATCACTCATGCCATACTGCACTGACTAGTCTCATAGACAGATGGCTAACAAACATTAATGAAAATAAATTTTGTGGAGTATTATTTGTAGATTTCAAAAAAGCATTTGATACAATTGACCACACACTTCTCATCAGAAAGCTAGACCTATATAATCTATCATCATATAGTCTAGAACTACTTGCTTCATATCTTAAAAGCAGACAACAGTGTGTCTCAACAACTACATCCACATCCAATCTAAAACCCATTCATTATGGAATACCACAGGGATCAATACTAGGACCTATTCTCTTTTCATTATACGTAAATGACCTTCCTCTACATATAAAATCCAAATGTGAACTATTTGCTGATGACACAACCATACATACAAGCCATAACGACATTGACTCTCTTGCAACCATATTACAACAAAGCTGTAATGATCTTGTCAAATGGACAGAACTGAACCACATGTCTATTCACCCCCAAAAAACAAAATGCATGCTGATCACCACCAGACAAAAGCGACAAAATTTACCTCATAAACAGTTTCCAATCCACATAAGAAAGGAAGCAATCGAACAAACCTCTCATCACAAAGTTCTAGGAGTAACAATCAATGAAAACCTCAGCTGTTTCTACCACATATCTCATCTATGCAAATACTTGTCCAAAAGAGTATACCAGTTAACTAAAATTAAACATTTCCTTGACTACCATTCAAAAAATTTTTTTTTCAAGCTTATAACAATCCTCAATAGACTATGCTTCAACCCTTTGGGATTCTGCCAGTGCAAACAGTATGAAACCATTATTAAGCCTATATAAACGCGCTCTCAAATTTATCCTTCTGAAGAAAACAACCTTACTTGAAGTGGATTACACTCAGTTAGGTATTCTCCCCCTACAACAAAGACTGAAATATAACAAAGCCATAATGATGTTTAAAATAATGGCAGGAGCTGTCCCCACATCCTTAAAAGATAAGTTCCCAATGAATCATTCCAGAAATACTGAAAAGCCAAGTGTCCCAATCCCAAGAATAGACTTGTTCAAGTCTAGTTTACTATACTCAGGCCCTGTGCTGTGGAACTCCCTTCCCGATTCAACTAAACAGCACCCATCATTGACAACCTTCAAAGTTCGCCTTTAATTTCACTTGATGCATCAAAAATACTGAACCAGACTTATCCTGCTGGATATATATATATATATATATATATATATATATATATCACCATCTCTCTCTCTCTCTCTCTCTCTCCTCTCTCTCTCTCTCTCTCTCTCCTCTCTCTCTCTCTGATAATATTCGAGACAGATTGTGTCCATTTTGTAAAACGAAAATTGAAAATGAAGCCCACTTTCTACTAGAATGTTGCATGTACACAAGCTTGAGGGGAAAGTTTTTAAGCAATTGTATAAATGTACCATTACCAGATCTGCTCAGAGTAGCAAATGATGAGTAAATGCATGGTTTGTCCAGATATATCTTTCATTCTATTAACAAAAGGAAAACAATGTTGTCTCAGGCAGTTTATTGAATTACTGTTATTTTTTTATATGTATTCAATATACATGAATTTTCCCAAACACAATAGTCTTTATGTGATTAGGTTATGGTTGATTTGAGATTTGTAATCAGGAAAAAGAGTAAATTATGTGTGTTTTTCTTTTCTTTTTTCATCAGTGATAAATCATGTCTTATTTGTGCATTTGCTTCAAAAATGATAGGGAAGAACATATTGGTACATCCCAAGCCCAGCCAATGTATTGTGGTCCAAGGCCAATGTACATTAAATCATTTCAGTGTTCAGTGTTCAGTGTTCTCTCTCTCTCTCTCTCTCTCTCTCTCTCTCTCTCTCTCTCTCTCTCTCTCTCTCTCTCTCTCTCTCTCTCTCTCTCTCTCTCTCTCTCTTTCTATCTTGATGAAGGCTGTATTCATATCTCATGTTTTCAATTTTATTCTGAAAGTTGATTATAGAGCTTGATAAAGGTTGTTTTAATATCTCAATGTTTTAAGTTTAGTTAGTATGTGTTTTTTTTAATTATACTGTGTAGTTATTCATTTTTGTGTATACATTGGCTATTTCACAGAGATTGATCATTACAGTATATATAAACTATGAGTATTTTATCTACAATGTGTAGATTTCATTTTTATAGCTATATTGAACTTGATTTGTGTGTCACTAGTTAGTGATCTCCCCCCCCCCCCCCCCCCCCCCCTCTCTCTCTCTCTCTCTCTCTTAAAATCCTACTTAGAATGTAGTAGATGTTCATCTCTATGACTATATCAGAATTAGAGAATTGTGTTACACTAGCTAGTTGCTCTCCTCTCTCTCTCTCTCTCTCCTCTCTCTCCTCTCTCTCTCTCTCTCTCTTCTCTCTCTCTCTCTCTCTGTCTGTCTGTCTGTCTCTCTCTTGTCTGTCTGTCTGTCTCTCTCTGCCTATTCTTTTGAAACATCTAGGATGTTTTATGTAACTTTTTCTTTCTTTTTTTTATTTTATTATATTTTATTGATCTCTCTCCCCCCCCCCCCCTCCAATAAGGATATTAGTTAAATCCCCCCCCCCCCCCCCAATTCCCCCCCCCCTTTTATCCAAATGTATGATTTATATTACATGTATAACTTTTGACAGATGGTGGTGGATCCATGTTTTCAGTTGTTTATTTCATTTTGTTCTCTTGTTTGCTCTTTACCTATTAACACTTTTCTTTTCTTCCATAATCAAAATCTTTTTATTGTAACTTCTGATTTTGTCTTCTGAACGAGTGCATTTTTATTACCTTATCATATATAGTGTCCTTATTCTTGTGTGTTGTTTGGTACTGCGTAAAGTTTTATTGTTTAGTATCTTTTCAACTTGATGTATCCCTGAAAAGGGCGGGGACTGGATGTAAAAAAGCACACGAGTGCTTATCTATTATCCTCGAATAAAAGAATTTGGCTTGCCTTGCCTTGCCTTGCCTTGCCTTGCCTTGCCTTCTCTCTCTCTCTCTCTCTCTCTCTCTCTCTCTCTCTCTCCTCTCTCTCTCTCTCTCTCTCTCTCTCTCTCTCTCTCTTCTCTCTCTCCCCTTTCTTCATTAAACTGTTATGATTCATATGACATTTTTTTGTTGATAGATGGTGTTGGATTAATCCTCTTACTTGTTTACCTCATTATATTCTCTTGTTTGCTCTTTAATTGTAACCACCTTTTTAAAAAATCATAACCATCATAAATTTTGATTCCTATTTTCGTTTCTAAATGAGTGCTGTTGTTGTTGTTTTTTTTGTTACCTTACTATTGTATTTCTGTCCTTCTCTCGTCTGTTGCTTGCTACTTGATATAGTTTCTTGTTCTTGGTATTTGGATCATTATTTAACTAGAGGATGTTGGGGTTTTGTTGCTGTTTTTCTTGATCTTATCCCTGATAAGAGCGGGGGCTGGATGTAAATTTTTTTTTTTTAAAGCACACGAGTGCTTATTCATTATCCTCGAAATAAAAGAATTTGCTT
>CM060349.1:17068886-17076386 GCA_030674155.1 Stramonita haemastoma
GGACAAAATTGTAAGAAATGCGGACTGAGAAATCCTTTAGCAGTAGCCTGCAGGAGTAGGCTAGTTGGTGCAGTGGATGACACATTGCTGGTAGGCAAAATGGAGGAACATTTTGTGAGGACATTGCTGACAGATGGCAGGGAGGAACCACCATGGTTATCTACACTTTGGTTTGGAGGCTGTAATGTAACCTTCAAGATAGATACAGAGCAGATGTGTCCATCATTTTGTCAGCTCAATATAGAAGACTGTATCCTCATCCACAGCTTTAGAAGTCAAATGCAATCCTGCGCAGCCCAGGAGGTATCGTGGAGTGCAAGGGGGAGTTCACTGCTAGAATCCATGACCAGCCTCACTCACTTTGCCTCTTTGTTGTTCAAGCAAAGACTGACTATTTCCTCAGTTGAGAGGCTGCAACAAGAATGGGTCTTGTAATGAGGATTGAAGCAGTAGAAATGCCTTTTGGCAAACTTGATGATAAACCAGTGAAATGCCCCCCAGTGAAGATATCCCTAAAAGATGGATTAGAACCTCACAGCCTACACTCAGCAAGAAGAATCCTGATACCCTTGTTGACAAAGTCAAGGAAGAACTCGCCAAGATGCAGAAGAATGGGATTATAAAAGAGGTGGCAGAACCAACAGACTGGGAGTTACTGATAGTACCAGTGATGAAGAAGTCTGGGTTTGTGAAAGTCTGCACAGACTACAAGCATTTGAATGCAGCAGTCAAGCGGGAATGCTACACACTATCAACACTGGAAGACATCTTGCACAAATTGTCTGGGTCAGTAATCTACAGCAAGCTGGATGCTTCATCAGGATTATACCAGATTCCACTTGATCCTGAGTCAGCAAAGCTCACCACCTTCACCACCAAACGATTGCCCTTCGGCATAACGTCAGCACCAGAAATCTTTAAGAGAACAATGGAGACCATTCTAAAGGGGGAGTCCAATGTTATCTGTTTCTTTGACAACATTCTCGTCTACAGTGGTAACAAGAAAGACCACGAGCTTCACCTGAACAGTGTGATGAAGAAACTAATGAGTGCCAACCTGAAGCTTAATCACGGGAAGTGCGAATTCAGGAAGGAAGAGATAGAGTCCTTGGGTCATTGAATCAACAAGAATGGTGTCTCGCCAGATCCAGCAAAAGTGGAAGCCATTAGGACAATGCCAGATCCAACTAGCGTGCCAGAGTTGAGGAGGATGCTAGGCATAATCAACTTTCTTGGTCGCTACCTGCCCAACCTCTCAACAGTACTTCAGCCAGTGACGCAACTTCTGGAGAAAGACCATGCATGGACGTGGGAACCAGCACAGATTCAGGCCGTGAACACTGTGAAAAAGATGCTGACCACAGCACCCACGTTAGCATTATTTGACCCAAAGAAGCCAACAATTGTGAGAGCAGATGCAAGCAGTTACGTGATCAGTGATGTGTTGCTGCAGGAACACCCAATAGGCATCAAAGCTGTCACACACTGTTCAAGAACTCTGACTCCCACAGAACACAGATGATATGCCCAGATAGTAAAAGATACTCTGGCAGCAACCTGGTCATGTGAAAAGTTCAGCAAATACCTGGTAGGCCTGGAAAATGGGACACTTCAGACAGATCACAAGCCTCTTGTGCCCATCGTCAACTACAAAGACCTTCAAGATACACCAGTACAATGCCAGAGAATGCTGACTGAGTCTCGTGAGATCAGCATTAGAGCAGAATACATCCCTGGGAAGAAGCTTGTCGTAGCTGATGCTCTGTCTCAAAGTCACCATGCTCATGGAAGACATGGAAGCCTACTTTGACAGTGTGGACATTTCCTGGTCCTGTGCAGCATCAGACAAACATATGCAAGAAATCAAAGAAAAGTCTAGGAAAGACAGGCTGATCCAAGAAGTGCTTTGCAACACACATGAAGGTTGGCCACAGTACGCCACTGACGTCAAGGATGGACTGCATGACTACTTTGCAGTTCGCAGTGAACTCAGCGAGCATCAGGGTCTTCTCACACAAGGAAACCGCATCGTTGTTCCAGCTCCACTACACAATGACATCCTATGGAAAATCCATGAGGGACATCAGGGGATCACAAAGTGCAGAGAGAGAGCAAAAGCAGTAGTCTGGTGGCCCGGAATTAGTGCCAGGATCAAGCAGATGGTGGAAGAATGCAAACTGTCAGCAGAAGAGGCTAACGCAGCCCAAAGAGCCTTTAATTACCACTGAGCTACCTCAGCAAGCATTCCAGAAATGTGGTGCGGACTTGTGTGAAATCAAAGGACAGTCACACCTTGTTTTGATGGACTACTACTCTTGCTACATTGAGCTGGCTCACCTGAATAAGATCACTACAAAGGAAGTCATCAAGTACACGAAAATCATGTTAGCAAGTCAGGGTATTCCAAAAATACTGGCCACTGACAATGGAAAGCAGTTCACGGCAAGAGAGTTCAAGATCTTTGCAAGTGAATGGGGATTCAAACATATCACCACAAGTCCACATTACCAACAGGCAATCGGCGAAGCAGAGTGAGCTGTACAGACAGCAAAGAGGATACTGTGGCAAGATGATCCAGCTCTTGCCCTTCTCATCTAAAGAGACAGGCCAATTGAGGCAATAGGCTATAGTCCAGCACAGCTTGCATCCAGAAGAAGTCTGAGGACTACACTCCCAACACTGCCTGAAAACCTGGATCCCAGCATCTGTGACAAATTAGCAGTAGCCACCAGTGATGAAAGCGCCAAAAGGAAAAATGCACAGACATTCAACAAGCACCAGGTACACTTCGTCCAGGTGACGTGATGCAGAAGCTGGACAATAAGAAGGGCTGGAGAAGTCCAGCAGTGGTGCGGCGGCAAGTTGCACCAAGATCCTATGTGGTGGAAATGCCACATGGGAAGTTCCGACGCAACAGGTGTCATCTCAGGCGTTCACATGGTCTACAGCCTCAGCAGTCCACTCCCTACCCCATTCCTGTCCAAACTGGCCTGTCCCTGCATGATTCCCTTATCCCTGTATCCAGTAACTAGGATAGTGGTGCAAATCACAAAGCACCCAGAGCAGTCCAGAGTGGCTCTAACGCACACACAGAGCCAGGTCCGAGTCCGCGTCCAGGGCCAGTATCCAGTGACAACACCACCAGCAGTGGTGCCAGTCCGGAATCCAGTCCAGGTGTCGGACTGTCTGTCACCAGCTCACCTCTACAGGGCACCAGCCAAGATGCCAGAGGCTTCCCCAGCAGCTCACCTCCAAGGGGCCCCATCTGCAGCAGCCCAACACCGGTGACAACACAAAGTGGCAGAGTCATCACCCTGCCAACCCGCTACAAGGGCTGAAGAGCCCAGCCCATCACCCACAGAGGGAAGTGAACTTTTTTGTGTGTTAATTTGCTGAGCCATGCAAGATAGCGTGTTGAACTTTGAGTGGTGTACTCTGAACTGAACAAAAGCAAAGTTTGCTTTATCTCCCTCCTTGGTTATCTGTAGACTCTAAAAAGATAATTGCAAGCCATTTTGTTTGGCTTATTGGTCCATCTCAAAGGAAGGGTGATGTCATGTAGGTTTATGTTTTTAAGATACTGTGACCTAATCGATCAGGTACTTGCCTCTTCCCGAGCAGCCATCTTACCTGCACAACCCATGTTTACATGTGCTAATTAAAATATCATTTTGGAGTTAACAATTGTTGTCGGTGTTATCCATAGTGTGTGCTAGGTCTCGCTACAGGGGGTAAATGTCATATTTTGTTTTCAGCTTCCTTTGAAAGAATCCCGTCAGTTTTTGGAGGCATTTCATTTTCTGTTCTGGTTGTTTAAGAGCAGTGTAAAATATCGCAGAAAGATTTCCTTCGTACTAGAGAAAGAAAGTTCAGAAGTATATTTTATTCTTTGATCTAATAATTGTCCGTGAATGCTACCACTTCGGTGAGGCGTTGCAGAGATCATTCCAGACTGGGAAGAAAGGACGAAGCTGGTAATCGAACCCAGAACCTCGCGGTTTACTCGTTGGCAGGCGAACGTAGGCTACGTCTTAACCATCCTGCCACCTTCCTTCTGTTTTCCATGAGAGCTTCGTCCCAAACCCTCTCCACTGAGGGACAATGGGAAGAGTTGATGACAAGGGTTGCCTAATGAATACTTGGGGAGAAGTTGAGTCCCATGTCAATGTGTGACCCCAAGTCTCCTCCTCCTCCCCCCACCCCCCTTCCCCCTGCGCAGGTGTGCGGCTTAAGGAGTAGCAAGTATGGTTGTAAGCGTGATTGCGTGCATATTCTGGATGGTTAAGACATTCACCTGCCAACAAGAAGCCTAAACCGTGGGGTTCTGGGTTCGTACCCAGCCTCGCCCTTTCTTCCCAGTTTGACAAAAAAATCAAACTGAATGTGAAAGTCATTCGGATGAGACTATAAACCGAGGCCCCGTGTGCGTTTCGCACGCAGAACATCTTGCGCACACGTTAAAACCCCGTTCCGCCTTTCGGAAGAGCAGGCCATCGTGTACTGGTAGGAGCCGATGACAAAAATATTGTACAAAAAAAACACAACCAGTATGCACACAGGTGTCGTGTGTTTAGACACCATCCCTGAGGGGAAAAAAAAATGGGTAGGCGCTGCACTTGTGGCGACGCGCTCTCCCCGGGGAGAGCAGCCCGAATTTATCGTAGAGAAATTTGCTGTGACATAAAGTGGTATAAAATAAAATAAAATATGTGTTTGAAGGTTGTTTGATTTGGGTTTATGTTTAGGGGTGTTTTTTTTTTTTTTTTTTAAATCTTTGTTAGGAGGGACTAGCAGTTAGAAGACTGGGCTGGGGGGTGGGGATGTCAGATTAACTAGTTGATGAACTGAATGTTAATGTTTCGTTTGTATGATGGAGTCCCATTGAAAAAGAAAATTAAAGTTTTGTTTGTCGGCTCGTAATATCTGCCTTGTGCTATGCTGGGAGGATGGATGGTGGTGCCCTGAAGGATTAAGCTGCTTTACTCTGGACAAGTCTGTCATAACACTGGATGAATTTTTTTAGGGAATTTAGCCAGCGGTTGTGATTTCTCAAACTATTTACCAAGTAATCAATGGTACAGCCATGGCACATCTCTGTTAAAATCTCCTGCTTTATGTGTTGTAGGTTTCGTCACGTCATTTTGTCTGATTTCCTTTGCTGACTTTATAGGGTTTTTTGTTTGTTTGTTGTTGTTGTTTTTTTGGGGGGGTATTCAAATTTCTTGGATGCCCAATCTGCTTTTTTGTGATTCACGACATATTTACTTGCATGTTCCAACACACCTGTACACAGTCACTCCAACATAATCTCCTCATGCTCAGAACCAGCCATGTTCACCTCTTCCGCAATGTCTTATTTTGTTTAGGCACACATGCCTCTTGCCTCTCTGCCTGCCAACTTCTACGTGGTCTGGTGAGTCACTTGAGAGTTCTGGGTTCCACTTCAGGATCGCTGCCTGAGAATCCATTTTTCACTGGCCCCCTTCTTCTGCTGGGTGGTGCAGGTGCACAGGCAGACATTTCAGACACCACACAGCACACACTCACTGGCAAAATGTTCATTCTCCAGATCTGTATTGTAATGGGTGAAGTTTGGATGGAGCGAGAAAAAAACAAACTGGAAGAGGAAGATTCATTAACCTGTTTTTTTTGTTGCTGTTGTTGTTGTTGTTGTTGTTTTACACTTTTCCAGCATTTCTAAGCTCCTTATCTGTCTCTGTTGGCCTGAAAGAAACATTTTCTTCCTGTTTAAAGTTTTCCTATGTTTTATATATTGGGTGGCCGTTGAAGTTCAATGCAGAAGTCTCAGGACACCTTTCTCCCTCCCTCCCCCAAAAAATGAGGGGGGGGGGGGGGGAGGGGGGGGCCTTTGTGGTCATCAGGGCTGCAAAGAACAAAAGTATGATTTCGTTCAATTCCTGGATAAAGCTCCAAGGTTCGCCAATGGTGAGATTTTCTGTATCATAGTGTATGCCACCGTTTTTACCCACCATTACGGTAACCGCATTCCGATTTGGGGCATAAAATTTAGGATTGAATTTAACTGATCTAAGCTCCTAGCCTAGTGGATCATGGTCTAGGTGGTAACGCGCCTTGCCTAGAAAGCAAAAAGTTTGGGTCGGAGTGTGCGGTGGTTCGTATCACGTTTGGGCCCCAAACGTTTCCCCATCCATTAGACCCTGAGTGGTGGTCTGGGCGCTAGTCTTTCGGATGAGACGATAAACTGAGATCCTGTGTGTTACACATCACTATATAGCGCACGTAAAAGAACCCACGGCAACAAGGGGGTTGACCCTGGCAAAATTCTGTAGAAAAAAAGCCACTCTGATAGGGAAACATTAATAGGCCTACAGTTGCAAACAGGAAAAGGAAAGAAAAAATGGGTAGGCGCTGCACTTGTGGCGACGCGCTCTCCCCGGGGAGAGCAGCCCGATTTTCACGCAGAGAAATCTGCTGCGACATAAATACAAAAAATACAAATAGCTGAATGTGCTGACCAAGCCTCCAACACCTTTTGTGTTCTTGTAAGCCACATAACATAAACAAGGCCTCCAGTAGGGCCTATACTTTTTCACACAAATACACATAATATAGGCTACTATACAACGGGTAATACGGCATTAGTAGGTCTGCATTTTTTTCTTTTTTTTTTTATCGAGGATAATGGAATAAGCACTCCAGTGTGTATGCAGTTTTGTAAATCTTGTCATCTCTTCCCACCGGCACACAATGGCCTACTCTTATGGAAAGCGGAACAGGATATTAACGTGTGCCCAAGATGTTCTGCGTGCGTTCGCTCACGGGGACTCGGTTTATAGTCTCATCCGAAGGACTTTGGGGAAGAGTGGAGTCAGCACTGATGTTAACTCCTGGAGAAAAATCCCCTCGACCGGGAATCGAACCCGGTTGTCAATTTGTGAGCGCAATGTTCTGACCACTAGGCTATCCCGTCCCCCTGCATTTATGCTGACTGAGAGTTGTAAAATTGATCTCACCCCTAATTCCCACAAGATAAGGCCTACAGTACCACTGAATCTCAAGCCTAGAAGGTCGGGTTTGGATTCAATTCTACTCGCCTTTACCTCGTAAGTATCACGCTAGAACGCAAAAACAAATATCTTTAATCACCTAAGGCACATATTTATCAGAATTGTTTTGCGTGTAGCCTACATTACTACTTGATGAATTTATCAAAATACTCAATAAAAGGATATTCTGATCCATTTGTCTTAGCCTACCTACATGCTATAAGAGCTCCTTCATAAGTTAAGGAAGAACATACAATTTCTTACCTGGCACTTGTACTAGCAAGAATAACAAAGCGCCCGCGATCGCAACGAATCTCTTGTTCTGCAGTTTTTCGTCGTCCCGTCTGAATTTTTTCCTGACTTTATACGTTAAAACGAATAGGTCTAAACTTTGGCAGGTTGGGAGCGTTGCTTCACCCATCTTGACCGTACAAGAATACGTCAGATTGAAAAGCGTGTCAGAAATGACGTG
>CM060349.1:17096386-17106386 GCA_030674155.1 Stramonita haemastoma
ATTATTATTATTATTATTATTATTATTGTTATCATTATGATGTGTGGTTTGTTTGGCGTAGATCTATCTTGTGTGCGCTATATATATAAATTCCATGTATCATTATTATCATTATTATTATTATTAATATTATTATCATTATTATCATTATTATTATTATCATCATTATTATTATTGTTATCATGACGTGGGGTTTGTTTGGCGTAGATCTATCTTGTGTGCGCTATATATATATATATATATATATATATATATATATATATATATATATATATATATATGTATATATATGTTATATATATATATATATTATATATATTATATATATATATATACACATATATACATATATATATATATATATATATATATATATATATATATATATATATATATATATGTATATATATATATATAAATTCTATGTATTATTATTATTATTATCATTATTATTATCATTATGATGTGAGGTTTGTTTGGCGTAGATCTATCTTGTGTGCGCTATATATATATACAGGGTTCGCGCTAGGATTTTTTAAAAACCGGTACTGCGAGTTGCCATTTCAGAGATATCTTGACCAACTCCCCCAAAATCGGTCCCCAGAAAATAAAATCCGGTACATACTGTGAACAAAACAAAACTAATCAGTGAGGGGGTGGGGGAGGGGGTGATTGTTGGGCAGCAAAACTAAATCTAAATTGAACGCGAATCTCTCAGACTTTGACTGCCGTGCTGCTGCCACTCGCTTCTTGGGCATGAAGCCACGAAGGAAATAGGATTTTTTTCTAGTGCCTGTGCCACTGTCCGTGTCAGTCTGTTGTTTTGCATGGCATCATTCGTGTGACTTATATTCTTCTTTCTTGTTTCTATGCTTAGCGCTCATCTAGATCTTTCGTTCAATTTAGATTTGGTTTTCGACTCTTCTCTCTGAAAGCAACGCGCAAATTCATAGTCATAGACCCTCGCTTTTCGTAAGAGCAGGCCGTCGTGTGCCGGTGGGAACGGATTACATTTACAAAACTGCATACACACGGGGACTGGATGTGAAAAAGCACAGGAGTGCTTATTCCATTATCCTCGATATGAAAGATTAAAAGAATACAGAATAAATAAATCTAGGCCCCATTTACTCGATGTGAATGGAAGTCGCTGTCATGCCGAGAAGAGCGCGAAGCTCTATTCTTTCACAGTAAAGCTTGCTGTTCTGCGTGCTAGGCTAATAATGAGGCTGGCGCTAAAGATGTTCGTCGGAAGGGGTGGGAAGGGGTAGGTGTGGTAAGCGCAGTACAGGCCCATGACAGACTGTCAGAAAACGTCACTTCAGACTTTTTTTTTTTTGAGACGGAAATCTAATCGGTCACAGGCAAACAGAACCGGTACGCGGTACCGGCTGCTTCGAAAATTTTCGGTATTCCCTGTTTACAATCGGTAAAATACCGACAATTACCGGTTATCGCGAACCCTGTATATAATAATAATAATAATAATAATAATAATACATGGAATTTATATAGCGCTATATCTTGTAAAAACAAATCAAAGCGCTTGCACTCGACCCTCACAACAAACAAGCAGCCAATGACAATGAATAATTCTAGCAAATTCGAAAGCACACTCACACTCGCGCGCAAGCGCGCGTGCGAGCACACACACACACACACACACACATATAAATTCCATGTATTATTATTATTATTATTATTATCATTATTGTTATTATTATTGTCATTATGACGTGGGGTTTGTTTTTGGCGTCTTTGCGTGCAGGGACCAACAACCCGTACAGTGCCACATTGCAGACAGTGAAGGTGGGCACGAAGAGTGTCGCTTCTTCAACTTCTCCCGGCTGGATGCTTCAAGGATCGGTCAGTTTCTCCAGAACATTGGCGTGCGCTGGCAATTTTGACGACCCCGGGTTTGATTCCCCCCCCCCCCCCCCCCCCCCTGTTTCAAGGAGATTTTTCTTCTCCCAAAGTTAATTTAACATTTTCAGACCGGCCAGCCAGCCACAAAGGGGAGGGGAGAGGGGTGGGGCGGGGCAGGAGGGCGGCAACTTCAGTTAATACTCTGTTGCTGGGTAAAGTTTTCCCTGACGTTTGTTGACCTACTCCAAGTAATGAACACACTCTGTCGCCACATGTCTTGCTCTGAACACTAAAGTCAACTCTGCTTCACACAATCGGGCCTATAGCGCTACTTAGAATGAATGGATGACTATTTTGCTGTATTTCTATGTACTGTCAGTTGTCTTGTTAAAAATTGATGTGCACTGCCAGTAGCTTATCTCTTAAAAAAACATATTGCCTTTCTCACCTTTTTTTTTCTTTTTTCTTTTCTTTTTTGTTGGATTTGTATGGGTTTGGTTCCAGATTGTTTTTATTGGTTTTTTTTCTGTTCATTTTTTTTTTTTTCTTTTTTGGTGGAGTTGCTTGTAGCAGAGGAGAGGCTAAAGTCAGCTGTTTTTTTCATGAGAACATTCAGTCTTTTACTGTCACTCCCTATTCCCCAGGCCCTCCTCTTCAGTTTGTTGACTGTGGCATGAACCCCCTCCCCCTCCCTGCTCTCCATGCTAGGCCAAACCAACAAAAAAAAACCCCACTGCTCTATCCACTGCACACAGTGTGCTTCCAGAATGTGCTGCTTGGGGAATTAGGTTGACATTTGGGAACTGTTCCCGGTAAAAATCCATGTATCGCCGGATAGCATCTTGGATAGCTGCGATCTCTGTCTGCTGAATTGGACGGGAGTGTGACAGCAGTCTGTGAATGGGGGAAAACAGGCCATTGAGCATGAGGAACTTGTCACTCACAGCGTCAGCACCAGCATGAATGTCAGCGTTGTCAGAGACTTCGAACGTTTTTCTCACCACACCACACCTTCACATACACTGTCATAAGCTCCTTCCTTCAAATATTTGTTACAATGATTTCCAGTGAAGGAACACCCATGATATGCCTGAAACTGTGATTTTATTTCTTTTCAAAAGATCATCCAGATTTGCTGCTACTGGCCCACACAGAAAAGGCAAACTCCCCACATTTTCTTCCAGCTGCCCAATTTCTCTTTCTAGCTGATCAATAGCTCCATATATATTTTTTCTTGTTGTTCTTGGCCCTTTTCATGAGAAATCTGCCCATACACTTCTTGGAAAATTGCCTGTGTTCCTTGTTTTTCTAGCTGAGATTTTTCTCTCTTTTTCTGTTGAACCAATTTTAGTTTTTCTATGTGTTTCACAAACAGGGGGCTGACTTTGATTTTATCAGGTAGCGTGTTGTCTTTGGCAAGTGACTGAGCTATGTGTTCATCCAGTCTGTGGCATTCTGTCTCCAACAGGTCATGGTGTTTCTTGACGATTCCAAGAAGCAGATGCAAATAAGGAGGGGCTGCATGATCCAGCTCAATATCCCTGATGGGTGTAGTCACCACATTGTAGTAGGGCTTGGCATTTCTTTTCCGGCAACCTGCTTTTTTTTTTTATACATCTTGTGGTCATGTTTGATGTTGTGGAGACTTCTGTCTGGTACTGTTGGCTGTTCTGATGGCTGTTTCTGAAATTGTCCCTTAGATGCTTTACACCACAGGCATGGGTGTGTACTCTGGGCTGCTGATATCCCATACACTTTCAACAGGAACTCATAGTCTCCAAAGAGAAAGAGGCATATTTTTTTCCCTTTCCAAATCATGTTTTGCAATTCAGTAATTTTGACTTTTAATGGGGACAAAATTCTCCTCAAATTTTCGATACTGTCTTTGCACTCTACCAAGCAGATCAAAAAAGAATTTTCTTTGGAATTTGGGTTTTCCACATTGGCAACTTGAAGAACAACTTTGAAGCTCTCACCCCCATGGTCACCTCCGATCTTAACCGGTAACCGGTATTGTTGGTATTTTACCGATTATAAACAGGGAATACCGAAAATTTTCGAAGCAGCCGGTACCGCATACCAATTCTGTTTGCCTGTGACCGATTAGATTTCCGTCTCCAAAATAAAAAGTCTGAAGTGACATTTTCTGACAGTCTGTCATGCGCCTACCCCTTCCCACCCCTTCCGACGAGCTCTTATCTTTGGTGCCAACCTCATTAGCGCGCAGAACAGCAAGCTTTACTGTGAAAGAATAGAGCTTCGCGCTCTTCTCGGCATGACAGTGACTTCCATTCACAATGAGTAAATGGGGCCTAGGTTGATTTATTCTTTATTCTTTTATATCGAGGATAATGGAATAAGCACTCCTGTGCTTTTTTACATCCAGTCCCCATGTGTATGCAGTTTTGTAAATGTCATCTGTTCCCACCAGCACACGATGGCCTACTCTTACGAAAATGATGTCATGCAAAACAATAGACTGACACAGACAGTGACACAGGCACTAGAAAAAAAGTCCTACCTATTTCCTGCGTAGCTTCATGCCCAAGAAGCGAGTGGCAGCAGCATGGCAGTCGAAAGTCTCAGAGATTTGCGTTCATTTTAGGTTTAGTTTTGCTGCCGAACAATCCCCCCTCCCCCACCCCCTCACTGAATAGTTTTGTTTTGTTCACAGTACGTACCAGATTTTATTTTCTGGGGACCGATTTTGGGGGAGTTGGTCAAGTTATCTCTGAAATGGCAACTCGCAGTACTGGTTTTAAAAAATCCTAGCGCGAACCCTGTGTGAATGTGTGTGTATGTGTATGTGTGTATGTATGTATGTGTGTATGTGTGTGTGTGTGTGTGTGTGTGTATGTGTATGTATGTATGTGTGTGTGTATGTGTGTATGTGTGTGTATGTGTATGTGTGTGTGTATGTATGTGTGTGTCACTGTGTGTCTTTGCGTGTGTGTGTGTGTGTATGTGTGTATGTCTCTCTCTCTCTCTCTCTCTCCTCTCTCTCTCTCTCTCTCTCTCTCTCTCTCTCTCTCTCTCTCTCTCTCTCTCCATATATGTGACGCTCCACCACATAAGACGGAGTGCACATGAGGTCAATTTTTAGTTAATGACATATTATCAATGTGCAATAAAGTGGCTATCAAATACAAAAAACAGATTGAAAATCGACAATTGTGTGCAAAGTTATTACAATTGAAATGATAGACTGCAGGATGTGACAAAATGAGAAACGGGCAAGTTTATTTTCGTAACAGGATGTTAGAATGAGGGCTTGGGTATTTTCAAAACACGTTTAAAAGCAAAAGGAATAAAAATTATGCCTTCATATTTCATTCTAAGGTAGATAAACCGACATAGTTTAATAATCGATGAAAATCTCAAAATGGACAACATGACCCCCCACCTGCCTTTGATGGCTCCTAGCGCAAAATTGGGTAATGTGCTAAGTGACTCATTTCGTGGTGGAGCGCCACATATATGTATACATATATATACATATATAATATATATATATATATGTGTGTGACGCTCCACCACGAAATGAGTCACTTAGCACATATTCCACTTTTCCGCTATGAGCCATTTAAAGCAGGTGGAGGTGAGGTTCTCGAATTTGAGGTTTTGATTGATTATAAAACTGTAGCACTTATTCTACCTTGTAGTGAAATATCAAGGCATAATTTTGTTTCCTTTTGTCTTTAAAGGTGCTTTTAAAATAGCAAAGCCCTCATTCTGACCACCTATTATGATGCTTAACTTGTCAATTTCTCATTTTGACATTTCCTGCAGTCTACTTTTTCAATTTGTGATAACTTTTGATAGAATGATCCGATTTTCAATCTGTTTTTTGTATTGTATAGCCATTTTATTGCAAATTAATAACACGTTAATAACTAAAAATTGACCTCTGTTGCAATGCGACTCCTTATGTGGTGGAGCGTCACATATATGTGTGTGTGTGTGTGTGTGTATCCATACATACATGTGTGTGTTAACTCTTGTCTGTGTGTGGCTTGGCTGGGGGTCAGAAAAGCTGCCCTTCTCCATTCGGGTGCTGCTGGAGTCGGCTGTGCGCAACTGCGACAATTTCCACGTGCTGGAGAAGGATGTGGACAGCATCCTCAACTGGGCCCCGTCCATGGGCGCCGACGTGGAGATCCCCTTCAAGCCAGCCCGGGTCATCCTGCAGGATTTCACGTGAGTCAGTCAGTCAGTCATGGCCGCAAGCAGGGGGACGGACGGATAGCCTAATAATGGTCAAAACATTGCCAGCGCTGGCAATTTGAAGACCCGGGTTCGATTCCCGGTCGAGGAGATTTTTCTCCTGGAGTTAACAACATCAGCGCTGACTCCCACTCTCCCCCAAAAAGTCCTTCGGATGAGACTTTAAAACCGAGGCCCCCGTGTGCGTGCGAACGCACGCAGAACATCTTGCTGCGCACGCGTTAAATCCTGTTCCGCTTTTCGTAAGAGTAGGCCATCGTGTGCCGGTGCGAACAGATGACAATTACAAAACTGCATACACACGGGGACTGGATGTAAAAAAGCTCAAGAGTGCTTATTCCATTATCCTTGATATAAAAGATCCCCTTCAAGCCAGCGCGAGTCATCCTGCAGGATTTCACGTGAGTCAGTCATGGCCACAGCCGCCACTGTAGTCTAGTGGTTAGGGCGTTGGACTTGTAATCTAAAGGTTGTGGGTTCGATCCCTGCTTTCGGGCTATGGCGTTGTGCCCTTGGAAAAGGCACTTTACAGCTATTTTCTCAACCCACCCAGGTGTAAAAGGGGGTACCAACCTTGTGTTGGGGGTTAACCCTGCGATAGACTGGCGTCCTATCCAGGGGGGGGGGGTGGGTGGGGGTGTCGATGACTCTCAGTCGCTTAACGCCACAGAAACCGGGATAAGCACCGGCCTGATGAGCCTTAGGCTCGGGACAGACTTTAACTAACTTAACAGTCATGGCCACAAGCTAAGAGATAGGCTTCAACATCTACCTGCCAAAGTGTAATATATACATTTATTATAGGTGTGTGTGTGGGTGTGTGTGTGTGTGTGTGTGTGCGTATGTGTGTGTGCATGTATGTGCGTGTGTGTGTGTGTGTGTGCATGTGTTTGCGTGCGTGCGTGCGCGCACCCGTGAGTGCGAGTGCACATTCGATTTGTTAAAACTGTAAATTGTTGTTGATTGCTTGTGTGTTGTGGTAGGTCGAATGCAAGTGCTTTGATTTTTGTTTTCACAAGATGTAGCACTATACAAATTCCATGTATTATTATTATAAGAGAGTTCTATAATGTGACGGTGCGGTAATTAAAGATTACTTTCCATGCGATCAGAGCTGCCCATCGCAGAGTCGTGGATCTAAATTTAGATCCACACCTGGTGAATTGTGCGATGTTCTGTATCGTGGAGGGTGGGGGGGGGGGGGGGAGATGATCTTCGAAAATTGTCCGTTGTTGCTTGGCCTTTGCCCCATAGCAGCGGTAAAATGTGGTAATTATGCAGCCTCTTTTTTTAGAGGCCACATTCCCACTACTGTCTGACCGTGCTGTCGTCGCTGAGAAGTTGTACAGAGTCGCGGCAGATCAAATATCTGCTCTCTGTTACATAATAATAATAATAATAATAATAATAATAATAATAATAATAAAA
Organism: Stramonita haemastoma; assembly: GCA_030674155.1. Lineage (NCBI taxonomy): Eukaryota > Metazoa > Mollusca > Gastropoda > Neogastropoda > Muricidae > Stramonita > Stramonita haemastoma. Next base: position 17,103,905 of record CM060349.1, read on the forward strand.
TGGAGGCTTATATAGCGCGAATTCCCCCCCCCCAAAAAAAAAACATGGGCTCATTGCGCTGTACAATCAAATCAATTTAAATAGGTTACCTTATGTATGAATGTGAAAAATTTTGACTAGCACAAAAAAATAAGGAAAAAAATGCATGCACATACAATACACAGCAATATTACATGGCCAGAGAATGAAGGTAAAATAAAGAGCAATATCATCAAGAAAATGTGCAGTGCAGTACAATGCAATACACACACACACACACTCACATACTCACACAGACAGACATACACACGCACGCACGCGTGCAAAAAATACACGCATACACAAAACACACAACACGGAATAACAAAGAAAACGGCACATTCACGGATTTACCCTACATGTAGGTTGTTTGTTGTTAGTTGTCCCAGGCAAAAATTTGGAGAAAAACGCCACTCTCGTAATCACAGTGTTGATTCTAGGGTGCGCCCTTGCGGGATTCCCGCATTTTTTTCAACTTTGCCGCAAAATAATGTGACCAGTGCGCCCTAACGGACGCAAAAAAACTGTGGATAGCGCATATTTGAACAAACAGTGCGCCCCCGCAACTGCCGTTTGTATAGTTTGAAAATAGCGCTACGCTACATGCGTTGGTCATTACGTTGATACCCCAGGGACAGCAGGATGCACTGATTAGCGCCTACAGTCATCACGATTGCTACAAAGCGGCTGGTCTGACGTCATTTTCCTACTCATTTACGTCATTACGTCATTTTTCAAAGGAGCCGTGACTCCTGAAACAAGGGACGTCATTGTGACAGAGATCGTTAGTGGTGTTAGTGGAAGAGGCAGTGTCCCAGCAGGGTTCAAAGCTGATAGACCTACGAGTTTTCAAGGCGGTTTTTCAGATCTGGCTAGACAAGTAGCCTGTGCTTGGCAACAATAAGGATGGCATAGGGTAGACTATCGGCTGGATATCGAAAATGACTTTGACCCCCCCCCTCTCTCTCTCTCTCTCTCTCTCTCTCCTCTCTCTCTCTCTCTCTCTCTCTCTCTCTCTCTCTCTCTCTCTCTCTCTCTCTCTCTCTCTCCCTCTCTCTCCCCCCCTCTCTCTCTCACTGCATGGGAGGAAAAAGACTGATATTGGATTTCACCTCTTCTCATCTAGATCTCTTTAACAGAAAATCTCTCTCTCTCTCTCTCTCTCTCTCTCTCTCTCTCTCTCTCTCTCTCTCTCTCTCTCTCTCTCCTTCCTCCCTCCCTCCCTCATGGGGAGGGGGGAGGGGCAAGACTTTGATATTTGCTTTCACCTCTCTTCTCATCTAGATCTAGAGCTCTAACTCTGAAAGTGTAAATTAAAAAAATGACTTTGACCCCCCCCCCCCTCTCTCTCTCTCTCTCTCTCTCTCTCTCTCTCTCTCTCTCTCTCTCTCTCTCTCTCTCTCTCTCTCTCTCTCTGCCATATGGGAGGAAAAGATAAGACTTACACATTGGCTTTAACCCCCTTTCTCATCTAAATCTTAATCTAGTAGTTCTCTCTCCAACTCTGAATGGAAATACAAGATGGACTTTTGACATCCCTCTCTCTCTCTCTCTCTCTCTCATATGGTAAGGGGGGGGGGGGGGGGGGGGGGGGGGGAGACTGATTTTAGCTCTTGCCTCTTTTTTCATCTAGATCCAGCTCTCTCTCCAACTCAAAATGTGGAAAATTTATACAAATTTTACTTTGACTCTCTCTCTCTTTCCCTACCCCCTCCTCTCTCTCTCTGTCTCTCTGCCTCTCTGTCTCTGTCTCTCTCTCTCATATACAAACAATGCATCTCCTCCTGTATCTATGTAGTATGTATCCCTCCACATCTGAATGTACCACAATCTTCCCCCCCCCCCCTTTCTCCCCCCCACTCCCCCCAAATTCTCTCTCTCTTTCCTGTGTAAGAAAATCATTTTACAGACCAGCTGCAATACATAAGGTGTATATTAAATCCTGTCTGCCTATATACCATCTTGTTGGTTTTGTTTCTCATTCTTGAAAAATAGCAGAAATCAGAGTACTAACGGTATTATGAGCAAAATATACTACTTATTACTTGTTCCCTTTTTTATGAAGAGAAAAGGGGGGAGGGGGCAAATGCCCCCTTTTTTTCATTTCAGGGGGCCCTTGGGCCCCCTTTTTTGAAATCCTAGAATCAACACTGTAATCATATTGCTGAGTTGTGGGTGCTTTTTATGCTGTGATGGGTGCGTGCTGATGTTCAGAACCTGTGTTGTGCTATATTGATATTATTTTTATGTGGTTTTTGTTCTCATGTGTGGCTTGTAACCCACTGGAATTTCTCTGTTTTAGAGATAATAAAGTATTTTTGAATTTGAATTGGAGTATGGTTTTGCGCGCGCGCGCATGTGTGCGTGTGCATGTGTGTGTGTGTGTGTGTGTGTGGTATCGTACTGTACTGCACATTTTCTTTGGATGATATTGCTTTTATTTGACTTTTATTGTCTGGCCATG
>CM060349.1:17111386-17146773 GCA_030674155.1 Stramonita haemastoma
ATGATAATTATAACAAAACTGACCAAAAAGTGTAGTAGGATCACCGACCACACTCTGCCAAAATAAACATTGGATAATTGCTTTCCTGCAAAGTCTCGAGACAGTTTTTTTTTTTTTTTTTGGAATAAAATTTTTTAATTTTATTATTATTTTTTTTTTATAACCACAAAATGTCTTCCTCTGGGTGATGTTGGCAGGTGGAAGCCAGGAAGAAATTTCATCATGGATTTTTTTTTTTTTTAATATATATATATATATATATATATATATATATATATATATATATATAATTATATAATGACAATGTTGGGTGTGTGAATGCGCTCACGACATCTTGCGCACGTTAAAAACACGTCCGCCTTTAGAATAGTGGGTCCACTTGAGTTGGGAGGGATGGAATGCATGGTATGAAAATTATCGTTTGTGACACTCCATCGCATAATGAGTCGCATTGCACCAGAGGTCAGTTTTTTAGTTATTGACATGTTATTAAACTGCAATAAAATGGCCATACAATGCCCCCCCAAAAAACCCAACAAAAAACAAAACCAGATTGGAAATCAAACAGTTCTATGAAAAGTTATTGCAAGTTGAAATGATAGACTGCCGAACATGAGAAAAAGAGAAACGGACAAGTTTATTTCCCAAAACAAAACCAGATTGGAAATCAAACAGTTCTATGAAAAGTTATTGCAAGTTGAAATGATAGACTGCCGAACATGAGAAAAAGAGAAACGGACAAGTTTATTTTCGGAACAGGGGGTCAGAATGAGGAGGGCTCGGGTATGTTAAAAACCCATTTAAAAGGAAGCAAAATTAGGCCTTGATATCTCGTGACAAGGTAGAAGAATAACGGCCATAGTTGTATCTCAAAATGGACAAAAACCTGACTCTCCCACCTGTGTTGAATGGCTCCCTGCCTGCGCCAAAGTGTGTTAGGTGCTGCTCACTCACTCACTCAGTCACTCACTCACTCACTCACTCAGTCCCATGTCCCAAAGGACGTAGTAGGGGGGACATGAGAGAAGACGCAACAGAGATCTTTTTCCATGCTTCGCGATCCTGTGTGGCTAGTAGGTGTTTCCGGGGTTGGGCGGTCCAGTCTTTGATGTTGTCAACCCATGATTTCTTTTGGCGGCCTCTTCTTCTCTTGCCCTCGACTGTTCCTTGCCAGATGGTTTTTGCTAAGGTGTTGCGAAGAGACTCATTTTGTGGTGGAGTGTCGCATTTGGCAGGAGGCGGACAGCCTAGACAGGAACAGCTTTGCCACATTCAGCGTGCCTCAGATAGAGGTAAAGGTGCTCCCAGAACCAAGGCTGTAGTTGTATTTTTGTATTTTGTACCTACCACTTTAGATCACAGCAGATTTCTCTGCAGTGAAATTCGGGGCTGCTGTCTCTCTCTCTCCCCCCCCGGGGAGAGCCAGAGCATCGTCGCCACAAGTGCAGCGCCTACCCATTTTTTTGTTTTTTTTTCTTTTTCCTGCATGCAGCTGTATTTGTTTCCCTATCAGGGTGGCTTTTTTCTACAGAATTTTGCCAGGGTCAACCCCCTTGATGCCGTGGGTTCTTTTACGTGCGCTAAGTAGCGATGTGCAACACACGGGACCTCGGTTTATCGTCTCATCCGAAAGACTAGCGCCCAGACCACCACTCAGGGTCTTAATGGATGGGGGGAAAAGTTTGGGACCCAAGCGGGGTACGAACTACCGCACTCTTCGACGGGGACTTTTTGCTTTCTAGACAAAGCGTGTTACCACCTACACCACCCATCCAGTTGGGGAGTGAGGTGTCAGAGACCTCAGCTTCTGTTGGGGGCCAGCATTTTGAGGGCGGCGTCCGTTTCCATCCATTCCCTCCCTGCTTTACCTTCCCTGACCCACAAGAGAGCAGGAGAACTTAAATGAATTTCCCTGTTAAAAAAAAGTTAAAGTCTGTCCTGAGCCTAAGGCTCATCAGGCAGGTGCTTATCCCGGTTTCTGTGGCGTTAAGCGACTGAGAGTCATAGACTCGCCCCTGGATAGGACGCCAGTCTATCACAGGGTTAACCCCCAACACAAGGTTGGTACCCCTTTTACACCTGGGTGGGGTGAGAAAATAGCCGTAAAGTGCCTTTTCCAAGGGCACAGCGCCATAGCCGAAAGCTGGGATGGAACCCGCAACCTTTAGATAACGAGTCCAACGCCCTAACCACTAGACTACAGCGGCGGCAAATTTCCCTGTGCTAGGAGATAAATAATAAATTGTTTTGGTTTAGGAATTAGGTACCCGTTGACAGCTGGGGGAACAAGGGGGCGAGTGTGGAGTAGACTTGACTTTATCATCGAGAAATTGAGGCAGCTTAGGTCTTGAAAGGATGTGTAAAAGAGTGTGTGTGTGTGTGTGTGTGTGTGTGTGTGTGTGTGTGTGTGTGTGTGTGTGTGTGGTGTGTGTGTGAGGGGAAAGAGGGAGGGAGAGCGTGTGTGCGTGCGTGCGTGAGAGAGAGAGAGAGAGAGAGAGAGAGAGAGAGAGAGAGAGAGAGAGAGAGAGAGAGAGAAAATTTGCTTCTTTCCCCTTTTTTTGCTTAAATCTGCTTATTACTTGAAAAAAAAAAAGAAACTTTGCAGGAATTTGGAAAGCAGGTAGGGAGGGGAGGGAGGGAGGGAGGAAGGAGGGTGAGGGGCAAGAGAGTGGGGTGGAGAGAGGACAAAGAAAAAAAAGAGAGAGGGGTGGAAGGGGGGGGGGGGGGGGGGTATTGTGATACCCTGTCAGTGTTGATGTGTGTACTCTCTTTCAGCACCCATCACTACTCCCCTAATCCTGGGGGGGGCCTCGCCGCCAGTGCCAGTCCCAAGGTCGGGTCAGAGGTCAGGTCAAGGTCAACCACATGCAAATGTACCCGGTCAGAGTTCCCCGTTCTTGACCCTGTTTGCCCTTTCCATGGATGCAAAACGTCGGGGTCAGTTTGTATTGTCATGCAGGACGTTTTTTCCTCTTGTCTCCTTTTTTTTTTTTTTTTTTTTTTAAATAGATTTTTTTTTTTTTTTGGGGGGGGGGGTTATTTTATGTTTTGAATGTAAATTTTTTTTTTTTTTAATGCATTGATGCTTTTTTTTTTTTTTTTTTTTGGTCCTATATTTTGAAGGGTCAGAAAAACAAATTTAGTTGCATGAGTGATACAAGTTTTGCTGTAGAAGAGATAGCGTTCATTGTCTCTTTCTAGGTGGGGTTTTTTGTGGTTTTTTTGCTTCTTCTTTTTACTGATGCGCTTTGATGCAGTTTAAACCACTGTGGTTTAGAATAGGGTTTCTTTTTTAAAGTTTTTTTTTTTTCTCTCTCGTTAAGATTATTTGCCCTTTTGGACTTTTGTTTGTTTGGTCACAAACAAAGTTTTTTTGTATTCTAACACTTAAAAGTTGTGTCGCCTTTATGTACTCTAAAGCTTATTTTTAGCGATTTCACGTTTTGTAGTTTTCTTGAGATCAAATTAACTTTTTGTTTGTTCGTCGTTGTTTGTTTTCATACTTTTTTTTTGGATCTTTTTTTAAAAGGCAATGTCACATTGTGGCAAAACTGTTTGTGTCACTTTGTTGTTTGTTGTTGTTAACCCTTACAGTACTGAATGTCTGCTGACAATTACTTCCCCTATCCTGAATTTCTGCCCCCGCGCTCTCCTCCCCTTCACTCCTGTCAGGCAATTTTCCAGCGATAACAGTACCAGAGGAGGGTTTGTTTATAGTGATCCGTCATGCTGCTAACTGGCATCAACGGACTCTGGAAAATAGTTTTGATACAGCAAACACTGCTTCTCCTTTCCCACGAGAATGTTTATAAAGCTTTATGGGTGTGCATGTAAAATTGACCTAGGTACCCGTTTTGCACTCTTCTCTACCTCAGAGAAACCCAGGAATTGAAGGGAAATTTGGTTGCGCCGGTCTTCCTCCTTACAGGACTGAAGGGTAGCAGAAAGCTGAGCCGGAAAACAGGCTTGCCGTACTGAAAGGGTTAAGTTCATAGTGCATGCATGTATGTTTTTTGTTTTTTTTTAAATGTTCTTTTGTTGTTTGTGTGTTTGTTTAATGTTGTTGTTTAAGCCTGTTATTGATTTGGACTCCTGCTACTGATCAGTGAATAATTTTTTGAGAAAGAATGAAAAGGATTGACACCATGCTCACTTCAGAATTCACACGGGTTCGGTTCGTAGAATAAGGAAAACTGTTCAAGGGTTGGGGCGGTTTGGGGGTTGGATTTGTTTTTGTTTTGGTATTGACCTTTTTGTAGTTACAGTCAGCTCGAACAGTTTTTCAAGGTGCAGCACTTTGCCCACACACGTTAAACCCTGTTCCGCTTTTCACTAGAGTAGGCCACGGTGTCCCGGTGGGAACGGATGATGAGATTGCCAAAAACTGCATACATGTTTATAGCCTTTTGCTAGGTGTCAGACACGAACCAAAGAGCTTGTGCCATTTAGAGTAGGCCATTGTTTTGTGAGACACAGGTCCGAAAGTGGCCAAAATCATGTTTTTTTTTTAGAATTGAAAATTGCTGGATACATTTATGGAGATTTCCGCGCGTGGAATTAAAGAATTCAGATAAAAAAATATATCTGTAGAAACAGGTTACTCATGCTTGTTACAGATGAGAAGGTTTAGGAGTTTGAAATATTGAGTTTTGGTGGCCAAATTGGATTGTTTCCATGGCAACAGTGCGGAAAACTGAGTAATTCTTTGATTTTTTTTGCTTTACAAGTGATGCCCTTTCAATATATGGCATAGCTTTTAACAAGGGCTTGTAAACAAAATTTCATCAGTTTCGACCCCAGTGTCCCTCCCTCCTTAAGGGCTTTGATTTGTGTACTCCACAAGATTCAGTGCTATATTAATCCTGTATATTATTATTATTATTATTATTATTATTATTATTATTATTATTATTTATTATCATTATTATAATTATTATAATTATTGTTATTATTATCATTATCATTATTATTATTATTATTATTATTATTATTATATTCAAGATCTGGGGAGAGGGCACCCACATAGGAGGAGCTCATTATCCTCGGATTAAAAAAACAAACAAAAAAAAACTCATTCTATACCACAAGGCCCTAGTAAAGGGCTGGAGGATGGATTTATCACGTCTAGGCCCAGCGATGCTGTTTAGGTAATGATGAATAATGATGATGATAACGGGGAATGTATTTTATATATATATATATATAGGGGCTGTGTCTTGTGACCACAAATCAAAAATGCTCACATTCAACTTTGAGCTGTAGACATCCTGCCAGTCGCTAAGAGTTTTAAAAACAGATTTAGCTATATACTCGAAATGCGCACGCACGCATGTATGCACACACGCATGCACGCTACATACACACACATACACTACACACACATACACAGACGCACACGCTATACACACACACATACACTACACGCACACTAACACACACACACACACACACACACACACACACACACACACACACACACACCACACTCACTCACTATTTCCCTGCATGCGACTGTATTTGTTTCCCTATCAGACCACAGATTTGGCAGGGTATTGTTGCCGTGGGTTCTTTCTGCACTAGAGAATTTGGCAGGGTCAAACCCCCTATGTCTGTTAGCCCCGGGTCGGGTTGCGGTCTTTATATCCGTTTGCTCACTATATTTGTGTATCTTTGGTGTAAACGTTGATCAAGCAAGCGGACTACAGGATGCGCTAGTTTATTCGTCTCATCTCGAAAGACTAGCGCCCAGACCACCACTCAAGGGTCTTAATGGATGGGGGAAAAGTTTTGGGCCCAAACGGGGTACGAACCACCGCACACTCCGACTCAGACTTTTTGCTTTCTAGGCAAGGCGCGTTACCCCCTAGACCACCGATCCTGAGTGTGAGGACATTTGTCACGGCCGTCTTCCCTCCTTTCTCTCTCTCTACGTCATAGTTTTTACTGTTCCTATGTTTTCCCCCAGACTCTCATGGAGTATTGTTTAACAACAGTGAAACCCCCCCCTCTCTTTTTTTTCCTGTAAGATTTTTTGTCATGGTTGGCTTTGAAGATTAGCTCATTTTAATACGACGCATGCAAAAACAAATATGTCGGTTGACGTACATGTGGCCTTGACCTGACCTTGAACCTTCAGCTTGTGGCATATGGTATCATTAAGACCTTGACCTGCTGTGGCTGGCTGGATGGATGAATGGTTCATGTTTTATTGAAAAATGCTTTCTTTATGATGCAGTCGTAGGTTTGTGCTGTGTGGCATTTCATCTTTTACTTTGGGCTGTTGATGTCTTGCATTTGGTACGTGTGTTTGCATGTGTGTTTCTTTTCTGATAAACATATTTCCTAACGTTTCAGAGGGTTTGACTGGGCACATAAGCTTCACCTGGGCCCTGGGGTCAGCAGAATAATTATATTGTTAAGGGGTGGAGAATGGGGTCATGTGACTATGCCAGCTCTGTTTTGGTCTTTAAGGGTAGACACAGGGTCCAAAAGTGCCCAAAATCGTGGGGTTTTTTGTTGTTTTTTTAAGAATAAAAAATTGCTAGATACATTTATGAAGGTCTCCCTGTGTGAATTTTAAAACAATTCAGGTTGTAAAATATATCTGTAGAAACAGGCTACTTGTTGTCGATAAAAAGGTTCAGGAGTTTGAAACATTTAGCTTTGGTGGCCATATTGGATTGTTTCCATGGCAACAGTGCAGAAAACTGAGTAATTCTTTGAATTTTAGGCTTTACAAGTGATGCCCTTTCAGTATGCGGCATAACGTTTAACATGGACTTGTAAACAAAATTTCATCAGTTTCGACCCCCATGTCCCCACCAATATGGCCGCCAAAACTCCATATTTCAAACTCCTAAACCTTTTTAACTGTAACATATATGCATAACCTGTTTCTACAGACATATATTTTATGGTCTGAATTCTGTAAATTCACACAGGGAAATACCCATAAATGGGGTATCCAGCAATTTTTTTTATTCTAAAAAAAACACCAACCATGATTTTGGCCACTTTTGGACCGGTGTCTCACCTTAAACTGGACAGGTGCTCACAGTCAGAAACTTTGAAAAACATGTTTTTTCTTAAAGCAATTTTGAAGACTCTTTAGATTTCAAAGCAGATGATGGTCATCACCTTAAGATTGCAGAGGAGCGGACAATTTGCGTAGCACAGCTGAGGATCAAGATGCATGGCAAGAGTAAAGTTGATCTGCAGCAGCAGTTGTTGTTGGTGTTGTTCCCCAGCTTAACGCTTTGGGGGTCACCCAGAATGTGCAGTACTCTGCCTCGCTCATCATCCCACCTGGGAATCCCTGTGAGATTGAAATTGCACACTACTGAATGAGAAGTTTGCATGTATGACTGTTTTCAAGTACCTTGCCATATAGGCAGCTGTACTCCGACTAACGAGGATTTTTTTGCTCCTTTAAAGGAGAGTGCAGGTTATTATTATGTTAAGAGCTTGTCATGGCTGAAGGCAATCTCAACACAACATTTTACATCACCACAACATTTTATTGTAGGCCTTGGCAATGTGCTGACATCAATAACTGACACAGATTTTGGCCCAAGCCAAATCTACAGCAGTCATACAATAGCCTGGAACTCATGGGTACTAGATGGAAGTCCTATATAGTATGCTCACATATGTGATGCTCCTCCACATAAGGAGTTGCATGGCACCAGAGGTAAATTTTTAGTTATTGAGAAGTTAATCATTGCCAATTTGAAATGGCTATACAATACCCCCCAAAAAAAAACCAGATTGCAAATCAAACAATTCTGTCAACAGTTATTACAGTTTGAAATGATAGACTGCAGGAAATGAGAAATTGACAAGTAGAGCATCCTAATAGGTGGTCAGAATGAGGGCTTGGCTGTTTTCAAAACGTGTTTAAAGGCAAAAGGAAACAAAATGATGCCTTGATACTTCACTACAATGTAGAATAAGGGCTATAGTTTTATGACCAATCAAAATCTCAAAATCGACAGCCTCAACCCCACCTGCCTTAAATGGCTCCTGGCGGAAAAGTGGGTCAGGTGCCAAGCAACTCATTTCGTGGTGGAGCGTCACATATTAGTGTACAGTGATGCTTTCCGCTTTCATTGTGGTTTTAGTGTTGACTGCATGGTTTCTTGATGTGTACCTTCAGTATGTAAGTCATATCCGTGGGCTAGTATGGAGGATATTGAGTGGGGAAAAAAAAGCAGATAGCCATAGTCATTGTGCTTTTAGTTTTGACTGCATGGTTCCTTGATGTGTACCTTTTTATTTTATTTTATTTTATTTTATTCTTTTATATCGAGGATAATGGGATAAGCACTCTTGTGCTTTTTTTTTTACATCCAGTCCCCGGTGTGTTTGCAGTTTTTGTAAATGCCATCTGTTCCCACCGGCACACGATGGCCTACTCTTACGAAAAGCGGAACAGGATTTAACATGTGTATAGCAAGATGTTTTGTGTGCGTTTACCGCACACAGGGCCTCGGTTTATAGTCTCATCCGAAGGACTTTGGGGAAGAGTGGAGTCCGTACTGATGTTAACTCCAGGAGAAAAATCTCCTCGAACGTTTAGTATGCAAGTCATATACCATAATACGTGGGCTTGTATGGATATTTAGGTTGAAAAAAAAAGCAGATAGCCATCCATCCCTCAGGTGAGGGTACAGAGGTGTTGTAGCTTCAGTGTAGTAGGTAGAATCTTCACTTTTCTAGAAATGTGTTTGCTAACACTTTTGCTTTGCTGTTTCGGTTCTGCTTTTTTTTTTCTTTTTTCCCCTCCTACCTTGCATGTCTGTTACTTCTTTTCTGTATTGATTCACTTGACATCATCATCATCACCATCACCACCATCATCATCATCATCATCATCATCATCATCATCATCATCATCATCATCATCGTCGTCATCATCATCATCGCAGAGCAGCCTTCAGCAGATTGGCCTGGTGACCCTGACAGCCTTATTTCAGCTGTCTAAAGTGTTTTTTTCCAAGTTCATTTCGTTTTTGCTGCAGAGAAGTGATTATTGGGGATGGGGGTGCAGTTTATGTTTGTTTGTTTGTTTCTGTTCTGTGTGTGTGTGTGTGTGTGTGTGTGTGTGTGTGTGTGTGTGTGTGTGTGTGTGTGTGATTCAGCTGTTTATATATATATATATATATATATAAAGACATGTTCAGTTTTCCCATGGAGGTGTTACAAGGACCTGAATATTTCAGGATGTATTATGCTTCTGGGAACGGAGGATAGCTCAGTGGTCAGAGCGCTCGTTTCCCCCCCAGTCAAGTTAAGCAGCGTCGAGCGAGGTTGCCAATTGGATGGGTGACCGTTTGCGCGCCTTGGCTACAGTACAGTTCCCCCCAGTTCACCCAGCTGTAAATGGGTACATACCCTCTTTAGGGTCAGGGAAGGTAAAGCAGCGAGGGAGAGGAGATGGGCGCCGCCCTCAACATGCTGGCCTCCAGAGAAGCTGAGGTCTCTGACGCCTCACTCCCCTATGACCACACAGGCTACGAGACACCTTTACCTTTAAAAAATTTTTTTTACCCTTTACGCTTCTGCACATTGGCCATGAAATAAACTTGTCAGATGCTCTACCAGCTGTGTAACAACAGCAAAATAAAAAATTAAAAAATAGTCTCATGCAGTGAACTAAGACTATCATCTTCCTGTTCATGGAAGGATTTGGCCAGAATGAGCTGAAATGGGTGGGTATGTTTAAAATGTAACATCTCTCATACTACTATAAAACCGAACTGCATGAAATTTGAGAACAGTGTTGGCAAACGATTGTTGCATACGTGGCGTCATTTTTCTTAAGTGTTTGTATCATGTGTGAAAAGTTGTTTGCTTGTTTTGTCCGCAGTTATGTAACCTCTAGTAAACAACAGAATTAAACCCAATTGTGTGAGTGGTGTTTCTGTGTATTCTGTATGAAAACACTGCAGTACTAAAACGCAAACATTCTCCGAAGGTGTCTAGTGTGCATGGACAGAGAGAAAAAGGTTTCCTTTGGCCATACTCGGCCTAAAAACTATGGCATGATGATACTGCACGTTCGAGTGGTTCAGGACCACGATGTTACTCCACTTTCGAGTGGTTCAGGACCACGATGTTACTGCACTTTCGAGTGGTTCAGGACACTAAGAGATAAAGCAGACTTTGATTCTACATATTAGATGGGATGGAGTTGTGAGGAGATGTATTTTGTAGGGATGGGGTGGGGTGGGGTGGGGGCAGTTTTCAGATGTTAGTTCACTTGCATGCAGTGGCCTAACTTTTCTGAAAGGCATACCAGGTTTTGATGTGTGTGGAATGTGTGTGTGTGTGTGTCTGTGTGTGACAAGTGTGTGTGTGTGACAAGTGTGTGTGTGTGTGTGACAAGTGTGTGTGTGTGACAAGTGTGTGTGTGTGTGTGTGTGTGTGTGTGACAAGTGTGTGTGTGTGTATGTGTGTGTGTGTGTGTGTGACAAGATACATCATTTGTGTTTTGTTTAGTTGTGTTGTTTTTAAATGGGGAAAAAATGTTGATCGAGCACTACATCCCAAGAGAAAACACAGTCACTGTCACGCAGAACATCTTGCGCACATGTTAAATCCTGTCCCGCTTTTCGTAAGAGTAGGCCATTGTGTGTCGGTGGGAACAGATGACAATATTTACACAGCTGCATACACACGGGGACTGGATGAAAAAAAAGCACATGAGTGCTTATCCCATTATCCTCGATATAAAAGAATAAAATAAAATAAAAATAAAATAAAATGTTTGTTGCAGTGCTGATGCCTTGGAGAAGAACCAGCAATTGGAGTTTGAGAGAAACAAGGAAAGATTTGCTTTTCTCAAGGTAATTCTTAATTTTTTGTTTGTTTGTTACTCTGTGTGTGTGTGTGTGCATGCACGCATGCATGCACGTGCACGCGCACACACACACACACACACACACACACACACACACACACACACACACACACACACACACACACACTCACACACACACACATGCTCTCTCTGTCTCTGTTTGTCTCTCTCTCTCTCTCTCTCTCTCTCTCTCTCTCTCTCTCTCTCTCTCTCTCTCTCTCTCTCTCTCTCGTCCTTCCTTCCTTTCTTCTGCTGCGACATGAAGTGGTATATAAAAAAAAAGAAACTTTATGTTGCTGTGGGGTGCCCAGTCTCTGCAGAACATGCTTCCTTCCTTCCTTCCTTCCTTCCTTCCTTCCTTCCTTCCTTCCTTCCTTCCTTCCTTCCTTCCTTCCTTCCTTCCTTCCTTTTTTTCCTATTTCCTTCCCTCCCTTTCTTCCCTCCCTCCCTTTCCTTCCTTTCCTTCCTTCCTTCCTTCCTTCCTTCCATCCTTCCTACCTACCTTCCTTCCTTCCTTCCTTCCTTCCTTCCTACTGCTGCGACATGAAGTGGTATAAATAAATAGATAAATTTAAAAAAAAAAAAAAATTTTCATGTTGCAGTGGGGTGCCCAGTCTTTGCAGAACATGTTTCCTTCCTTCCTTCCTTCCTTCCTTCCTTCCTTCCTTCCTTCCTTCCTTCCTTCCTTCCTTTTGCTGCCACATGAAGTGGTATAGATAAAAAAAAAAATTTTATGTTGCAGTGGGGTGCCCAGTCTCTGCAGAACATGTTTCCTTCCTTCCTTCTTTCCTTCCTTCCTTCCTTTCTTTTGCTGCGACATGAAGTGGTATGAATAAATGAATAAATAAATAAATAATTTTTTTTTAAAAGTTTATGTTGCAGTGGGGTGCCCAGTCTCTGCAGAACATGTTTCCTTCCTTCCTTCCTTCCTTCCTTCCTTCCTTCCTTCCTTCCTTCCTTCCTTCCTTCCTTCTTTCCTTCCTTCCTTCCTTTCTTTTGCTGCGACATGAAGTGGTATGAATAAATAAATAAATAAATAAATAATTTTTTTTTTTAAGTTTATGTTACAGTGGGGTGCCCAGTCTCTGCAGAACATGTTTCCTTCTTTCCTTCCTTCCTTCCTTTCTTTTGCTGCGACATGAAGTGGTATAAAAAAAAAAATTAAAAATTAAAAAATGTTTGTTGCAGTGGGGTGCCCAGTCTCTGCAAAACGTTTCCTTCCTTTCTTCTGCTGTGACATGAAGTGGTATAAATAAAAAATATTTTTTGAAAAAAAAAAAATTTTTTTTTTGTTTCAGTGGGGTGCCCAGTCTCTGCAGAACATGCTGATCGTGCCTCCTGGGTCGGGCATCGTGCATCAGGTGAACTTGGAGTACCTGGCCCGGGTCACCTTCAAGGACCAGGGTCTGCTCTACCCGGATAGTGTGGTGGGTACTGACTCCCACACCACCATGATCAACGGCCTGGGGGTACTGGGCTGGGGTGAGTTAATTTAAAAAAAAAAAAAAAAAAAAATTATTAATTTTTTTAAAATAATTTTTTAAAATTTATACCCATGCATCAAATCAAATCAAAATTTTATTTCTAGATGGTACTTTGAATAAGCTTTAATTTGCTTTTTTTTTTTTTCATCAAGCCATCATCTGTCTATAAAAAAAATAAAATGAATTTTTTTTTTTTTTTTTTTTAAAGCAGAAAAAACCCCTAACAAACAAACGAACAAGCACAAAAAAAGGGAACAAACAAACGAAGAAACAAAATTTAACAACATTAATCAACTAACATGATTTCAACTGCCTTAAGAATAAAATATCCCTATAGATGATACAAGCAACAACAATAATAACAAAAACAACCAACAAAAAAACACTCAAAAGTCGCACACAACACACACACACACACACACACACACACACAGCACACACACACACTTACACACACACACACACACTTACACATACACACACACACACACACACACACACACACACACACACACACACCTACTAGCCACACAGGATCGTGAAGCATGGAAAACGATCTCTGTTGCGTCTTCTCCCATGTCCCCCCTACGTCCTTTGGGACATGGGACTGAGTGAGTGAGTGATACCACTTTATGTCACAGCAGATTTCTCTGCGTGTAATTCGGGGCTGCTCTCTCTCTCTCCCCGGGGAGAGAGAGCGCATTGCCACAAGTGCAGCGCCTATCGATTTTTTTTTTTTCTCCCCCTCAGGGATGTTGTCTAAACACGACATCTGTGTGCATACAGGGTTTTTTTTTATGATTTTGTCATCCGCTCCTACCGACACAAGATGGCATTCTCTTCTGAAAGGTGGAACGGGGTTTTAACATGTGCGCAAGATGTTCTGTGTGCGTGCGTTCGTACATGGGGCCTCGGTTTAAAGTCTCATCCGAAAGACTTTTGGGGAGAGTGGAGTCGGCACTGATGTTAACTCCAGGAGAAAAATCTGTGTGTGTGTGTGTGTGTGTGTGTGTGTGTGCGTGCATGCGTGCGTCTGTATGTGTGTGTGTGAGTGTGTGTGTGTCCAGGTGTTGGCTATAAGATTCAATAATAATAATGATAATACATGGAATTTATATAGTGCTATATCTTGCAAAAAACAAAACAAATCAAAGCGCTTGGATTCGACCTATACAAGCTACCTGTGTGTGTGCATGTGCGTGTGTGCATGTGTGTGTGCGTGCATGCGTGCATGCATGTATGTGTGTGTGTGTGCGTGCATGTATGTGTGTGGGTGTGGGTGTATGTGTTCAGGTGTTGTCTAGAAGATTCAACAAGCTACCTCTGTGTATGTGTGTGCGTGCATGTGCGTGTGTGCGTGCGTGCGTCTGTGTGTGTATGTGTGTGCGTGCATGTGCGTGTGTGCATATATGTGCGTGCGTGTGTGTGCGTGCGTGCATGTGCGTGCGTTTAATTCAATTTAATTTTGATTTAATTCTTTTATATCGAGGATAATGGAATAAGCACTCGTGTGCTTTTTTTCATCCAATCCCTGTGCGTGTGTATGCGCGTGCGTGCGTGTGTGCGCATGCGTGCGTGTACGTGTGTGTGCAGGTTGTGGGTGGCATCGAGGCGGAGGCGGTGATGCTGGGGCAGCCCATCTCCATGGTGTTGCCAGAGGTGGTGGGCTACAAGCTGACCGGGCAGTTAGGGCAGCTGGTCACCTCCACTGACGTCGTCCTCACCATCACCAAGGTGCCTCTCTTCTCCTCCTCTTCTGTCTTCTCCTCTCCTCTCCTCTCCTCTCTTTTTCTTTTCTTTCTTTTCTTCTCGCCTGTGTTGGAAAACTTTCTCTCAGTGTCGTTCATTCTTCAGCTGGTCACCTCCTGACTGGACATCAATCCTGTGCTCCATCACCTTCCTCTGCTCCTCCCTCTCCTCTCTCTCTCCTCTCCACTCCTTCCCTCTTCTCTCCTCTCTCTTCTCTCCTCTCCTCTCCTCCTCTCCTCCTCTCCTCTACTCTCTTTTTTTCTTTCCTCTCCTCTCTTCTCCTATCCTCTCCTGATCTTCCCTTCCCTTTCCTACTCTCCTCTCTCCTCTCCTTTTCTGTGCTCTCTTCTATTCTCCTCTCCTTTTCTTTCCTCTATTCTCCTCTCCTCTCCTCTCCTGTCCTCTCCTCTCTTCTCCTCTCCTGATCTTCCCTTCCTTTCCCTTTCCTCTCCTCTCCTTTTCTGTGCTCTCTTCTATTCTCCTCTCCTTTTCTTTCCTCTGCCCTCTCCTCTCTTCTCCTGCCCTCTCCTTTCTTCTCCTCTCCTCTCCTGATCTGCCCTTTCCTCCTCTCCTCTCCTTTTCTCTGCTCTCCTCTATTCTCCTCTCCTTTTCTCTCCTCTCCTCTCCTCTCCTCTATTCTCCTCTCCTCTCCTCTCCTCTCCCCTCCCCTCCCCTCCCCTCCTCCCTCCCCTCCCCTCCCCTCCCTCTCTTCTTCTCTTCTCTTCTCTCCTCTCCTCTCCTCTCCTCTCCTCTCCTCTCCTCTCCTCTCCTCTCCTCTCCTTTTCTCTCCTCTCCTCTCCTCTCTCTCTTCTCCTCTCCTCTCCTCTCCTCTCCTCTCTTCTCCTCTCCTTTTTCCTTTTATTCTTTTTATTCTTTTATATCGAGGATAATGGGATAAGCACTCTTGTGCTTTTTTACATCCAGTCCCCCCGTGTGTATGCAGTTGTGTACATATTGTCATCTGTTTCCACTGGCACACAATGGCCTACTCTTACGAAAAGCAGAACAGGATTTAACTTGTGCGCAAGATGTTCTGCATGCGTTCACACACGGAACTTTGGTTTACAGTCTCATCCGAAGGACTTTTGGGGGAGAGTTGAGTCAGCACTGATGTCAACTCCAGGAGAAAAATCTCCTCGAACGGGAATCGAACCCCCTGTCAAGCATTGTGTGTATGTGTCTGTGTGTCTGTGTCTGTGTGTGTCCGTGTCTGTGGGGTGTGTTTGTGTGTGTGTCTGTGTGTATGTATGTATGTATCTTCAGTTTAACGTCTATTCACATTTAGTGATTTTAGACAAATGTGTGTGTGTCTGTGTGTGTGTGTGTGTGTCTGTGTGTGTGTGTGTGTCTTACTGTTGTGTGTGTGTGTGTGTGTGTCTGTCTGTCTGTGTGTGTGCACGGCGTGTGTGTCTGTGTGTGTGTCAAATCAAATCAAATCAAATCAAATCAAATCAAATCAAATCGATTTTTTTATTTCCAGATGGTAACATTGAATAAGCATTGATTTTTGCTTTTTTTCAATATGTGTGTGTGTGTGTGTGTGTATGTGCGCGCACACGCGTGCGTGTCTGTGTGTGCGTACGTGTGTCTGTCTGTCTTTGCCCTTGCAGCACCTCCGACAACTTGGCGTGGTGGGGAAGTTTGTGGAGTTCTTTGGGCCTGGGGTGTCTGCACTGTCCATCGCCGATCGTGCCACCATCTCCAACATGTGTCCTGAATACGGCGCCACTGTGGGCTTCTTCCCTGTAGACCAGCAAAGCCTCACCTACCTCCGACAGACAGGTAAGTGTGTGCGTGTGTGTGTTGGGGGGGGGGGGGGGGGGGGTAGTACAGGGGTAGGAGAGGAGGTGGGGAGAGGGGTAGCACTGTCGGTTTTTTCCCTGTGGACCAGCAAAGCCTCACCTACCTCCGACAGACAGGTAAGTGTGTGGTGGGGGGGGGGGGGGGGGGGGGGTTGATTTTTTTTTTATTTGATTGATGTATTCTTTTATATCGAGGATAATGGAATAAGCACTCTTGTGCTTTTTTTCATCCAGTCCCCGTGTGTATGCAGTTTTGTAAATGTCATCTGTTCCTACCGGCACACGACGACCTACTCTTACGAAAAGCGGAACAGGATTTAACGTGTGCGCAAGGTGTTCTGCGTGCGTTCCACACAGGGCCTCGGTTTATAGTCTCATCCGAAGGACTTTTGGGGAGAATGGAGTCTGCACTGATGTTAGGCTTGGGACAGACTTGAACTAACTTTAAGTAACGTGTCTGTAAGGGCCTAGAGCTCGCATGAGAAAGATAACTCTTAGTCTCATGTAGCGAACTGACACTGTCAGCTTCCTGTTACTGGAAGGATTTGGCCAAAATGAGCTGAAATGGGTGGTATGTTTCAAATGTAATCTCTCTCCTACTATAAAACAGAACTGCATGAAATTTGAGAATAGTGTTGGCAGATGATTGTTACAGGTTGTTTTTGTTTTTTAGTTCTAGGCCTGTCCATTCGCTGATGATGTCCTCCCATCTCTTCTTTGGTCTGCCATACTTGACTTAAAAAAGTTATGGCATGATGATACTGCACTTTTTGAGTGGTTCAAGACACTAAGAGATACTTAAAGTCTGTCCCGAGCCTAAGGCTCATCAGGCCGGTGCTTATCCCAGTTTCTGTGGCGTTAAGCGACTGAGAGTCATAGACTCCCCCCTGGACAGGACGCCAGTCTGTCGCAGGGTTAACCCCCAACACAAGGTTGGTACCCCTTTTACATTTGGGTGAGGTGAGAAAATAGCTGTAAAGTGCCTTTTCCAAGGGCACAACACCATATCCGAAAGCTGGGATCGAACCCGCAGCCTTTAGATTACGAGTCCAATGCTTTAACCACTAGACTACAGCGGCGACTACACTTAAGAGATAAGGTGCCCAGACTCCATCCTTCCTTCCTCTGTGCTTGCTCAGGGCGTGAGGAGGAGAAGATCCAGATGATAGAGCAGTACCTCAAAGCCACCCTGATGTTCCGAGACTTCAACAACGCCGACCAAGACCCAGTGTTCACCCAGGTGAGTAGTCCCGGGGGGGGGGGATACTCCCCAAGACTCCACAACCTCACCTCACCTCACCTCCACAACGCTGCCACAATAATCCCAAATAATCCCAAGACTCCACAACGCTGCCACAATAATCCCAAAATCCAAGACTCCACAACGCTGCCACAATAATCCCAAGTAATCCCAAGACTCCACAACGCTGCCACAATAATCCCAAATAATCCCCAAGACTCCACAACACTGCCTTAGTCTTTCGGATGAGACGATAAATCGAGGTCCTGTGTGTTTACACTATATCACCATTTAGCGCTTGTAATAAAAGAACCCAAGGCAACAAGGGGGTTGACCCTGGCAACATTCTGTAGAAAAAAAAAGCCACTCTGATAGGGAAACAAATACACTTGCATGCAGGAAAAAGAAGAAAAAAAAACTGGGTAGGCGCTGCACTTGTGGCGACGCGCTCTTCCTGGAGAGAGCAGCCCAAATTTCACGCAGAGAAATCTGCTGTGACATAAAGTTGTACAAAATGCAAAGTACAAAATACAATAATCCCATCCACAACGCTGCCACAATAAATCCCAAAACTGCACAATGCTGCCACAATAATTTTGAATTATTTATAAATTCATGTCTTCTAGCCAATGGTTTTAAAACATTGCATTTATTGGTGGTTTGTGTGTGTGTGTGTGTGTGTGTGTGTGTGTGTGTGTGTGTGTGTGTGTGTGTGTGTGTGTGTGTGTGAGAGGGGGTGTGTGTGGATGGTGTGTGTGGGGGGGGGGGAGGGGAGCGTGTTTGTGTGTATGCCAACGTGTGGTGCATGTATATGGGCACGTGTGCGAGTGCGTGCGTGCGTACATACATACATGCGTAAATAACAGTGGTTATGTCTTTTCGAGTCCATGGTTTTAATAACATTGTGTCCATATATTGGTGGTGTGTGTGTGCGTGGGTATGTGTATCTTATTAATAAGATAAAGAAGTGAATAAATAAATTGTGTCATAGAAAAGCATTTTCAAAATTTATGTCAACGAGTAGAAAAAGCTTTTTTTTCCCTTTTTTTAAAAATTATTTTATTGATTGAAACAAAGTATATGCATTTCTATTTTTTTCTATTTTTGTGTGAAAAAATCATTCAATGATGATACAAAATTTCTCCTTATTTGCTTATAGTATGCATACTCTGTTGGATTGAAATGGGACGGATAGCCTAGTGGTCAGAACATTGCGCTGGCAATTTGACGACCCAGGTTCGAGTCCGGTTGAGGAGATTTTTCTCCTGGAGTTAACATCAGTGCTGACTCCACTCTCCCCAAAAGTCCTTCGGATGAGACTATAAACCGAGGCCCCCTTGTGCGAACGCACGCACGCAGAACATCTTGCTACGCACACGTTAAATCCTGTTCCGCTTTTCATAAGAGTAGGCCATTGTGTGCCTGTCGGTGGGAACAGATGACGACATTTACAAAACTGCATACACACAGGGGGACTGGGTGTAAAAAAAGCACAAGAGTGCTTATTCCATTATCCTTCGTATAAAAGAAAAGAATTTAAAAAAAAAAAAGGAATTGAATAAAAACATTTTAAATAAATAAATAAAAAGGATTGAATAAAAACATTTTAAATTAAAAAAAAAGAAAGGATTGAATAAAAACATTTTAAATAAATAAAATAAATAAATGAATAAAAAAAGGATTGAATAAAAACATTTTTTAAAAAAATAAAAAAAATATAAATACAAATAAAATTTTAAAAATAAAATAAATAAAAATAAGTGAATAAATAAAAAAATAGATAACTAAAGGGTGTGGGTCGTAGGGCGGTGGTGGGCCGCTGTGGCAAGTGCAGAATGGGGCATGAGACTGTTCACCGCGTTGGTGCCACTCTTCGGCCAGGCCCAGTCAGGTGCCGTGGGGGGGTGCGTACGCTGTGACAAATCGGGCGAGGTAGGGTGGTGGGTTGTGGGGGGGGGGGGGGGGGGGGGTGTGTGTGTGTGTACACCGTCTCAACAACAGCATTGGCTGCAAGGTGAGTCTGGCAGTGTCTGCGTCTGTCTTGTCTCTGTAGGGAAGCGAGGCGTCAGAGACCTCAGCTTCTCTAGGGGCCAGCATACTGAGGGCAGCACCCATCTCCTCTCCCTCGTTGCTTTACCTTCCCTGACCCTAAAGAGGGCAGGTACCCATTTACAGCTGGGTGAACAGGGGGGACTGTACTGAAGCCAAGGCGCGCAAATGGTCACCCATCCAATTGGTAAAACAACAACAAAAAACCAATACAACAAAACTCATCCATTTCTACTAGCATGCAATGGCCTACTCTTCTGAAAGGCGCAATAGTTCTTTTTAGCATGTGTACAGGGATACACTTTGTGGTCTCATCATCCAAAAGACTTTTTTTTCCAGGGGGAGGGTGATGTTAACCCCAGGAGAAAAAAAAAATCCAGCTAAGAAATTTGAACCGTCACATCATGAATTAAAATTGCTCTAACCACCAGGCTTCCCCTTCCTCCTCGTCCCAATACTTTTTATTTTATTTATTCATTTAGGTTAAAGTTAAAAGTCTGTCCCGAGCCTTAAGGCTCATCAGGCCGGTGCTTATCCCGGTTTCTGTGGCGTTAAGCGACTAAGAGTCATAGACTCCCCCCTGGATAGGACGCCAGTCTATCACAGGGTTAACCCCCAACACAAGGTTGGTACCCCTTTTACACCTGGGTGGGGTGAGAAAATAGCCGATAAGTGCCTTTTCCAAGGGCACAACGCCATAGCCGAAAGCTGGGATCGAACCCGCAACCTTGAGATTATGAGTCCAACGCCCTAACCACTAGACTACAGTGGCGGCTTTATTCATTTATTTATTCTTTAATATCGAGGGTAATGGAATAAGCACATGTGTGCTTTTTTTTTTTTTTTTTTTTTTTTTTTTTTTTTTTACATCCAGCTTCCGTGTGTCTGCAGTTTTGCAAAATTTGTCATCTGTTCCCACCGGTAAACAATGGCCTACTCTTTCAAAAAATGGAACAGAATTTAACGTGTCTGCAAGACGCTCTACGTGAGAGCGGAGTCAGCATTGATGTTAACCCCAGGGGAAAAGTCCCCTTGAACGGTAATCAAACCCAGATTGTCCTGTCAGATTGCGGTGCGATGTTCAGACCGCTAGGCTATTGGGGAGAGTGGAGTCTGCACTGATTTTTTTTTTTTTTCTTATTTCATTTTATACCACTTTATGTCACAGCAGATTTCTCTGAGTGGAACATGCGTGATAACTGCAGGGGAAAAGAAATCCCCACAAACGGGGATCGAACCCGGATCGTCAGATTGCCAGTGCAGCGTTCTAAGGTGCAACGTTCTAACCACTAGGCCGTCCACGGCGCACCTATCCGGCACCAGTCAGCCACAGCTAAAATTAGCGCGCCCTGTCTTTGTACCCCCCACATCCCTCCCTTTTTTTCCCACCCTCCCCCACCACTGTGTCTCAAACCATCGCATGCTCGCGCTGAAGGCCTAAGAAGTGGATGGCTAGAAAGAGGGCAAAGCTTACGTTACGTCAGACAAGCGCGCTGCGTGTGGCAGGCTTGCCACGCGAGAGTAGATCGAGAAGGCAAAATTTACAAGATTTTCCTCAGATTTGAACCCCTCAAAAGTGATGAACACGTTGACAAGATACAAAAATATTGAAGGAAGTTTAAAAATGAAACATGAAGATTACAATCCTGACTTTGACAAAGTCAAATTTATCTGGATTCAGAAGGGAAATTGCGATCAATTTACGTCACTGGCATGAGAGTTACCACTCTCAATACTAAACAAAGAAGAGCAACCTGACATGAACATCCAATCCAGCTGTTATTTTTTGTTATAACTCCTATGCATCGAACATACTGATTCAAATTTACTTCTTCACAACAACAAGAGAACACTGCATTCAGTACACCTGAATATAGCGCTGAGGATTTCTGGAAACATATCACAAAGCACTGAAAAGTTGGAAAACAAAATCCGTGTCGTCACTTTTCTCCACTGTAAAAGTGGAAAGGACGCCACGATATCTTGAGCGGACCCTTCCATGCGGTCAGTGCGCAAGTTAAGATGAGATCACCAGGGCTCAAGTACCAGCGTCTGAGAGCAGCGGAAAGTGGGGGTAAACGACTGCTGTGCGTTCTGTCCTCCTTGGAAGTAAATAAACACAGCAGCGTGGTTTTCATTTTTGTGGAACAGGGCTACGCCATTCCTGCGGACAAGCAGAACGCGGTGGTGCCTGTGGTGTATGAAGGACAGGAGTACACGCTGCAACACGGCTCCGTCGTCATCGCTGCCATCACCAGCTGCACCAACACTTCCAATCCTTCCGTCATGCTGGGCGCCGGTGAGAGAGAAAAAAACTGAAAAAAAGAGTGTTGTATTTTATTTAATTTAATTAATTTTTTAAATTTTTTTAAATATTATTTTGCCGGAAAGAGAAAAAAACGGAAAGAAAGAGGGAACGTTTTTTTTAATTTTGTGTCATGTTGGGTGCCGGTGAGAGAGAGAGAAAAAAAAACGGATAAAAAAGAGAGAATGTTTTTTATTTTATTTTATTTATTCTATTTTATTTTATTTTATTTTACTTCATTTTTAAAAAAATTTATTTTGCCGGTGAGAGAGAGAGAAAAACGGAAAAAGAGAATGTTTTTTATTTTATTTTATTTTATCTATTTATTTCTTTCTTTTTTTAATAAATTTTTTTTTAATGAATTTTTTACAAATTTTATTTTATTTATTTTATTTTATCTTTTTTATTTTTTATATTTTGTTTTATTTTTTATTTAAATATCTTTTAATTTTATTTTTTATTTTATTTTATTTTATTTTATTTTATTTTATTCTTTTATATCGAGGATAATGGAATTAAGCACTCCTGTTCTTTTTTTACATCCAGTCCCCATGTGTATGCAGTTCTGTAAATATTGTCATCTGTTCCCACCAGCACACAATGGCCTACTCTTACAAAAAGGGGAACAGGATTTAACATGTGCGCAAGATGTTCTGCATGTGTTCGCACATGGGGGCTTGGTTTAAAGTCTCATCCGAAGGATGTGAGAATTGTGTGTGGGGGGGGGGGGGGGGGGGGGGGGGGGGGGGGGGGGCTAGAGAATGGTAAAAAGGTAATGGTGTCCTCATAACCAGTGTGGTCATAGTAGGGGAGCGAGGCATCAGAGACCTCAGCTTAACTCTAGGGGCCAGCATGTTGAGGGCTGGTGGCGCCCATCTCCTCTCCCTCGTTGCTTTACCTTCCCTGACCCTAAAGAGGGCAGGTACCCATTTACAGCTGGGTGAACTGGGGGGGGGGGGGGGACTGTACTGAAGCCAAGGTGCACAAACGGTCACCTATCCAATTGGCAACCAGGCTCGACGCTGCTTAACCTTGGCTGGGGGAAAGCGAGCGAGCGCTCTGACCACTGAGCTACCCTTTCCCCCTAGAGAGGGGTGGAGGAGGGAAATGGAAGAGGAGAGGGAAGGAGGGGGACAGAGGGGTGGTTGGGTGGGAACGGAAGGTAGTGATTGTTGATTAAAAATTTTTTTTTTTTTTTTTTTAATAATATATGTTTGTCTTGTCCACTCAGAAAGAAGAGGAATACTACTGGATATGTGTGTTTTTATTTATTCTTGTGTATTGAGGATAATAGAATATGCGCTTATGTTGCCTTTTTTTTTAACATCCAGTCCCCCATGTGCATGCAGTTTTGTCAGTCTTGTCATCTGCTCCCACCGGCACACAATGTCCTACTCTTACAAAAAGCGGAACAGGGTTTAACGTATACGCAAGATGTTCTGTATATATAGTATGCTGCTTTCACACAGTCACGGGGGGAATTTCTTTCAGCATAAAAATTGGGGGGGAACTTTAAACAAGAAGAGTGGGTTGTATTGTCTTGGCGTTTAGTGCAGTTCTGCTCTATGTTTTTGTTGTGGTGTAAGTCACGGCAATTTGATGACCCGGGTTCGATTCCCCACCGAGGGGATTTTTCTCCTGGAGTTAACGTTAGTGCTGACTCCACTCTCCCCAAAAGTCCTTCGGATGAGACTATAAACCGAGGCCCCGTGTGCGAACACACGCAGAACATCTTGCGCACACATTAAATCCTGTTCCGCTTTTGGTAAGAGCAGGCCATCGTGTGCCAGTGACAACAGATATTTACAAGAACTGCATACACACGGGGACTGGATGTAAAAAAGCGCAAGAGTGCTTATCCCATTATCCTTGATATAAAAGAATAAAATGAATAAATAAAAAATAATAATAAAAATGGCAGATTTCTCTGCCTGAAATTCAGGCTGCTTGTTCCCCAGGGGAGTGTGTGTCGCCACAAGAGCAGCGCCACCCATTAATTTTGCTTTCTCTTCCTGTCTGCAACTGTATTTGTTTCCCTGTCAGAGTGCTTGGGTTTTTTTTTTTTTTTGCTTCAGAATTTTGCTAAAGACAACTCCCTGGCTGCCGTGGGTTCTTTGACATGCACTGAATAATTATGTGTAACACATGGGGCCTTGGTTTGTCTTATCTGAAAGACTAGCACCCAGATCACTTATGATGTAATGGATGGGGGAAAACTTTTTGGCCCCAACAGCCCCAACACACTTAGAACCTGGATTTTTCGCTTTCTAGGCAGGTGCGTTACCTCCAGACTACCATTCTAGCTTCACCTTCCTTTACCTTCACCTTCCTTCACCTTTACCATTCTTCACCTTTACCTTCACCTTTACCTTTACTTACCTTTACCTTTAACTACCTTCACCTTTACCTACCTTCACCTCTACCTACCTTCACCTTTACCTTCCTTCACCTTCACCTTTACCTTCCTTCACCTTTACCCTTACCATCCTTCACCTTTACCTTCACCATCATCTTTCTCGACCTTCACCTTTCCATCCCTTCACGTTGACATTCCTTCACCTTTCTTGACCTTTACCTTTCTTGACCTTCACCTTTTACATTCCTTCACCTTTAGTCTCTTTCACATTGACATTCCTTCACCTTGACGACACACCTTCACCTTTCGTGACCTTCACCTTGACATTCCTTCACCTTGACCCTCCTTCACCTTGACATTCCTTCACCTTTACGCTCCTTCACGTTGACATTCCTTCACCTTTACATACCATCACCTTTCTTGGATTTTACCTTTCGTGACCTTCACCATCATTGACCCCCCACCTTCATTGACCCCCCATCTTCCTCAACCTCCACCTTCCTTGACCTTCACTTCACTTGACCTTCACCTTCCTTGACCTTCATTGACCTTCACCTTCCTTGACCTTGGCGGTGTTGTTTGCAGGTCTGCTGGCCAAGAAGGCGGTGGAGGCGGGGTTGAGCGTGAAGCCCTACATCAAGACCAGCCTGTCCCCGGGCAGCGGGGTCGTGACCTACTACCTCAGGGACAGCGGGGTCACGCACTACCTGCAAAAACTGGGGTCAGTGGGTTGAAGGTCAGGGGAGGGGGTGGGTGGGTGGGTGGAGGAGAGGGGGGGTTAAGGGGCAGGGCAGGCCTTCCATTTATTTATTTATACCACTTTATATCACTCACTCACTCACTCACTCAGTCCCATGTCCCAAAGGACGTAGGGGGGACATGAGAGAAGACGCAACGGAGATCTTTTTCCATGCTTCACGATCCTGTGTGGCTAGTAGGAGGCGTTGCAGGGGTTGGGCAGTCCAATCTTTGATGTTGTCAACCCATGATTTCTTTTGGCGGCCTCTTCTTCTCTTGCCCTCGACTGTTCCTTGCAAGATGGTTTTTGCTAGGGTGTTGTGTCTTGTGGTGTGACCAAACCACATCAGCTTTCTCCTCTTTATGGTGGAGAGCAAAGGCTCTTGGGGGCCCACACGCTTTTTGATTTCTTCTTTCACATAGTTATTGGTCTTGTGTTCTTTTTATGATATTCTGAGGAGTCTTCTGTGGCACTTGTTCTCAAATGCTTGAAAAACCAAGCAGAAAAACTCCTGGCAGAAGAACAAGCGGGCTTTAGACCAAAACGCAGCACAATGGAACAAATTTTCAACCTGAGAATTCTGATAGAGAAGCATCTCCAACACCAAAAAGACTTGTACCACAATTTTATAGACTTCAAAAAGGCCTTTGACAGGGTATGGCATGATGGCCTCTGGCAAGTACTCAGGCACTTCAACATTGACAACTGCCTAATTGAAGTCATCAAGGCTCTGTATGAGAATGCAAGAAGTGCAGTTTTCATGAACAATCACGTGGGTGAGTTCTTCAAGACCACGGTTGGAGTCCGCCAGGGCTGCCTTCTCTCACCTGTACTCTTCAACCTCTTCCTCGAAAACATCATGACAGAGACACTGCAAAACCACCACACTTCCATCTCCATTGGTGGAAGACCCCTCTGCAACCTCAGATTTGCAGATGACATTGACCTCATGGGCAGCAGCAAACAAGAACTGCAAATCCTCACAGACAGTCTAACAGATCGAGCGAGCGCATACGGCATGGAGGTCAGTACAGAGAAATCGAAGATCATGGTCAACAGCGCGAGTAATGACAGCACGGAAATAAAGATGAATGGAGAAATATTGGAAGAGGTGAGCCAATTCAAATACTTAGGCTCCATCCTAACAAAAGATGGCACATCAAACAATGAAGTGAAAGCTCGCATTGCAACAGCAACATCTGCTCTAGTCAGACTCCAGAGGATCATCAGAAGCAACAACATCAGCTTCTGCACCAAATACCACCTCTACAAATCCCTCGTGATATCTATCCTCCTATATGGCTGTGAATCATGGACTCTGACAGCAGAGTTAGAGAGAAGAATCCAAGCATTAGAGCAGATTTCTCTGCGTGAAATTCGGGCTGCTCTCTCTCTTTACAAAACTGCATACACACGGGTACTGGATGTAAAAAAGCATAAGAGTGCTTATCCCATTATCCTCGATATAAAAAGAATAAATCAAATCAAATCAATCTCTCTCTGTCTCTCTCTGTCTCTCTCTCTCTCTCTCTCTCTCTCTCTCTCTCAGGGACAGTGGGATCACACGCTTTCTGCAGAAACTGGGGTGGGTCAGTGGGCCATTGATTTATTGATTTATTTTATCTATTTAATCTTTTATATCGAGGATAATGGAATAAGCACTCCTATGCTTTTTTTTCTTTTACATCCAGTCCTCGTGTGTATGCAGTTTTGTAAATCTTGTCATTTGTTCCCACCGGCACACGATGGCCTACTCTTACAAAAAGCGGAACAGGATTTAACGTGTGCGCAAGATGTTCTGCGTGCGTTTGCACACGGGGCCTCGGTTTATAGTCTCATCCGAAGGACTTAGTGTTGCTTAATAGGTAGTTCACTCTTCCTTGATTGCATGTTTCTGTTATGAACATGATTTTTTTCTGTTTTTGGTTCCTCTTTTTCTATTTTATTAACGTTTATTTCCTGTTCATTATTGTTTGTTAATGTCAGTTCATATAGGATTTAAAAAAAAACAAAAACAGAAGTAACGATGGAAGGTTGTAAGCAAGTCAGATAGGCCTAAAGAAAAGACAAAAAAAAAAGAAAAAAAGAGATTGTTGCAGGTTTGACATTGTGGGCTATGGGTGTATGACGTGTATTGGCATGATTGTTGCAGGGTTGACATTGTGGGCTATGGGTGTATGACGTGTATGGGAATGATTGTTGCAGGGTTGACATTGTGGGCTATGGGTGTATGACGTGTATGGGAATGATTGTTGCAGGTTTGACATTGTGGGCTATGGGTGTATGACGTGTATCGGCAACAGTGGACCACTGCCTGACGAAGTTGCCACTGCCATCGAGAAGGTTAGTCAGTGATTGAAACACAGCTGTCTGTCAGTTTCCCCCACTTTCAGCTCCTCTCAGCTGCTAATTAGCCCAGCCCAGCCCAGCCTAGGTGGGGCCAGCTGGTGCCATTTATAGCAGGAGCTGGCCACACTTGGACTAAGTAAAAGGAAGGAGCAGGCTAAATTTAGCTCTCCTGACAAGGCCCAATTGAGTGATCTTGGATTTGAGCACTGTGGAACTTGAGACGTTAACCTGCCAACACGTTAAACCCCGAGTTCCATTCCCAGCCGTGCCCTTTCTTCTTCCTTCCCAGTTTGATGAAAAAAAAGCAAACTTTTTTTTTTTTTTTTTTAAATATTTTTTTAACATTTTATATCTTCGCTTCATACCACACCATCATTATACTTCGTCTCCTTCTGTTTCCATCGCTTACCTGTCCCTGCCTTCAACATCTACCTGCCAAAGTGTATAACCTTCGTAAGTGTGTGCGCGTGCTTGCGTGCGTGCGCGTGTGTGTGTGTGAGTGTGTGTGTGTGCGTGAATGTGTCTGCATGCATGCGTGTGTGTGCACATTCAAATTTGCTAAAACTATAAATTGTTATTGATTGCTCGTGTTTTATATAGGTAGAATGCAAGTGCTTTGATTTGGATTTAGAAGATATAGCACTATATATATAGATCGCAAGATAACAGGGCTTGCCAAGAAGATTCTGCAGGGAACTGTGCAAGGCGGGAGAAGGAGAGGCAGGCAGAGAAAGAGATGGGAGGACAACAGCCGAGAGTGGACATGCCTCAGGCTGAGTGACACCCTGAGAAAGGTCGAGGACAGAGGGAAATGGAGAGAGCTGGTTGCAAGGTCTTCCGTGGCGCCCCTACAGTCTAAATAGACTACGGGATAGAAGAAGAAGAAGAAGAAGCGCTGTATAACTTCCATGTATTATTCAGAGCATAGAATTCTCCGCGTTTCCGCGGATTTCCGATTTTTTACAACTGATTTCCGCGGAAAAAAAACGCTTTCCGCGGAAAAAAAAATCTGGGGAAAAAAAAAAAAAAAAACAGATGAAATTCTCAAATGGTGCGAGTGTCGTCAAAGGGTTCAGTTCTCACTCTCTAGACTCGGTAGGCCTAGCTAAATGGCTAGCATATGCGGGAGAACGATCGTCGATCGGACTCAATGTCTATGATGACAGAGGATGCAAAAATGCATGGAAATGGGAGTGGGTGGATGGTGAAGTCAAGGCTGGGGATCGAAATGTGTGGATTGGCGAGCACATTGGCAAACTGGATGCTGCAGGCTAAGCGTTTTGCGAAGCTTGCCAGTGCGACATCCTTTATGCAAGCCAGGGCCGCAGAGCACTTGAAGACCATTAATTTCGCAAAAGGCAAAACACAAGGTGATCTACCCCATCCGCGGGAATACAACTCTTGCAGACTGACACAGATAAAAATACTGCTGTGGACAACACTCAGGATATCCAAGCAGGGAAGAAAACATTATGCAGCTTCTTCAGAAAATGAGAAACAGATCAAGTGTACATAAACTGGCAGACACAGGATAATCAGGAATGGTACATCTCAGCGAATTCGCGGAAATCCGCGTAAAAGAAAAAAAAAAGAAAAGAAAAATAACGAAACCCACAGAGAACCAGTCAAATAATGCCCAGTACTTCCCTTCTCTTCTTTACATCACCAGTCTACTAGGTATCTGTTGACAGAAGGGTGTCAGTTGCAGCTGTAAGCCGAAGGCAGAGGGGTGAAGAGGGATGGTAGGAAGGGGGGGGGGGGGGGGGGGGCTTTCCACTGGCTGCCTTCAGCGTGTATGTGGTCAGAGAGCTTATAGTATTATAGTATCATAACAATCCACAGGCGGCCAGCCTGCCCTTTCTCTTTCTGGCGGTGTCTGTCTGTCTGTCTCTCTCTCTCAAAACACACACACACACACACTCTCTCTCTCTCTCTCTCTCTCTCTCTCTCTCTCTCTCTCTCTCTCTCTCTCTCACCCCCTCCTCTCTCTGTTTCTCTGTCTGTGTGTGTCTGCCCTTTCTTTCTCTTTCTTCCTCTATCTGCAGTTGTGCACATTTGTCTAGAAATGTACTTATTTTTGCTTTGTGATTACTTGAGTGAAGAACTTCCTTTAGATTGAAGAAATGACAGAAAAAGTCACACTTGGAGAGCTTAATTTAGGGCAGAAATTGCTTAGTGTGAAAACTGAAATTAGTTCAAGGAGAGGCCTTTAAACAGGCTAGAATTGCTGAAAAACCTTCAGCTTCAGGGGGCGTTGCCCCCTGACCCCCACAAGGGGCTCTGCCCCTTGACCCCACAAGGGGGCAATGCCCCCTGGACCCCCACTACATTTCAGGAAAAAGTGCTTTTCCTGCAGTACCATGCCTGGTTATCACTACAGACGTGTATCCCCCTTTTTTAATTCTGCAATTAGTTGCTGAATGTTTATGTCCTCATTTCTCTCACCCACTGTTTTTGTCTGTCTCTGTCTCTGTCTCTCTCACTCTCTCCATGTTTTCCATTAACCATCATAGTTGTACACACAAACTTATGTTAGGGCTACCCAGAAGGGATCTTTTTAAAACAAGTTTGACATACTCTGGTGGTTCTTTATGGAAGGTCTAAAAGTCTGAGTCTGTGTCTGTCTCTGTGTGTGTCTCTCTCTCACTCACTCACACACACACACACACACACACACACACACACACACACACACACACACACACACACACACACACACACACACACACACACACACACACATTGCTCAAAATGGTGCCTGGAGAGGCCTCCAAATTGCCTTTAAAATGCTAAAATTCATTTTCGGCCAGGGGGCTTCGCCCCCCTGGACCCCCCAGCGGGGATTTGCCCCTGCACCCCACCGGGGCCTAAGCGGCCCCTGGACCCCGGCTTACTTTCCTCTTTTTTTTCCTCTGCCAATCCTACGCTCTGATTATTATTATTAAGCGCTATATAAATTCCATGTATTATTATTATTAAACACTATATAAATTCAATTATTATTATTATTAAGCGCTATATAAATTCCATGTATTATTATTATTATTATTAAGCACTATATAAATTCCATGTATTATCATTAAGCGCTAAAAAAAATTCCATGTATCATTATTATTAAGCGCTATATAAATTCCATGTATTATTAAGCGTTATATAAATTCCATTATTATTATCATTATTAAGCGCTATATAAATTCCATGTATTATTATTATTAAGCTCTATATAAATTCCATGTATTATTATCATTAAGTGCTAAAAAAACATTCCATGTATTATTGTTATTATTAAGCACTATATAAATTCCATGTATTATTATTAAGTGCTAAAAAAAAATTCCATGTATTATTATTATTAAGCGCAATATAAATTCCATGTATCATTATTATTAAGCACTATATAAATTCCATGTATTATTATTATTAAGCGCTATATAAATTCCATGTATTATTATTATTATTATTAAGCACTATATAAATTCCATTATTATTATTATCAAGCGCTATATAAATTCCATGTATTATCATTATTATTAAGCACTATATAAATTCCATGTATTATTATTATTAAGCGTTAAAAAAAATTCCATGTATTATTATCATTAAGCACCATATAAATTCCATGTATTATTATTATTATTATTAAGCGCTATATAAATTCCATGTATTTTTATTATTAAGCGTTATATAATTTCCATGTATCATTATTATTTTTATCATCATCATAACAGGGGGATCTGGTGGCGTGTGGGGTGCTGTCCGGGAACCGTAACTTTGAAGGTCGCATCCACCCACTCACCCGAGCTAACTACCTGGCCTCCCCACCCCTGGTCATTGCCTACGCCCTGGCAGGTACCATCTGCATCGACTTTGAAACCGAGCCTCTGGGTATGTTTGTCCATATGTCCGTCTGTCTGTCTATTTTATCTATTTGTGACGCGCCACCACGAAATGAGTCGCTTTGCACATTACTCAATTTTGCGCTAGGAGCCATTAAAGGCAGGTGGGGGTTAAGTTGTCAATTTTGAGATTTTGATTGATTATTAAACTATATCCGTTATTCTATCTTGTAGTGAAAGATCAAGGCATAATTTTTTATTCCTTTTGCTTTTAAATGTGTTTTGAAAATACCCAAGCCTTCATTCTGACCACCTGTTACAAAAATAAACTTGCTCGTTTCTCATTTTGTCACATCCTGCAGTCTATCATTTCAGTTTGTAATAACTTTGCACAGAGTTGTCCGATCTTCAATCTGTTTTCTGTATTGAATAGCCTTTTTATTGCAAATTAATAACTTGTCAATAACTAAAAATTGACCTCTGGTGCAAAGTGACTCCTTATGTGGTGGAGCGTCACATTTATTTATTTATCTATTTATTTTTTACATCAAGGATAATGGAATAAGCACTCGTGTGCTTTTTTTTTTTTACATCCAGTCCCCGTGTGTATGCAGTTTTTGTAAATCTTGTCATCTGTTCCCACCGGCACAGTGGCCTACTCTTATGAAAAGCGGAACAGGATTTAACATGTGCGCAAGATGCTCTGTGTGCGTTCGCACACGGGGCCTCAGTTTATAGTCTCATCCAAACGACCTTTGGGGAGAGTGAAGTCAGCACTGATGTTAACTCCAGGGAAAAAACTCCCCTCGGACGGGAATCGAACCCGGGTCGTCAGATTGTGAGCGCAATGTTCTGACCACCAGGCTATCCCAGGGGATGATGCGTGAATGGCAGCTCTGGCTGTGTTGATGCTTTGAAATTAACCTTGTGTAAGCGTATGTTATGGTCTGCTTCAGTCCTTTCTTCTTTCCTTTTATTCTATCACATTTTTCTCCGCTACGGTAAACATCAACTGTTTTTACATGAAAATGAATCACAAGCGACCAAAATAATTTATAAAAAATGTATTAAAAAAAATTTTTGTAAGACATTTTTTTTTTTATTTAAAAAAAAAGAAGAAAAAGAATCACAAGCGACCTTGTGAAGTGCCAACATTCTGTACATATGTATTAGACTTCAGGGACATGGTGTTATTTGCAGACCAGGGGGGCGGGATAGCCTAGTGGTCAGAACATTGCACTGGCAATTTGACGACCCGGGTTCGATTCCCGTTCGAGGAGATTTTCCCCCTGGAGTTAACATCAGTGCTGACTCCACTGTCCCCAAACGTCTTTCGGAAAAGACTGTAAACCAAGGCCCCGTGTGCGAACGCACACGCAGAACATCTTGCTACGCACACGTTAAATCCTGTTCCGCTTTTCGTAAGAGTAGGCCATGGTGTGCTGGTGGGAACAGATGACAATATGTACACAACTGCATACACACGGGGACTGGATGAAAAAGAAAGCACATGAGTGCATATCCCATTATCCTCTATATAAAAGAATTAAAAAATATATATATTTATACATATAAATAAAAAGATTAATAAAAAAAATAAAAAGACCTAACGTATCACTAATCTTCATGCAGACCAAGCGTATCACTAATCTTCATGCAGACCTAGCATATCACTTTTTTATATATATTTTTTTTCTTTTATATCGAGGATAACAGAATAAGCAATCATGTGCTTTTTTTCATCCGGTCCCCGTGTGTATGCAGTTTTGTAAATATTGTCATTTGTTCCCACCAGCACACGATGGCCTACTCTTACGAAAAGCGGAACAGGATTTAACGTGTGCGCAAGATGTTCTGCAAGATGTTCACTAATCTTCATGCAGACCAAGCATATCACTAATCTTCATGCTCGCTGTGCAGGTACGAACCAGGAAGGCAAACCTGTCTTCCTCAGAGACATCTGGCCCACACGGGCTGAGATACAGGTGAGGAGCGGCTATGTCCAACACTGCTCACGCTGTGGTGTTTTTTTTTATTTTTTATTGTTATTTTATTCCACTTTATGTCACAGCAGATTTCTCTGCATGAAATTCGGGCTGCTCTCCCCAGGGAGAGCGCGTCGCCACAAGTGCAGCTTCTACCCATTATTTTATTTTTTTCATCAGGGATGGTGTCTAAACACGACACCTGTGTGCATGCTGTTTTTTTTTTTTAATAATGATTTTGTCATCCGTTCCTACCGGCACATGATTGCCTGCTCTTCCGAAAGGTGGAACGGGGTTTTAGCGTGTGCGCAAGATGTTCTGCGTGCGTTCGCACATGGGGCCTCGTTTTGTAGTCTCATTCGAATGACTTTGACATTCAGTTCGATTTTTTCGTCAAACTAGGAAGAAAGGGCGAGGCTGGGTACGAACCTAGAAACTCACGGTTTACATATTGGCAGGCGAATGTCTTAACCATCCTGCCACCGTCCTTCCTAGCATCATAATAATAATAATGATAATATATGGGATTTATATAGCGCTGAATCTTGTAGAGGGATTGAGAGTAGGAACAGATATGAGGTACTGTGGTCTTTTAGCATCATAATGATAAGAAGAAGAAGAATATATGGGATTTATATAGGGCTGAATCTTGTAGAGCACACGAATCAAAGCCCTTGCATTCAATTTAGTCACGCGCATGCAATTGTTCACAAATAAAATTAACAAATGAAATGTGTACACACACACACACACGCACACACTCACACACACACACACACACACACACACACACACACTCACACTCACTCACTCACTCACACACACACACACACACACACACACACACACACACACACACACACACACACACACACACACACACATATATACATAATACACACACAGCAAGGTGACTTGCCATTTGAAACAATACTGCAAGGCACTGTCCAAGGAGGAAGGAAAAAAAGGCAGACCAAGGAAGAGATGGGAGGACAACATCAGTGAATGGACAGGCCTAGAACTCAACAAAATTTTGAGAAAAGCAGAACAGAGAGAGGAATGGAGAAAACTGGTTGTCAAGTCTTCAGGGGTGCCCCCAGGGCGCCAGACTAAGGGATAGATAGATAGATAGATAGATAGATAGATAGATAGATAGACAGACAGACAGACAGACAGACAGACAGACAGACAGACAGACAGACAGACAGACAGACAGACAGACAGACAGACCTATAGATAGATAGATAGATAGAAAAATAGACGGACAGACAGATAGACTGACTGACTGACTGACTGTATCGTTTTCATCCCTTGTGAACACTCTGTGTGTGTGTGTGTGCGCGCGCGCGTGCGTGTGTGTGCGCGTGCGTGTGTGTGCGCGCGCGCGCATGTGTGTGCACGTGCGCGCATGTGTGTGTGTGTGTGTGTGTGTGCGCGCGTGTGTGTGTTTGTGTGCGCGCGCGTGTGTGTGTTTGTGTGTGTGTGTGTGTGTGTGTGTGTTGCATGTTCTCAGGCGGTGGAACATCAATCTGTGGTGCCTGCCATGTTCAATGACGTCTACTCCAGGATTTCCGTGCGTTCTTGCCCTCTTTATTTTATTTTTTATTTTTATCTTTTCTTTTATATAGTGGATAAACGGACAAGCACTTTTGCGCTTTTTTACATCCAGTCCCCATGTGTATGCAGTTTCGTAAATGTCATCTGTGCACACCATGGCCTACTCTTACGAAAAGCGGAACAGGATTTAACGTAAGCACAAGATGTTCTGCGTGCGTTCACACATGGGGCCTCGGTTTACAGTCTCATCCGAAGGACTTTTGGGGAGAGTGGGGTCAGCACTGATGTTAACTCCAGGAGAAAAATCTTGAATGTGAATTGAACCCGGGTCGTCAAATTGCGAGTGCAATGTTATGACCACTAGGCTATCCCATACCCTAGCTCGTTTTGTGGTGGCCTGATGTTGTTTTGTGCATGTGTGACTTTTTGGAATGTTTTCTTTGCCTTTTTAAAAAAAATTTTCATTAGCAAATAATGATAATTAATGGAATGTATATAGCACTAGGTAGAGGTTTCCCATAACCTAGGTGGCCGTAGGGGAGCGAGGGGTCAAAGACCTCAGCTTCTCTAGGCGCCAGCATGTTGAGGGGGGCGCCCATCTCCTCTTCCTATATAGCGCTATGTCTTGTCAAGACAAATCAAGCGCCTGACAAATTAAAGCGTATAAAGTCAAATTAAAGCGTATAAAGTCAAATGTAAGGTAAAGATAAGTTCTCTTTCTGTTATGCAGATTTCATAAGGAAGTTGTGGGGGTTTTTTTTGTTTGGACTGCTCAACTTTGTAGTATTCCATACTGTCATTTGATTTGATGACTTTCTGTATAGTCTTTGGTTTGGGTTGGTTGGTTGTTTTGGGGGGGGGGGGTTGGGGTTTTTTAACACTGTGTTTTGACTTCGACTTGACTTGGCTTGACTTTGACTTGGCTTGACTTTGAATTGACCTGGCTGTGGTCTGTTTGTGGATGAGCAGAAGGGGAACTCTCGCTGGAACGCCCTGGACATTCCGGAATCGGTGCTGTACGCCTGGGATGACAAGTCCACCTACATCAAAAATCCCCCCTTCTTTCAGGGCATGG